>AP025045.1:24991799-25591458 GCA_036186865.1 Eustoma russellianum | reverse complement strand
GTGTACATGTATGCATGATAACTTGCCTTATTTAGCTTATATATTATGTTGCCGTACTAACGAGCCATGAAGCATTGAAGCTTACATCATATGGCAAACATTTGTTGAGTTTATACTGTTTTCAGGTGCCACAATTAATGAACTAAAGTAGTTCATTAAGTGAAGTACTTAGTTTAATAAACTAAGTAGTTCATTAAAGGAAGATGCATTTGGAAAAGGCACAAAGGCAACATGGCTATGGAAGGAAAGTCTTCTCCTCCTCCCCACATTCATTCCACACGCCTTTATACACATATATATACTATATTTTCAGATTTTTTATAAAAGGCACACACACATGTATTCCAACGTACTACCAACACGCTATATATCTTACGTACGTACGTTAACGTCACACCACTATACTTAACTCATATTTATGAGTATATTCAGGTCTTATATCATATGATATAAGATATGGTGATGACAAATTAAATACGACAAGATAAAAGGTTCTAAACCGAAATTTGTCGTATCGGGCGAATACCAAAACTTCGCCAACGTGTCACGTACTTGCCATAAATAAATGGCCAGCCCATATACATCAAAAATTGATGGAAATTTCGTGATACACATGGTGTGATTAGCCAAAAATACTTTCCATGTTGGCACACACAAATCACCCCACATTTAGGCCAAAATGTGAAGATTCCAATTTTATTTTTGTCACATGTTTATGGTACCATTTTAAATCAGCCAAGAGCTGAAATTTAAAATATATATTATATATATTATGTATAACATAATATATATATCATGTGCAAAATTTGGAATTTAAATTAGAGAAAAATCGGGTAATCGATAAATATCGAAAATTCGGTTTTCTACGCACTCAACATGGAACGTTTTTCTTGACCATGATGTGACACGTATCTAGACACTTTTTACATATAATATACATTTTAAAGTGTTCTAGATAATTAAATTAAGGGCTGATTGGAATATTACATGTGTGTATTATTAAATGTGCACTATTTTACAAAGTTAGCAAAAATAAATTTCAGCACATGTATATACACATTCCAACGTTACTACAGCTGAGATGGAGCACATGTGGAGCCTTGTTGGCATGTTGATTGGTCAAGGATCAATCATACAATGTTGAGAAATCAAAGAGAGAAGCTACAAAAGGTAAGTATTCAACATATACCTCTCTTATGTCACATGCTGAAAATTTCAGCATGCTAAAAAGGTGGTGGCCGATTTTGTCCATTGAAAGAGAGATATCCCATCATCTTTTGTTATGTGATTAATTGGAAGAAGAAATGGAAATGATTTGAATTAATAAATGGTGATATTTTATATCACACATGCTGAAAATTTTCAGCATGTGTACAAATTGTTGTGGCCGAATTTGTGAGCTTGGATGTGTCCAAGTTCATTTCTTATGTGGTAGCAATAGTTACCATAACTTGGTGATTCAATGTTTTAAGAAAAAAATCAATGCAAAATAGGCAATATTTTGGACAAAAAGTGAATGTTACACATGCTGAAATTTCAGCATGTGCAAGAGACATAGTGGCCGAATTTTTCACCCTTTTTGTGTCCAAGTTCATTCATCAATTGATAGCAAGACTTACCATGTATTATTGATTCATTTTAATGAGAAAAATCAAAGTAAATTGGGGATTATCTTGAATAAAAATGGATGTTGCACATGCTGAAAAATTCAGCATGGCAAGGAGTATAATGGCCGACTTTTTGAGGATGGAAGGAAGAATATTTTGTGTCTTGCTCATTATGATAGAATTTGTGAATTATGGTATGATTTTATGATTGATATTGGCACATGTTTAAAGTGATTATTTCAGATTTTCCATGTCATCAAATGATGACAACATTAAGCCAATCAAGAGGTGCCAAGTAAGCAATGACTAAATGATGGTCCAATGAAGTGGTGCCAAGTAAGCAAAGCATTGTCACCATGATGTCTCACATTCTCTCAAGCACTTAAAAGGAAATTTTCAAGAGGGGGAGAAAGGCATAGGGGACGGCTGGACTTCTATAAGGAAGTAAGAGGAGAGCAAACAAAAACAACACCAAGATTTGCATTCTAAAGTGATCAAAGTGCCAAGCCTCTTTCTCCTACATCTTCTTTCTTTCTTCTCTTGTAAAAAGCCTATTGTACTTTACTTCATTCATTCTTGAATAGGCTTCATAGAAACCACCATTCATTCTATATCTTTGTAAAAGATTGATCAAGGTGTGATCAATCTTCATTCTAGCGAGGTGGTGGTGTTCGTGCAAATTGTACTAGCAATACAAGGTTTGTAAAGGGTTGGAGTTAAGGTGTAACTCTATCAACCCTGCGGTAAGGTGTACTGCGTGTGTGAAATTAGTGTGAACCAAGGAAGGTGTTCCTTGAAGACTGGAGTAGGTTGTTTATAACCGAACCAGTATAAAATTCTTGGTGCAATTTACTTTCAGCATTTACTTTTCAGTTTCTGCACTGGTTACTCATCTTGTTCACGTTCGTAAAAATAGTAAACGATTTTCAAAAATTGTAAAAATTTCCAGAAACATACATAAACGTTCTAGGGTTAATTTGGCACAAGTTTCAACCCTTTTGGACAAGTATAGGTCAGTCAAACATCAAAAGTTCTGAGACTAGTGCAGTCTGATTTTCAGACTTGCAAAGGTTGAGACTTTGGTTGTGTTTGACCTACTTACCAAAAGAATTTTCAAAAACTGTTTCAACCCAGTTAAATATAGTGTGTGAGGAGTTATTGGTCAAATTTTCAGATCATTTGGGCATTCACACAAATAGGAATTAATTTTTCAAAACCATCTACCGTTTCTGGCAGATTTGCACAATCTGAGTGCCAACGGTTTTTGAAGGGGTTAAAGGTTGAATTTTGATTTGAAATTTGTAGGGGACCCTCATAACATCTGAGGCTAAGTTCTCTCAAAATTTCATAATTTTTGGAGACCTCTAACCTAGTTTTAAAAACGTTTTAAAACTGGTCCTGAAAACAGAATCTGTTTTCAGAACTTGAATTGGTTAGGTTTAAAGAAATTTTAAAAAGCACACTTTCCGCACCATCTATTCAACCCCCCCTTCTAGTGGTGCCTTGCAGATCCTACAGACGCCTCCTGAACGCATGCGCGGAGAGTGTTGCTACTCTCTGTTCGGATGACGAACAGTGAACGGCTCCTCTCCGCTATTCTTTTAGATTTTTTTCCTTATGTATTTTGTAATTTATGATTCTATGTTAATGAAGTTTTTTTCCAATCATCGCTTTCGTTTTCTTAATTTAAACACGTGTTTAATCCCTTACGAATCTCGATGACGCTAAAATACAGACGAAATGTGGTTCGAAAAAATTTGGGACGACTAATTCACCGACTAAACAGCGACTATATACCGACGAAACTTAATACAACGATGAGAACCTGGTAACCCGCTGAATATGGCGTTTGAATTTAGCGACGCTTTACCGACGAACTAGCGATGCACGACGTCTCTTCACACCATTCGATGCGTTTCATCGCTACGGCGTCGCTAATGCGTTGCTATTCTGCACTGTCCACACAGTGCCCGATGGTTACAACGTATGATGAATTTACGTCGCTAATTCATCGCTAATTCGAACGAAGCGTCACACCCGCACATATTCCCATCTTGATTAACGGTCGAAAAATTCGTCGCATGTTCGTCTCTATGTCGTCGCTAAATTTACCTATTTATAACCCCACATCTGTACATTACACATATACAAAGTTATAAAACTTCAAAGTATGCCGCGTCGTTATAGAAGAACCCCAAGGCGTGGAGGGGCAAACAGTGCACCTCCACAACGGCCTCCTCCTCAACCACAACCATCGGTTGAGCGGGAGGGTTCAATATCTGTGCATGGCCCAATGCCGCCAGAGGATCCTCAAGAAGAAATGCCGGAACCGGATATCGACTACCGTATGCTTATAGCAAACATGCAGCAGCAGTCGAGGCAACTGCACAGCGTGAACAGAAGGCTGCGCAAGTTGAAATCTAGATATTACAAGCTGAAGCGCCTCCTCAAAGAGTTCGCAGAGAATGTGGCGGCCACTCTTTCTTCCGATGACGAAGAGTGAACGGCCCCTCTCCGCCTCTCTTTTAGATTTCTTTTTTTAATTTTTCGTCTTTATAATGTAAATTTTTATTACTAAATGAATAAATTTTTTCCCCAATCACCGCTTCATAGTGTTTATGTTTCTGGAATTTTTGCGACACATTACCGACGATATAGCGACGAAACGTTACAAACTAAATAGAGACAAACAAAAGACACAGAGTAAATGATTTTAACACTTTTCGGACATTGGATGATCACCGAGGACGATCTCATCCATCTTTATCGACATTATAGGATTTTAAAGATTTTATAGAGGACTGCTCTTTGATGGATCCTCCATTTCATGGATCAAGGTATACTTAGACAGATGGACGTGGACTAGGCCGAGTGCACAGCCGGCTTGATTGGCTTTTCATAAGTTCTTCTTTTCAAAATGCTTTTGATGACCTGTGTCTTGCACACTTACCTCACGTTTCCTCGGATCATACATCTCTTTTATTTATTTGTGATATGTCAAGAGCTGCTGGCCGACGTTCATTTAGATTTTTGGATGCATGGTTGTCTCATCCAGATTTTCCTGCTTATGTTAAGGAAGCTTGGTTGTCATATCAGACCACTGGTGGCATGTATGGATTTTATAATAAATTGTTACGTCTAAAACATGACTTCCAACGCTGGAACAAGAATATTTTGGTAATACTTTTACGCGAGTGGATCAGGTTGGGGTGAGTGTACGGCAAGCTAAGGCTATGTGGGACCAAGCGCCGACAGAAACTAGTCGTAGTTTATATCATCAGGCAAAAGCTGAATACATTCGAGCGTCTAAGTATGAGTTACATTTTTGGAAGCAGAAAGCTTGTGTTCGATGGCTTTGAGACGGGGATGATAATACACATTATTTCCATTCGGTTGTCAAGGGCCGCTGTGCTCAACTTTGTATTCAAAAAAACTACACCTCTTCTGATGTGTTATGCGACAACAAGGATTCAATTCGGAATGAAGCAGTCTCTTGCTATACAGCCTAATTTGCAAAGGAACAAACATGAGATTATGATCATATCGTGCAGCACATTCCTCAGATGGTAACTGCGGAGGATAATCTAGTTCTTACTCGACTTGCGCAGGCAACTGAGGTAAAAGAGGTTGTCTCGCATTTAGATCCACAAGATGCAGCAGGACCCGATGGGATTCATGGTAATTTTTCCGTTCATGTTTGCATATCATACATATGGATGTTATATTAACAGTGCAATAATTTTTTCTCGGCATTCCACAACCTTCAATGATGGCTAGTGCTTTGATTACATTAATACCAAAGGTATTTGCGCCTCGTACTTTCTGTGACTTTAGGCTGATATGCTTGACCAATTTTTGGAGTAAGATTTATACTCGTATTATTGCAACCCGCTTGAGCACTTTTCTTCAAAAATTGATATCACAGGAGCAAACTTGTTTTTTAAAAGGTTGTGATATTTATACATAAGTTCTGCTTGCTTGCGAGATGATACAAATGCTGGATAATGGTGAGAGTCAATTATGTCTAAAGCTGGATATAATGAAAGCTTTTGATCTGGTAAGTTGGGAATATTTGGAGTTATTATTGGCAAGATTTGGTTTTACATCATTCTTTGTACGAATTAGTATAAATCATTTAAGCAGCACAAGTCTCTCGGTTCTGATAAATGGAGTCCATTCGGGTGTCTTTCGGCCCTATAAAGGAGTAAAACAAGGCAATCCGTTATTTCATTTTTTATTTATACTATCATCGGAAGGATTCAGCAGATGGTTAAAGGCTCTAGTGGCGGCTGGCAGATTGCAGCCTATTCTGCTAGGCCGTATGCCATTCCACGTTACGCATCTTGCGTATGCTGACGATTTTTGGTTTTCCTGCATGGAACTGTTCGTATATTATGTGGGTTTCAATCTTTTCTGATTAGTTATGCTACAACCTCTAGCCAAAAGGTAAATTATAATAAAAGCAGCTTTATTCCTTCATTCAACACATCATTGCAGCGTCGGCGGCGATGTGAGGACATTCTTCGTATGTGATCAACATTTTGCCATTTCATTATCTTGGTTCTTTCTTGAATAAAGATATCAGCCGCACATGCTATTGTAGATCTCTTCTGGAGCATATTGACATGCGGTTGAATGGTCGGCATAATAAGCTACTTTCTCAAGGTAGGTAGATTGGTCTTATTGCGTTATGTAGTATCTTCCCTCCCATTACATATTATTGCTGCAGGTGGATTGCATCAATCAGTTATTATAATCATTGAATGCAAGATGACTAATTTCTACTAGGGGCCAAGGCGACACTGGATCACGTGGTCAACTAATCGGAGCCCTTGCTTCGAAGGTGGGTTGGGCCTTCGCGATCTTCGCGCACTGCAGGAGGCGTATTTTTGTCATATTTGGTGGCAGTATCAACAGAATAATACTCTTTAGAGTACTTATCTCCATGCTAAGTACGGACACCACGGTGATTATTATCCGCTTCTTCTGAACTCACCCGTTTGGAAGCTTATTTGTCGATATCATGAATTTTGTCATGCAAATAGTCAGCTGCATGGCACGCATTTGAGCTGGGCATATACTGCATTGGGAGAATTCACATTGCGCTCGACCTATGATCTTTATCGTGCAGTTTATTTGGCATAAGTATCACCGTCCGTCTATCAAAAATTTTCTTTGGCGTGTATATCACAGGGCATTACTACTTGAGGATTACATCTATAAGTTCTCTATAGCTATGCCCACACAATGCCCTTTTTGTAAGCAGGCATCAGCAGATGTGGATCATATATTTTTGCATTGTGCTTGTATTCGCCATATTTGGGTTTTCTTTTCGGCTGCGTTAGATGGTCATTCTCCCAGCTCTATGTGTTTATAGCCTTATCTGTTATCTTGGTAGTTCCGTGCCTCATCACATACGCTAGTAGGGGTTCTGCAGATTGTGATTCTGGGTATCATTATTTTTCATGTTTGGCGATCTTACGCATCTTTGGTTTAAGGTGATGACATGCTCTGCTCCACTGAGTCACTCATAGCAATAACACGTTCAGATATTTATTTATGGGGCAAAACACTTGATGATGCCAAACTTGCTTCAGGATTTGGATCGGTGCAGCATTTGGTTTTTCTGCCTCCTCTTCGCATCAAACGAGCTCAAATAGTACGACAGTTAGTTCCTCCTACTGGTCGTTTGAAAATTAATATTGATGCAGCAGTTGGGAGGACTTTTGCAGCAGGCGGGGCTATCCTAGGGGACCATTCCGGAACATGTGTTGGGGCCATCTCTTTTCGTTTACCACTATGCACCCCATTTTTGCAGAAATACAGGCAGCTTTATTTGACCTGCTTTATTTTTTACTTCTACTTCGTCACATTATTATTGAGACTACCTGTCTACAGTTGACTCATAATCTTTATCGACACAACAATGTCGTTGGAGACTCATTTTTGGCTGTTACATTCCTTGTAGATGCAGGCACACCTCAACATTCAGCATACCTACCTGGAGGCATATATGGCAGCCTACTATTTAGCGTAGCACCGAGTACAAAACCCTAGGACAGGCTACTACAAATGATAAACTCCTCCCGCCTTGGTTCACAGTTGCGTCAGGCTCGACATTACTATGGGACATCTCCGACATGCATGACCATGATATTGCTACTGCTTTTCCCTTTGTCTTCCATATGGATTGGCTATATTGCATACATTTTTCCTACATTCTGCGGGATGCAGGCAGGCTCGGTGCGACTTTCTACTGTTGGATTTACATGTTCTTTTGCTACTGTTGGTCTGCATTGACTTTTATTGGCTCTATATTTGATTTTGTATGGACTATCATGGACGCAAATGGTTCTTCTCACAACGCTCGTCAATGTTCGACTGCACTAGGGCTGCCCATTCATTGTATATTATATGTTTCAAATATGGTAAATATGTACTCTTTTTTCTTCGTGCAAGATTTTATCCACAAGGGTGGTTTTGCTTGCTAAGGTTTTAATGAGGCATATCATACCCCATTTGAGCACTACCCTCCCCCTATCGCATGATATGGAGCAACAACTTTTGGCCTTTAAGTAGTTACATTCGGCTATGTTTTGACTTTCTTTATATGAAGGGTATTCCTCTGCCATAAGTGAGGGTATTTTTTATATAACTTGGAGGCCCTGTGCTCCTTAATTTAAAAAAAATGTGTATAATTTTTTTAAAATGAAGGAGCCCAAGTCTCCATATTTTATTTAAGGAAAAAACACTCACTTATGGTGGAGGAATACCTTTGATACAAATAAGGTCATAACGAAGCCGTATGTAACTACTGAGAGATCGGAAAATGTAGCTCCATAATATGCGATATGTGGAGGGGGGGATGTTCAAATGTGGTATGATATACCTCATTAAAACCTTGGCAGACAAAACCACCCTTGTGGATAAAATCCTACACGAAGGAAAAAGAGTACATATTTACCACATTTGAAACATATAGTACATAATGATATGGCAGCTCCAACACAATCAATCCATGCCAGCCAGTGCAAAAACCGCCATTAACGCCCAAGATCATCAATGTAAAAGCAAAAACGTCACTATTAGAAATCAATATAATCCAGTAACGAATGAAAAGCATGAATATCAAGGAGCAATAGATCGTACCGAAGCTGCCTGAACTCCACAGTGAGCAGGTAAAATATGTATAGCATGGCCAATCCATATGGAAGTCAAACAGAGACAGCTTGTGTAAGACGTCACTCATGCAAGCTGAAGGTGGGCAGTAGTAATATTAAGGCTGACACAACTACGAACCAACGGTGGAAGCGTGTGCTATGTATGATAACCCGTCATAGGAGTCATCAACCCATGTTGTGCTAAATAATATGCTGCCATATTGGCCTCCCAATAAACATGCTGAATATCATACTGTGTCTTCATCTGCAAGCACCAAAGCATGCGAAGATGATAACCCTCATCAGCATCGCTATGCCGATAAAGTAATTGAGGCAACTGGTGACAATGGGTCTCCCGAATAATGCGGCGATGTAGCGACAAAAAATATAGCAACCCAAATAATGCCGCTTGCATTTCTGCAATGAAAGGAGTGCATGATGGCAATCTCAAAGAAATTGCCGCAACACATACGCCAAAATTGTCTCGCAAGATAGCCCCACCTGCAGTATAAGTACGGCCAACCGCAGCATCAATATTAAGCTTCATTCGACCCGAATGGGGAACTAGCCATCGAACCACCATGGGCCTTTTTGGATGAAGATGAGGTAGCAAATTCAAATGTTGTATCTGGCCAACACTAGATTCAAGCTTTGTCCCATCAAGCGTTTTGCCCCACAAATAAATGTCAGAGCGTATAATAGCAATAAGTGAGTCGACAGTATATCGGATGGCATCACCATATATATTAAGGAAGCGTATGCCCGCCATATATTATAGACTATGATACCTAGAATCACAATCCGAAGAGCCCCTACTAGATTATTTGATGAAGCACGAAACCACCGAGGTAATATACAAGGCCATAAACGCGTAGAGTCATGCAGATTACCATGCCTGACATTTAAGAAAATACACCAAATAGTCCGAGTGCACGGACAATGCAAAAATACATGATCTACCTCTGCTGAAGCTACTTTGTAGAAAGGGCATTGCATCGGCATAAATGCCATGAATTCCCCAATGTAATCCACAAAAGGTGGTGCCCTGTGATACATCCGCCAAAGAAAATGCTGGACTGTTGGTCGATGATGCTTGTGCCAAATAAATTGAGCCGAAAGAAGAGTGAGATGTGATATACGACAAAGATCATACGCTGAACGTAAGGAAAAGTCTCCCGATGCCGATTCAGTCTAGCATAGCTGCGTACCATGCTGCCGACTGTGAGAGGAACAAAAGAGATGAGAGCGGCAAAGAATCTTCCAAACATATGAGTCTGTAATACAGGGATGGTAGTCACCGCGGTGGACATATTTTGCATGAAGGTACACACTCCAGAGTGTATGATTTTGATGATAGTTCCACCATATGCGACAAAAATAAGCTTCTTGAAGAGTGCGGAGATCCCGAAGGCCAAACCACCTTCAGCGTAAGGCGTCTAAATAGTGGACCATGCAACCCAATGCTGTCGTGACCCCCAACAATAATTGGCCATCTTACGTTCTATGATCTTAATAACCGATTGTGGCAATCCGCATGCTGCAATATTATGCAAAGGGAGGGAGGAAATAAGATACCCCAATAATACCAGTCTACCCATGGACGACAACAACTTATTATGCTTGCTCATACATGTAGTGCACGACACGTGTGACTTAAGTTACATATCAAACACATGTGGACTTATGTATATTATATATTATACGTTACTAATGTCAAGTAATATTTGCATTACTTAGGTATCCACTTGTTAAGTGATCAATGCGGTATATTAGTGGATACGCAGTGTCATCTGAATGGATCACTAAATGTGTAGACAGTCATACAGTTATAGTCCTTGATGGTAGGACTCTTAAAGTCAAGACTGTATTATTAATGACATCTGGTCCCTGAGGGACAAGAGTCCACAAGTATTCTTCTCAAAGTGTTTTAAGTAAGCTATTTAATATATATAATAATGTGCAAAAAATGTGTATATATATATATGTATATATGTGTGTATAGATATATATACATAAATGGCCTTTTTGGCCAAATTATATACATACACATATATATTTTGCTAACTATGACCTTGTACCCGATACATACAGGTATACATATATAACTTGTAATAACAATTATTTCTTCCTCATTCTTGGCCTTATGGCTGAAACATAAATACATGTACATGTCACATAAATCTTCTTTTTTTTCACATCTCTTACTCATATTTTGAGTTTGATATTTATTCCAACTATATGCATACTAGTTTTCATCAACATAGTGAATTTCAAAATTAAAGACAATAAAATACATACAACATACAAGATGATGGAAACCATGCAAAGAAAGTAAAGAGGACAAAAACCCCCTCTTTGGTCGTGTGGTGTGTGTGTATAAATAAACATGTAGATCATCAAGAATCAACTTTTGTGAGCTGGAATTATAGTCATAAATATGATTGTCTCATAACATGCTACATCAAAGCCACAAAAGCTCTCAAAACAAAAATACATGAACAAATCCATAAATGATGATCTTCATGGAAAAGATATAAATAAATGCATCAAGATGTCTTCTTGGTGACCTTTAACTAACATATCATATGGCTTCATTTTCCTTCTTTAATTTCTACATACATCACATAAGAGTGTTCATTTCATTTCATTTACACATATGACTCCATGTTTTCTATATTGGACGATTTTATAAAGTTCATAAATCACATTATATACATCACTTAGAAACAACGCTTTTACATATTCTTGATACTAAAACATGAACATAACATCATGAATGATCCAAATTTTATATGAACATATATACTTATATCTTTGGAAATCCATGAAGAATCTTGAAAGAGTACTTTCCTTTCTCACTTAGTACTTAGACTGAAGATTTTTTTACTTGGATTGAAGAAAACCTTCTCCTTTTGCCTTAAGTGAACCACGGTTTTGGAAGAGAAAAGGAGAGGTTAGTGAACAACCATGAAAATGGATAAATGGAGGACGTTAAAGTCATTCCAGATGAAGTTCTTACCTAGATTCTTCTTGGTTCTTGTCCTTACAAAAATTCGGCCAACACTAGGATGAAGGAGGATGTTCTAACTATTATCTTGGAATGTAGGATGGGTGTGAAGAGAAGACATATTTTTGTTTCTCCTCTTTTAATCGCTTGGCCAAGGTGTTTAAAATGAAGGCTTGGAAGACTTGTTTTCTTTGACATGAAAGAGGGTTGTCTTGAAATGAAATTTGGCTGAGTGTAAATGAGTTGAAGAAGAAAGGGCTCTATTCTATAGGAGGGGGATGGTTTGGGGGGAGGTTCAAATGTGTGTGTGGGAAGAACCATCTTGGAATTTAGGAAGATTGATGAAAAAAGATGGAGTGGTTACTTTTCTTGACAAAAGAGGAAAAGGCGGAGTGCTGGAAAGAAATATCCTCTTCTTTTTGACTTGGGGGCTGGCCGGTTGTGAGGAGGGGAAAAAAGGGGTGGGTTGGTTTGGTTGAGAGGTGTAAGAAAGTGTAAGAAGGGTGTAAGAAATAGTGTAAGTGGTGGAGGGCTTTTTGGTATAAAACATTAAGTTCATGTGTGTTGAGGACAACAAAATATTTTCTTCCTTCCTCAATGTTTGGCCAGTTATAAGGGGTTGAAAAATGGGGTTGTTTGGTTTGTTAAATGTGTAAAAATGGTGTAAGAAATATGGAAGCTTTTTGATATTAACCATGATTGTTTCATTTGGTTAAAACCCAACCACAATTTTGGCTTCTACCTTGTCTGATGGGCGGTCAAGAGAGGCTGTGGGTGGGTTAGAGTAGGACAAAATACCATCATTTGATTTCTATACAATTTTATACACTCGGTATTTTGTTGGGGTATTATTTTAACCATTTCCTTATTTTTTTTCTATACAAAACCACCTATTATATATGTGTGTATATATATATTTATTTATTTTTCTTTTCTTCTTTCCAATATATCTTGTCATGTCCTACTTTCTTTTTTCTTTATTTAAGTGGTTCTAATTTCTTGTGTCATGTCCTTTAGTTTTGATTTAATTTAGCCTAATAATTTAAGTTGTTACCAATTATTCTTATTTAAATTTTATCGTAAGCTTGAAAGCATTCGTTATCGAATTTCGTCGCATATCGATATATTGCATGTTTTAATACTAGCAAAAAATTTAGACGTTTCTAAACACGGTATTCAACACGTACCGACGTAACGAATAATTTTTCGAGACGTAACACTAAAGTGGGAGGGTGATAGAGTGCTAGGCAAAATTTTGTGTTTTTTCTAGTTTTGCTCACTCAATTCAAAATACTCGCCAAAATATTAAGGAAGCAGATGAGAAGTAGCAAGTGAATGTATGCAAAAAATATATCGTAGTTTGAATCTCCTTGATTCTGTTCCACTACCACTTTGTTTTTAAAGTGGATTTTCAACAGCACCTCTATAAAATTCCTCAAAGAGGTCAATAATCTCATATTACAACAATTGCTACAATAACATGTGCAACAAGAACACCTACAACAACTATTGCTACAAAAACTACAAACAAGAGCCAAAAGCTTTTCTACCTCCCTCTTAAAAACTTCAGCAAAGCTATTCTAAAGAACTTTCACCAGATAATCATTGGGTGAATAATTGAAGTTATACTTGCAAATCAAGTCTAAATCACAAGCAAGAGATCAACTATGTTGAATCCTCTTGTGTTAGAATTTAATACTCTCACAATAAAACAATTGATAAAAGCGATATAGGCGAAATGAGCTACTAATTTTGTACTTGAGAGCTTCTAACATGAAGGAAGAATAGAGCTTAAAGAAGTTGAAAGTGTGTATTTGCCTATCCAAGGCTTCTTCTATATATAGAGATCTTCAATTTTGTTTTCCAAGCCTTCCCCTTTCTCTTACTTCATTAATTGCTCTTCCACAAATTAACCTTTTTCCAACAACTCTTTTTTTCATTGTGGTTGAAGATTTATCACCCATATGCTTATAAGAGATGCGAAAGCACTCAAAATGGTATTAAAGATGTTACCAATAAATGAGCAACCAATTTGGGACAGATGGGAGAGAGATACACCCTGTTGTAGTTTGAAACTCTTGTTGTAATGGTTATATTTTAGGACACCAAATACAGGGCCAGACGTTTAGTTTTACACACCGGGCCCAACTCTAAGTTTTGTCTTGAGTTTGGTCTGCTCTCTTCGAACTCTCTGCTTACATGACCGAACTCAACACTAAACATTCGATGTTACCTTAGAGGAAGCTCATACTTTTGAGTTCGATCCTGACTTTAGCCGAAATTTGACTTTCACCTTTTGACTAACTTTGAATTTTGAAACACAGAGGCCGAACTATCGGACTTGACAATCCTGAGTTTGTTCTCGCGAGTTTTCATACGAAAAAAAGCTGCGTTCAGTGGTGTGATCGGTCTCCTTAACAAAAAGTTTTGTGTCCTTACACTGAACATTCGGACTAGACTATTTTGAGTCCAGTCTAGTATATCTTGAAACGTACCAAACATTCTGTCAAGATCATTTTAAATCCGGTCTTGAATATCCTAAAAATTTACTTTTTGTTTTACAAATTTTTTGAAATCTTTTCTGCATTTTTAGCTCATGTGAATCGTCAAAACATACTCACAATCTAACAGCGTATGAGTATCTTTTGTAATAGGTCATGATTAAAAGACTACATGTAAATGAATGAATGTAAGCACGAATGAGGGGAAGAAAAGGTGAAAGTATAAATTAAACGTTATGGAGGAAGGTATGAAGCTACAAGTTTAGAAATCACCAAGTAATATATGCAAATGGTGAACATAAGGATGGATACGATTGATGGCATCTCTTTTCAGACTTCCTAAATTTGTTCGTTTGTGCAATTACGACAAAATCTCAATGCCGGCCACAATGTGAACTAGCTACAGATTATTAATGGAAGAGTGTCTATTCGTGATGCCGCATAAGAAAAGCACAGATTTATGTATATATTAAGTTACAAACAAGTGACATCACAAAGCCAGTTAACGTTAACTATGAATTATTAGCCATAGGCTGTCATTTAGTTACAAAGAATAAATATGTCTAGCAATGGTATATTTCGACACTTACAATGGACTAATACTTTTTAAAAGACTTAACTTGGATTTAGTATTCAAGTCAACTTGTAGAAAGGGAAAAAGCACCTCGACTACAGATGACATGACTAGGATCAGGTGCTTCTTTGTCATGTTTATTATCGTTTTCCTTGTTGGGTGTCCTTTCACCAAAATAAATATAAAATGCAAGAACGTCCTTAATGTTGTATTTTAGATTTCATCGAAACTGCTTTGCTTATTGACATTCTTCCTCATAATCTGCATTTCCCTTATTTGATTTGCAGCTGGAGAGAAATCCCTATCTGATTTGCTGTTCACTTCTCTACCGAAATTTTGTAGGAAAATTATTTGTTAATTTCAGTTATCCGTATCTACATAGTTTCTAATTAAGCGCAAATACTTGATACATGGCAACTTGATATATAAAAAAATGCACAAAGATAAATTTATATATAAGATTTCATGGGTCAAGATAATAAGTGTTGCTTTAGATAAACTTGCAAACTTTACAAAAAAAAATACACAACAATAAATTCATACATAAGATTTCGTGGGTCAAGATAATAACTGATGCTTTAGATAAACTTCCAAACTTTACAAAACTATTTGGGTGATAGATGCTTCTATTAGCTTTGTGTTATTACGGGGAAAAATGAATTTCCGTATGTATATGTGTACGCTAGTGATAAAACCTGACAAAACTTATCAAATCTTGAACAAAATTGAAACTGAGTCAAGAGAAGCAAAGCAAGAGAGATTACTCAAGAAACTAGAAAGAGAATTTCGATAACCGCTTGATTCTTTATCAACACATTGCACAATTCGGTTATATACTGCAAACTTAGCGGGAAAGAGGAAAAACAGGAAACTTTACATCTTTGCCCTTTAAGCTACAACAACACGTTTTATTTATCCAAGGGCAATACAAGAATTTCACGTCATTTAAACAACTCCCGCTCTCTTCTCCACCTTCTTCCTGCTCCTTGAACACCTTCTTTGTTACGACCCGAGATCCCGGGCTAGTGGAAATGATGAAAATAGAACGCAAATGCGATGTTGATGAAATTGCAGTGGAATTTTAAATTTCTATTTAGAATTAATAAAGACATCGACATTAAATATTGGGGTTAGAAACACACATAAAAATAACCTTAAGATAAGTTAACGGATATAACGAGACTGGATGAGACTAGACAATGACTGTATCGGACATACAAGGTATTCAAATAAATTAGTCGGTAACAACCTAAGTCATTAAATATAAATTAAACCAAATAAAAATATCCGATACGATAATTCCAATACACACTTTTATCACATTTTCTTCTACTCTATACTACATAGCACAAAAGACAAACTTTTTCCTCCTCCCCCAAAACCCTAGACCGCCCCCCCATTCTCCAAAAGTCAAGACTACTTTTTCTTTTATTACCCATCTTTTTACACACTTCTACTTTTCATCATTACCTACACCTAACTTTTCCCACCCATCACTCCACTAAAGTTTTTTTTCTCTTTCCTCCCCTCCCTCTCACTCACGTACAACTCTTCCATTTTCCCTAAAGTCTTACACCTCTTTTTCTTTTGTCCCCTCACATGCTACTACACTAAATCCAAAAAAAAACAAAATACCACACATTCTTTATAATTTCTTTCCATTCTCCCACCTTAGCAAGAAATTAATTTCCTCCCCCACCACTTTCTACTTTCGGCTATACACCCAAGAAAGGAAGGCAAAATATTTTTTTATATTATTTATCTCACTTTCTCTCCTTCTCTCACTTCCTCTACACCATTTCAATTATTCTTCACTTTCTCCTTTCCTCTTTAAACCATTTATCCGAGAATCTCAAGGGGAAGAGCACTATACCCTCTATTATTACACACAAGTCATCTTCTTCCATCCTCTTTCTTCATTACTCAACCAAACAACCCTCCTTCTCCTCTCTATAATTCGGTTATGCATCACCTAGACAAGGAGAAGGTTTATTCTTCATCTCAAACCACATAACAACTCCTACACCAAGTTTTAAACAACACTCCATCAACTAAGAAAGATTCAAGAAGGTTGTAGCATGTAGAATCAAAAGCAAGTAAGGTAAGAATTTTATGAAGTTTAAGTTTGATTCTTCCATATAATTAGTTTCATAAGTTGTACACTAACTCTCCTTTTTGGGCATCATAACCGTATACACCAAGGAGAAGGAGGAGAAATGTGTTCTTCAAATCCAAGTGAATGAATCACCATCTAAGAGTAAGAAAGTAAATCAAGGCAAGTATTCTTCCTAGATCCTACATGATTTTACAAATACTAAGTATTTATGTTCATATCAAAGTTGGATCATCATGTAGTATGTTCAAGATTTCTTCTCAAGAAAGTATAGATCTATGTTTGAGAAATAAGTATATACATATATACACTATATACACATACACACGTACGACATATACATGTATATATACATTATATATATACACGCAAACATATACATATTATAAAATATGTATGTTGATATATATATATATACATATGTATAAGTGTATGGATCTACATGTATATATATACGGATCTACATATATATGTATGTATATATGTAGGTATAGAGGTGTAGATGCATATAATAAATATACTGTTTTGTATAAAAGTAGATATATATATGTGGTTGTGATATAGATGTATGTATAGATGTATAGTTATATATATATATATATATATATATATGTCGATCATCTAGACCCACATTGCTCTCAGCTAAGTTCATTTGGTTTAAACACCATTCGCCATCCATCAGATTATTACTCTGGCGTTTGTTCTATGCGGCTTTACCATTTGAAGACTATATAGGTCCTTATTTGACAGCACGTCCTACGCAGTGCCCGTTTTGCAAGCATCATTCCTCCTCAGTTGATCATGTATTTTTGTATTGTTCGATAATCCGACGCTTGTGGATGTTCTTTGCAGCAGAATTGCAGGGCATTTCTCCAACTACTCTATCTCTCCGACAGTATTTATTGGCTTGGTGGTACAGATCTTCCTCTTCTTCAATCGATGGGGTGCTCAAAATTGTTGTCCGTGGCATTCTGGTGCATAATATATGGCGTTGCTATGCTAATATGGTGTATGGCGATCATGCATCCTTTTCTATATCTGCACTTCGGGCTACAATCCATTTTGATACTCATATGTGGGTTCATACACTCCATGGTTCCAAGCTTGCAGCCGGACCTGCCCCGTCGTTATTATGGCTTCCAACGCTTCGCACTCCGCGTCTACAAGTGATTAAATGGCTTACTCCTCCATCAGGTCGATTTAAACTCAATGTTGACGCAGCTGTTGGACGCCTCAATGCTGCAGGAGGTATCATTTTACGTGACTCACGTGGCGCTTGTGTGCGTGCCGTAGCATTCCACCTCCCTCCGTGTCCACCATTGCAGGCTGAAATTCAGGCAGCTTTGTTTGGCTTGCTATATTTTCTGCTGCTATACAGGTCTCTTATTCTAGAGACTGACTGTGCACAGCTACTGCAACGTCTACGTCAACAGCAACCCGTGTTTGGAAACTTCCATCTCAAATTACTAAAGCTGTTGATCATTCGACATAACTTGGAAATTAAGCACGTATACAGAGAGGCAAATATGCCAGCACATTACTTGGCTCAGCATGCAATGCTGTCGCCGTGCACTTCATTCTTTACGTCCTCCAGCCTGCCATCAATGGTTCGTGCTGCAGTTTCGTTGGACCTCACGTCAGCTATCTTGCGTAGGCGGTCAACATAACGTCTTCCGAATGGATTGGCACACTCGTTTTTTCCCTGCCTGTACTCGATTGAGTGCAGGCAGACAGGGTATGTTGACTGTCCTTTTTCAATTACTTATCATTGGCATTCGCACTGCTTATACACATATTGTTTTTCCATGTACATGGTTTCACTTTGCGAGGACGCTCAATCTGTTTTTGTACATGCCGCGGTCAGTGATATCAAGGTCTTTCGCATTGATTGGCAAAGGTGTACTATTGCTGCCTGTGCTTTTCTCGGTGCAGGCAGCCTTGGTGAGCTAAATATCTTGTTAGTCTATTTTCTTGGGCTGGATTTGCTATGCATACGTGATGTATATTTTGATTTTGCTGCTGCATGGGTATTTGAATGTCTACAACCTTGGATGATCGCTTTTCTCTGGAGCTGCTATCTGGCTGGGTTCTCATTTCGCGCAATCGACTATGCCTTGATGGACGCTAATATGGCACGTTGGAGTTCTATGCCTCCGATTGTCTTCCACAAGGATTGGTGTTTTCTGACACATCCTGCCTGTCTCCTAAAGGATCCAGGCAGGCTCGGTATGTTTGATTATCTATTGGCCTGCATTTTATATTTTTTCTTTCTGTATCATAACTACCGTTCTGTGCCTGCTCTTTCACGTCTTGGATTATATCCGGCGCTGACAAGCGATGGTTTTTTCACATTGGCGGACTTAACGATCATTGACATGCCCACACCTTGGTTTTACTTGAAGGTACTACTGGAGGTGACAATATTGTGCCACATTCGACATACGCACCAGCCTGCATAATATAAACATTTGTACTCAGATTTCGCCTCTATGCATTTCAATGATGGTCATATAAATATGTACGCTTTTTCCTTCGCTAGGGTTTTGTCCACAAGGGTGGTTTTTCCTAGCAAGGTTTTAATGCGGCATATCGTATACGACTGGAGATATGTTATTATTAGTTCGTTATTTCATTTATTTGCCTACTCTGAACTGATGTAATATGGTTTTCCTCCGCCATAAGCGAGGCTTTCTTTTAATCAAATAAATGTTTCCATAAATATATATATATATATATATATATATATATATATATATATATATATACACGGTTTACACACACATATATATATCTCAATGTTTTTAGGTATACGTATATATATAAATATGTATATACGGAAATTATATATATATGTATATACAATATATAAAATTCGGCTTTAAGACCATTTAAGGTTAAAATATGATTTTACATGTTTTATGTGTACATATATGTGTAATATATATTTTAAAGAGAGAAAATGAATAAGTATTTGTGTATTATGTTTTATGTATTATGTACATATGTATTATATATATATATATATATATATATATATATATATATATATATATATTTCGGTTTTATGTTCTATTTGTGGTTATGAATAATTTTTTTATATATATTATGTACACATAAGTATTCTATATATGTTAAAAATGAATAATGGTATTTTGAATATCTTATATATTTATATATGTAGAGTATATAAATTGTTACAAGCATATATATATATATATATATATATATGTATGTATATATTCGGCCATTAAATAATTTTTGGCTTAATTGACTTTAATTTTATGAATAGTATATTTCAATAGTTAAGATATAATATGTGATGAAATATAAGTAAATTTGAATGTATATAATATATTATAAGACAAATATATATAAATAATTTAATTTCGGTCCTTAGGCCTTTTATGAGAAAAACAACCTTATTATGTAATACACATATGTATATATGTATAATATAAATGTTAAGATATGAAAATGAATAAGTTTTGGATATTACATACTATATAGTAAATGAATTTTTATAAATGTATACATGGTATACATATTTTGGCCATTAGGCTTTATAATGAAATGACTTTATTAAAATGTGTACTTGTGAGTGTATATTATATGTGTTATATTTGTTAAGGTATAAGATGAATAAGTGTGGGATATTATATAGAATATCATAAGATAATTAAGTATGTATATGTATGTGTGTGTGCGCTTACGTTTGGCCTTTAGGCCTAATGTCATAAATGATTTTATTTCATGTTAATTGTATTCTATGTGTTAGATATGAATATGTGTAAGTTAAGATATAAGTTATGAAATCCCTAGATGATATGTTGACGGAAATAGGAAGTTTATGCCCTAAGTACTTAAGTTATGATTTATGAAGTCTATGTGTGGACTTGATATTATGGAAGGAGGGTTATGGTATTTCTTTAAGTTATGATAATTAGACTGTAAGTATGTAAGTGATGTTACTAGTGGTAGTATGATAAGATACCCTTATTTGACTGAGTCTCACGTTGCATGAAAACAAGATTTGCAAAGTTATGTTGTCACATCTCATGTTTTGAAAATTCATATGCATGTGAATAATAAACGCGAGACGATTGATTCCATCGACACACGATATGTTATGTTATGTTATGTTCATGATTACGATCATGTTATGTTGGCAGTGTGACATTGGTACCGGGGTGGTAGATGTCAGGGGCATATGATTACGTATGTGGCTGAGTGTAACACCGGGTCTGGGACGCGGGATCTCTATCATAGCGCGTCACCGTTGGTACATGTACATATGTTATGATGTTTATGTCGTACATGTATTATATGGGGAATCAATCGGTATGTCGTGTGTTATTATTCTTATGAAAAGTGCTATAGCCAATGATGAAAATGTTATGTCTTCATGTTATGAAATTTTCATGTTATGCAAGTTATGAATATGTCATTTTACGCAAGTTATGAAAATCACGTCAAGTTATGAAATGTCATGTTTATGAAAAGTCATGTTTACGAAAAGTCATTTTATGAAAAGTCATGTTTTATGCATCACGTCATGACCATGTTACCTTAGAGTTATGATTAAGAATTCTTTAAGTAAACATACTGAGAGATTACTTCGAAGACATTAAGTTTCGGATTATGATGTATGATAGAAGATTTCAATATTCTGTGTATGATGATTTGTACAGTTTATGTAGTACATTGCATGTCGATTATGATTTGTTTATATTATGATGCTTCCGCTGATCGATTCATTATTCATGTCGACATGTACATGTATAGTATCGACGCCTTGTACTCTATGGAGTAGAGTACGGCGGGTGCACTGAGCCGGAACCCTAGTTTCGGGAGGGGCGCTACATTCTTCTTCTTCAACATTGCACTTCACTCGATTTCGAACGTGACAAGGTAACTGCCTCTGATCTTAACTGCAATTCAACAATATTCAACTGTTCTACAGTCCTTGAGCTGGATCACAACTCTTCACATCGTTGTTCACCAGATTGTTGCTGCACTCCTCCTACACTCACAAGCACCTCTTTGCAGTCATCCTCTACTTTGATGCCTTTAACACCCCCCCTCAATCCTGACTGACAAAACACATTACAGACACCTAATTCTTCGATCAGGATGCCTAGCCTTTTAGAATCCAATACTTTTGTAAACACATCTGCTAATTGAAGATCTGTTCTGATTGGCATGGGTCTAACCACTCCATCCTGAATTTTGTCCCTCACAATACGACAATCAATTTCTATATGCTTGGTTCTTTCGTGGAACATTGGATTTTCTACAATGTAAATAGCACTCCTGATATCACAAAATATCTCCACTAGATCTAGATGTATCACCTGTAAGTCTTTCAATAGGTAGAGTATCCATTGAACCTCACATGTTGCAGAGGCAAGAGCATTATATTCCACTTCAGATGAAGATTTAGAAAATGTAGTTTGTTTTTTAGCCTTCCAAGAGGCCAATGCATCCCTAAAGAACATAGAGTAGCAAGTTATTGACCTTCTGGTCTCTACACATCCACCCCAGTATGAATCTGAGAAAGCAGTCAATTTAAGCAACCCTTTGCTAGGGAAAAACAGTCCCTGTCCTGGAGTTCCTTTGAGGTATCTTAGTAATCTCTGTGTTGCCTTCCAGTGCATTTGTGTTGGTGTGTCTAAGAATTGACTCAGTTGTTGAACAGTATAACTGATGTCAGGTCTTGTGATTGTCAAATACAGCAATTTACCAATCAATCTTCTGTAGCTGGATATGTCTTCAAACGGTGGAGAGTCATTGTGCGAAAGTTTCAGATTTTGTTCCATGGGGGTGCTTGCAGGCTTAGAAGCCAGGTGTCTAGTGTCTTCTAATAGCTCAAGTGTATATTTCCTTTGACAAACCATCAACCACCCTGAGACCTGGCCACTTCAAGACCTAGGAAATACCTTAAGTTACCTAAATCCTTAATCTGAAAGGAAGAGTGAAGAGTAGCTTTAAGACTGGATAGCTTCCAAAGAGTCACTGGCTACTACAATATCGTCCATATACACCAGAAGGACTAGGAAGGTATTGCCCTGCTGTCCAGTAAACATGGTGTAATCATTCTTGGATTGTATGTAACCTATTGATAAGAGAAAGGAGGTCAGTTTGGCATTCCATTGCCTGCTGGCCCGCTTAAGACCATATAATGATTTGGTAAGTTTGCACACAGTGCCTGGGGGTGCTAAAAAACCTTCTGAGGTGTCATATAAATCTCTTGATCTAAATCTCCATGCAGGAACGCATTATTGACATCCAATTGATGAATAAACTATCCCTTGATGGCTGCTAAGGCTAGCACCAACCTCCAAGTGGTCATCTTGGCAACAAGAGAAAAAGTGTCTCCATAATCAACACCTGCTTTCTGGGTATAACCCTTAGCCACCAACCTAGCTTTGTATCTTTCAATGGATCCATCTGCATTTCTTTTGAGTTTATAGGCCCACCTACATCAAATAGCTTTCTTTCCTGGTGGCAGGGTTGTGAGGGTCCAAGTGTGATTAGCCTCCAAGGCGGCTAGTTTCAGATACATATCCTTTTCCTAATGAAATGAACCAACTGCCTGCTGATAGGATTGAGGCTCTTGCTGCACACTCAGATTAAGAACATATCTTTTGAATTGAGCAGCCAATTGATCTAATGAGTGATAATATTCAATAGGATAGGGTTGTGATCTAGTGATTGCTGATGATGTGATAGAAGGTGCAATAGTGGAGGATGCATCAGCATGATTGCAATAATAATTACGCAAGTAAGATGGTTGTTTTCTGAGCCTTTTAGTACGTTGTTCACAGTTTAGTGGAGATGGATGAGTGTTAGGTGATGGTGGAGACACGGAAGGAACAACAGAAGAAGATGATGCAGTGGTTGGCGATAAGTCTTCATTTCTGATGACTAAAGGATTATCAAGAGTAATAGAAGGAAACTGTGTTGGATCTGGTGTTGTTGAATCTGAGGAGTGGGAAGGAATGGAGGCAGGAGAAGAAGAAGTGTTTATTGGAAGATCTGTGATGGGTGAGTTAGACTGTGGAGCGAGTGGAAAGATTGGAACATGATCATCTGGCTTAAAGGTGGTTGAATGAATTGAAGGGTTAGAGTATGGAAAATGCGTCGGAAATTGTACATTCCTAGATACAATTATGTCCTTTGTATTCAGATTTTGTAAGGCATAGCCCTTTGTTGTAGATGAAATTCCCAAGAATAGACATGAGATACTTCTTGGAGTAAACTTGTGCCTGTTTGGTGCAGTATTATAAGCATAGGCCGAGCAGCCAAAAACTTTAATATGCTGATAGGTTGGAGTTCGTTGGAAGAGGATTTCATATGGACTTTTCTGGGACAGTATTGGTGTAGGAATGAGATTTATATGATATTTAGCATGTGACACTGCAAAACCCCAGTAAGAAGAGTGTAACTGAGCTTGAAATTTGAGGGATCTAGCTACTACTAGTATGTGTTGATGTTTTCTCTCCATGATGCTATTTTGCTGCGGTGTGTAGACACAGCTTGTTTGGTGTACAATGCCATGATGCTTATAAAAATCGGGCATTTTAAACTCAGAAGCATTGTCACTTCTTATGACATTAATCTTTCTATCAAACTGAGTTTGTACATAAGCATGGAAACTTTGCAAAATATGCTTGACTTCAAATTTAGATTTCATCAAATAAAACCATGTATACCTGCTACAATCATCTAAAATAGTAAGAAAGTATTTTTGAGAATACAATGTAGGATGTCTGTTGGGCCCCAGACATCAACATGGATCAAATCAAAAGGCTGAACAGAAACAGAAGTGGAAATGGAAAATGGTAATCTTTTCAGTTTGGCTAAAGGGCAAACTGTACAAAATTCATCATGGTATCCAGCTGAAACTAAAGCATCATATCTTTGGATCTGCTTTATTCTAGAAATTGAGGCATGTCCCAGTCTATAATGCCATAGCACAGTGGTGAGGCAAGGGCAGTGTTTGAAAGACAGACAGAACGCTGCTGATGTGGATCACTACTCAGATAGTAAAGGCCATGCGACAACTTAGTTGAACCAATTATCTTCTTGGATAATTGATCCTGAATTAAACAACAGTCACCAAATATTTGAAAATCTAGATTTGAGGCTAACTTGCTTAATGAAACCAATTTATAAGCAAATGAGGGTAAAAAAACTTCATGTAAGACAAGCACTGGATTAATAGCCACAGAACCAATGTGTGTGGCTGAAACAGAAAAGTTATTGGGCATGTTTATGATGATATTTGCAATAGGCTTAACAAAAGAAAAGAGTGCAAGATTGGAGGAAATGTGATCAGTAGCTCCAGAATCCAAAATCCATGTACTTGAAGCATTAGCATGAGAATTAACTTTAGTCTTACCAGTCTGAGCAGATAGCACAGTATTCTGAGTTACAGCTACATCTCCTTCATGGCCACTTTCATGTTTGCTCAACCAGCTTAGCAACTTTTGGTTCTGCTGGGGAGTAACTACCAATGACTGTACAGTTCCGGTAGCTTGAGTCTCCCGTGATTCATCTGATTCAAGTTCCAATGTCTTGCTCAAATTCACTTGGTTCCTAGGCTTAAAGCCTGGAGGGAAGCCGTGTTTTTTATAGCACCTATTAATAGTGTGCCCCTGCATTCCACAATGTGTACATACAAAACGTCTAACATTTTCATTGTTAAACCTGCCACCTCCCCTTTTGTAACCTTGACCCCTATATGTATACGCCACAAATCCCTCTGCTGATTGACCTTCTGCTGACAGGGCAATGGGGTTACTGTCAAAGGAACCAACACCATTATCGTCCAACACCTTCCTCTCATATTTTAAGACCATAGAGAAGGTAGTATTTATGTCAGGAAAAGGTGTAAGCACAAACACCTGAGATTTAACTGGATCAAAAATTTCATTCAAACTTTTAACAAATTTAATCACATAATCAGTTTCCACATATCTCCTCATCTTGGTAGTCACATCACACACACATCGTCTGCAAACACATATAGGAATAGGCTTTACAACCATCAATTCCTCCAAACAATCTTGAGTTTAGTAAAGTATTCACTGACACTCAAGGCATCCTGCTTAATACTATAAAATGTTTCAAGCAAATCTGACAATCTGAAGGGGTCAGTACTTTCATACCTTAGTTGAAGATCATTCCAAGCATCGTGTGTGCTGTCACACCACATAATGCCTTGTGCAATGGAATGAGACATTGAATTCATCATCCAAGACTGCACCATCGTGTTAACTTGCCTCCAAAGAGAATGCTGCGGATCTGTTGCAGGAGGTCTTTGAATTGTTCTATCTATGAAGTCAATTTTGTTCTTAACTACCAGCGCCATTTCAAACGTCCAGCTCTAGGTATGGTAGTTATTAGGATGGAGATAATAAGGATTCTGCAGCGGATTATGCGGAGGAACTTCAGGCATTTGATTCTGATCTCGATTCTCCCTGGATCCAAACACTATATTTTGTACAGGACTATCATTCAACGGATTCTAACCAAGTCTAGGATTTGCTGGATTGTTAGTTTGAGATGTCATTTCAAAACAAATCAGTGGAAATTAGACACGCGAACAATCAGATGAATCACAAAGAAATCAACCAATATATGACACCACAAGCGTTCAATTGCACCATCGCTCTGATACCATG
The DNA here is from genome assembly GCA_036186865.1 of Eustoma russellianum. Classification (NCBI taxonomy): domain Eukaryota; kingdom Viridiplantae; phylum Streptophyta; class Magnoliopsida; order Gentianales; family Gentianaceae; genus Eustoma; species Eustoma russellianum. The sequence continues at coordinate 25,564,810 of AP025045.1, read as the reverse complement.
ACCAAACTTATCAAGTCTTGAACAAAATTATAACTGAGTCCAGAGAAGCAAAGCAAGAAAGAATGCTCAAGAAACTAGAAAGAGAATTTCGATGACCGCTTGATTCTTTATCAATACATTGCACAATTCGGTTATATACTGCAAACATAGCGGGAAAGAGGAAAAACAGGAAACTTTACATCTTTGCCCTTTAAGGTACAACTACGCGTTTTATTTATCCAAGGGCAATACAGTAATTTCACGTCATTTAAACAACTCCTGCTCTCTTCTCCACCTTCTTCCTACTCCTGAACACCTTCTTCTTCTTCAACCTTGCACTTCACTCGATTTCGCACGTGACAAGGTAACTGCCTCCGATCTTAACTACAATTCAAAGATATTCAACTGTTCTACACTCCTTGAGCTGGATCACAACTCTTCACATCGATGTTCACCAGATTGTTGTTGCACTCCTCCTACACTCACAAGCACCTCTCTGCTGTCATCCGCTACTTTGATGTCTTTAACAAAACCAACATAACTTCCATTAAGTACAAATTATTAGCAGCAAGTTACCATTCAGTAAAAAGGAACAACATATTTTTTTCGACAACATAGTCTCTCGACACGTTTTATAAACTGAACTCATATTTAATTTGAACTAACTTCAACAAATGAAAACAACGGAATCCTTCTTGAAAAGATAGTCTTACTCTGATGACCCGATTCAAACCCGAACTGCAGATGACAATAACCCACATACCCAACAAAATCCTTCTTGTAAAGATAGTATTACTCTGATGACCCCTATTCAAACCCAAACTGTAACCAACTATAACCCACAGACCCGTTAATCTATAGGTTAAGTACCACACAAATGAACTTACCCATAAGTACAAATCGTATTAGCGTATGAATTACCATTTTTTATCATCATAAATTACATAAAAACAAAACACTTAGTCTTCACAATCCATAGCTCAGATGGTGGTATATGATAAAGAGTCTGTCTAGGCTCAGTGTCTGAAAAAAACTTGATCTGGAACTCGAACTCGATTTTTAAGATGACCCTGGAAATTCATCAGGAAACATGTAAGGGAAATCTCGTACCAAAGGGATGTCCTCTAATATGGGCGACCTTTGATCTGCGGTGGCAATATAAACCAATAATCTAATACATCTCTTCCTTAGGGATCATTTGGTCTTAACAACTGATGCGATAGATACCTGTTTAATTAGCACCATCCCTTGAACTAACAGTCTTCCCTGAATCTCTGCAATAGTAGTACCTATATGATGAACGGATAACCAATCTGCTCCAAATAAAACATCTATATGAGAATTTTAGCACTGAAAGATCAGCTGGATAGTTATTTTCAAGTTATGATTGACTTATTCAAAGAACTAGATGTGCAAAACGGCCAACCTAATTTTGTCGAAATGCCATGAAACTTAATGCAAATCTGTAAGGTTCGTGACAATCACTCTAGAGGGAGGTAAATAGAATGTTGAGTGATTTTGCAGAAATTTCTCGATTTAGTTCACTCCAACTTAAAATACTCTCCAAATCAATAAAAAAAGAGATGAGAGAAAATGAAAGAAAACTCGCAATATAGAGTGGTTCAAATCTAAATGATTCTACTCCACTACCACTTTGTTTCCAAAGTTGATTTTCAACAGAAACTCTTCTTTTTACTTTTAATAAGAACAACAACAATACTTATACTAACAACTTAGTGTAAGCAACGGCTACAACAAAAGCAGCTCCTTGCACAAAACCGCTTTGTGCAACGACAACAACAACAGCTATATGCAAGAACAAGTTCTTACTTCTTCACAACTCCAATAAAGTTCTATCAAAGAACTTTCACATGGTGGGTTATGGGAGGTAATTGGGGTTACAGTTTTTAGCTAGTTTAAACACAAGAAAGAACTCAAGTATGTATAGTTTCTCTTGTGTTAGACTTGTACTCTCATAATTAACAATAATGAAGGACAAGCAATAAGAGCTTAACAAGCTTTAAGCACTTTGCATAATTGAGAGCTTTTTACGACAATGATAAATGAAGCTTGGGGAGGATGAAAAGTGTATGAAAGCCCAATCTGAGCTTCTTCAATATATAGAGGACGTGAGCCACATTTTTGCAGCCTCTCTCAAGTCTTCAACTCAATCAAGAGTCTTGACAATGTCGAAATAGTCTTTAGCTGTCCTCTCTCAAGTCTTCAACTCAATAGCCACCCTACAATATCTTAGACATGTACATAATAGTCAAGAAAACATGATAGATGTTAAGGGAAAGCCCATAAGAAATTTTTGTAAGACTGAAGACAGAAAACACTTTAAATCTCCCTTGCATTTTGCTACAACGGTCACAAAAGTTTGAATCCTGGATGACATCGATCGATCGATGTCTTCATCTTGAGATATCAATGTGTTCAAGTAAGGTTTCAGTTTTGCACATACATTGTTCGGCCGATGTCTCTTCTTTGAGAGACTGATGTATACATCGATCAATCGCTGTCTCATCATTGAGAAATCGATGTCTTCCAGTAAGGTTTCAGTTTTGTAAATTGCATACATCGGTCGACGGATGTATCTTTTTTGAGACACTTATATATACATAGATCGGTCGATGTCTCATCATTGAGAGATTGATATCTTATAGTAAGGTTTCAACTTTGAACCTTAGTAACATTCATCGATCGATGTTGCTAATTTTAGACACTGATGTCACATCGATTGATCGATATGTCCCAAACTGAGAGATCGATGTTGGATAGTTAGATTTCAACCTTGAACAATCCCAACATAGATCGATCGATGTCTGTTCTTGAGAGAATAATGTATACATAGATTGATCCATGTGAGAGCTCTATGTCTCACTGTGTGTTTTCCTCATTTTGGTTCAATTCTAAAGTATGAAATGCCTTTTACTCTTTTTAAAACATCTTTTACTTCATCAAAACAATTCATATTCCAACGATATCTCCTTTTTTGATTATTTTAAAACCAACGCTTTTAAAATATGTTTTTATTTGAAAAACTATATTTGAACTAGCTAAAGGTTTCAAAACATAGAATTTTATCTCTCCCCTTCGTCAATGGATTTATGCTTTGTCTCAATATATGATCATGAAACATACTCAAGATTACTTCAAAGCTCCCTCTCAACATATGATCATCCTAATACTGATAGACATGACCTATGATTTGCATACCCTCAATACACTGATGCGAATCATATCTAAGCAAGCATACCCAAGACGTCAAACATAAAATCTCATGCCCAAAACATCATATCCAAGAAAGCATACCAAGCCTACATATCTAGTTAGCATATCCATCATATCCAAGAAAATATTGCAATATGAAATGTTTTGTTGAAGTTAAAAGATATTTTAAAAGAGTTAAAAAGGTATTTCATACTTAGGAATTAAATCAAAATGAGAAAAGCACAGTGTAGGACATCTATCTCTTACATGGATCGATCGATACATCAACCTCTCAAGGAGATTGTCCAAGATTGGAACCTTACTGTCCAACATCGATCTCTAAGATTGGGAGACATCGATCGATCGAGGTAACATCAGTCTCTAAGGTTAGAAACATCGAACGATCGATATAGTGAAGGTTCCAAGTTAAAACGTTACTGTGAGACATAGGTCTCTAAATAATAAGACATCGATCGATCGATGTACGTCAGTCTCTTGAAGAAGATACATCGATCGATCGATAAATGTAAGGTACAAAACTAAAACCTTTTTTTGAGACATCAATCTCTAAACAATTAGACATCGATCTATCGATGTATACATCAGTCTCTCAACAAAGAGACATTGATCGATCGATGTATGAAAGGTGCAAAACAGGAGCCTTACTAGAAGAAATCGATCTCTCAACACAGACACATCAATCGATCAATGTCATCCAGGATTCAAATTTTTATAACCGTCAAACCAAAATCCAAGAAATATCTAAGGTGTTTTCCCTCTCCAATCTTGCTCAAATTTCTTGCAGACTTTTCTCTGACATTAATCATGCTTCCTTGAATATTTTATCCATTTCTAAGATTCTCTAGAGTGTCTTTGGAGGATCAAATCAATCCATAGGGTGGGTGTCTAAAGGCTATTTGGATATTGTCAAGACTTTTGTTTGAGTTGAAGATTTGAGGAAGGCTGCAAAAACGTGGCTCACACCCTCTATATGTTGAAGAAGCTCAGATGAGACATTTACACACTTTCATCCTCTTCACGCTTCATTTTTCATTATTGTATAAACCTTGCATCTGTGTAAAAGTGCTTAAAAGCTTATCAAGCTCTTATTGCTTATTCTTCACTATTATAAATGTGAGAGTAGAAGTCTATCACAAGAGGAGCTATATGTATTTGATCTCTTTCTTGTGATCTAGAGTTATTAGAAAGTGTAACTCCACTACTTCTCCAAAAACCATTATGTGAAAGTTCTTTGATAAAATTTTATTGAAGTTGTGAAGAAGCAAGAACTTGCACTTGCTAGTAGATATTGTTGCCGAGGTTGCACAAAGTGTATATGCAACAAGCTGCTGCTGCTGCTATTATGGCATTCCACAAATTGGTTGTGCAATAAGTTGCTGCTGTTGTAGATATCGCTTGACACTAGAGTTAGTGTAAGTATTGTTGTTGAGGTTCTTGTTCTATCAAAGATAATAAGAAATTTTATGTTGAAAATCCACTTTGAAAGTAAAGTGGTAGTGGAGTAGAATTATTTAATATTCGAATCACTCTAAACCTTAATGTCTTCACTCATTATCTCTCATCTCCTTCTTAATTGAGTTTGAGTGTATTTGTTTTGGATTGAGCTAAATCGAGAAAATTCTACAAAATTGCTCAACACTATATTCAGTCTCTCTAGAGTGTTCATCACGGACCTTACAATTAGTATTAGAGCCTAACCCTGATTAATTGGCCAAATATGTGCAAGTATCAAGGTTAAAGATCATTGGAAAAATATGGCAATGACAACCTCTACATCGACAACAACAACAACATTACCCTATTGCCTTATAGGCTTCCGCCTATAGTGGGGTATAAGGGTCAGATATACACAACTATACCTACGTGTTAGAAACACACAAAGGTTATTTTCCAATGATCTACAAAAATTGCTTCAAGCTGTGTCGATCAACTGCTACTTCATAATATGAGAAGCACAACCATTTTAGTGAATAATTTTACTTTATTTCATCATATTCCAAAGTCGAAGAAGTGTGTATCCTTGATTCCATTTGAAATAAAAACAATGACAACCTTTACATTATATAGCTCAATTCTTTGAACATCCAATATATTCACAGCACCAAACACCAAAATTGTTTTGTTTAATGCTCAAAACAATTCCTTATGGAAATATAGGATGAATGCATATTTGTGTGGATGTGGTGTCGGACCTGTATAGCACCACTAGAAGGAGGGTTAAATAGTGAATATGGAAAAGTTGGTTTTTAAAAACGTTTAATGACCAATTACTCACTTCTGAAAAAGAATTTGTTTTCAAATCATATTTTTTTATTGACTGAATGACGAGGTTCTAGACCTCAAAAATTTGTGAAATTTTATGACAATGTACTTTTAGATGTTATATATATGTCATAAGACGTTCAGATTAAAACTCAAAGTGTAAGGCCCTAAAAACCATTTTTAATTTGACTCTGTCAAATTGCGAAAAACTTTCCACTAGAATGAAAAATTAATTCCTATTTAATAACAAGTCCAAATGATCTGAAAAATCTATGAAATGTCCCTTAAGTTGTCTAATTTAATGGGTTAAAACATGTTTTCAAAATTCCTTAGGCAAGTATATCAACCGCATTGATGTTCTCACCTTTTACCAATCTGAAAATCAGATTGCACTAGTCTTAGAACTATGAATGTTTGGATAACTTATACTTATACAAATTCGATGAAATTTGTCTTAAATGAAACCTAAGACTTTATCAAAGCATCTGAAAAATTTGATGCTTTTTGAAAAACATTTGCTATTTTTCAGTGGCATTGGAGATGGTGAAAGAAAGCAGAAACTGAGAGTAAAAGTGATGAAAGTAAGAACGCCAAGAATTTTATACTGCTTCGGTCAAAACCACCTACTCCAGTCTTCGAGGATACCTTCTTCGGTATTCAATAATCACCAAAAACACCTTAGGACAAGGGTGGCTGGAGTTATACAAAACTCCTTTAATGTCTACCTTTTTTATAATGAACAACACAAACAATCAACAAGAACACAACCACCTCACTAATGAAGGTTTGATCACACCTTGATCAACCTTGTACAAGAATGGAATGTGTGTGGGTGGTATATATGAAGCCTATACAGATTATTGAATGTATATTTGATAGGCTTCAACTTGAAGCTATGTGCAAGAGAAGAAGATAGGAGAATAAGAGAAGTCTTGCTTTGCACTTGATAGAATACAAAAATGAGTATTGTTTTTGCATTTCATGTCCTCCTTGCTTTTGTAATGTGTGTGGCCGTCCCCCTAGGTTGAATTCTTTCTTAAAGAATTCTTGAATACCCTTGGAATATACCTTGTATAGCCTTATGACATACCTTTGCTTACTTGGCGAAATGTGATTGGACAAGAGATGTGTCTTCGCCTTGTTGTCACTTTACGATAGGATCTTCATTTATCCACCTTGGCACATCAAGTATGACCTAGAAGTTAACAATAAAAATCTGAAAACAATTCAATTTTCACATGTCTTGATTTCCAATCAATCATAAGTGTGATTGCCCCTCATTTGTGGAATGAATTTGAAATCGAAAGCTAGGAAAACCGCCCACTTGAGCCATATGCTGAAATCATCAGTATTTTTGCATTTTTGGAAGCTTTCCATGTGCGAGTTGGTCTCCATCAATACTAGCATTCATTTGTAGATAATTTTCCACCAATCATAGTGCAGAATAAGCTCCACCCAGGCTCCAAATAAGCTCAATCGGCCGCCCCTATCTCAACTCACATGTGCTAAAAATGACTTCTTAATTTTGCCAAATAATGATGTAGTATCTTCACATATATACACCATTTAACTTGGTTTTCTAGAATACTCAAAGATGTGTCTTGAATGTGTAAAATATGGCTAGATACATGTCAGAAAGTATAGCACAAGAAACGTTTTCTTGAAATCGTAGAAAACCAAATTTTCGACTTCCGTCGATTGCACGATTTTTCTCCACTTTACTTCAAAACCCTTAGACATGTCGAATGTGTTATTCACCATATAATATACACAATATAATGCATAATTTAAGCTCCAAAAGCTTAAAAGAATTTCGGGCAAGTGGGGTTTTATTTTGAATTTGAATTTTCAGCAAATCAAGGCAAATTATAGATAATTGATATATGTAATTATGGTATGACTTTGGGGCTGTATTTGAGATGTAGTGCACAAAATTTTATATATTTAGAGTGTATATTGGCTGGCCATGATGGTAAGTATATGACCTGTCGGTGACGGTTCTGTAGTCATTTGATGTGGCAATTTTTGGTTTACGGACTTATGACATGTCGGTATATTTTTGGAAGCTTGATGACATGGAATATATGACTTGGAACATGTATACACTCAAAAGGATGATGTGAATATGGTGGCTTGACGTTGACATACGTTGATGATGTGTCGATGAGATATTAGGATAGAAGTATATAGCTCGCCGTTACAAAAGTACTGTAAAACCTATGACCTGTATCGACTTAAATTGCATGGAATGATTTTGAATCCCCAAACGTTCCACTTCCAAATGTAAAAAGGCTGCACTCCAGAAAATCCATAATTTATCGTTGCAAACTGAAATTGCTTTGGTAAAGCCAAGTTTTAGACGATAAAACACCAACGAAAAAGGTCACAGTTTTTGTTCACTGAGAACTAAAATATGTAAATTGTAACGACGTAATAATGCTAAAAGATGCTGCAATGAAGTGCGAATACCACCGATATTCCAAATCATAATCTTCATTGAGTTGATAAACAATCAAAGGAGTTCGAGAGGGTTGCCCTAGATCTTGTTAGTGGTGGGGAAGAGGGCTCTAAATGACGACGTTGTCGATGAAGGAGACAGGGTGGTGCGTGAAACGGAATGTCTGAAGTTGTATCTGTGGGTGTTGCCTGATCAACGCTAAGACTTCGATCTGAATGGAGAGCTGCATGCACAATGTCATGAAGAATCTCCGATACAACTGCTACAGGGGTATTGTCCTCCTTCGGCACTTCTGGCTGTTCCAATTAGACTGGCGTAATTTCACTGTCAGATATCGAAAATGTCTGTGGGGAATGATAAATATCAGCAATGAAACTATCGTCAACTCCTTGAAGTCTGGTAAGGTCCTGAACATACGATACCAAGTGCGTCGTTGCTAAATCTGGTGAGGCAGACATTGGTATGACTACTGTATCACTCTGCTGAACCGTATCATGTGTCTTATCCGCTGTATCATATATTCTTACATTGTCCAGCAGTTAAGTCAACGTGGATACAATTAGCCATATTGTTATCTGGTCCTATGCCTCGCCACAATACTATCTGCGCTGATCTTTCATGTTGGTGGTGCCAAGCTTCTACTGACACAATGCAGGGTCATTTAAGGGCGGTAGTACCAGCATTAGTTACTTGGGTTATTTGGAAAGAGTATTCATCCATCAAGTTTGGAGACAACAACTTTTCGGCTAGCCACCAGTTTCATCAAATCCGTGCAAATGTATTTACGAGGTGTGCCGCAATGCAAGGTCGTAAATTTGCTCAGTCTCTACATCAGCTAGTTGCCCAAGGATTTTCGCCAAAATTTAAAATACGCCGTCACAGATTCGTTAAATGGTCCTTGCCTCCCTCTGGCCGAATGAAATTGAATGTGGATGTTGCTGTAGGCCGCACCAAAGCTGCTGCGGGTGCTGTTCTGCGTGATGAATTTGGACATGTTATCTCGGCAATTTGTCATGTACTACCGTGTGTTTCATCGGTTCGAGCTGAATTGATGGCTTTGTTGTTCTCTCTTCTTTATTATGCTATGACTTATGATGGGCTGTACGTCGAAACAGATTGCCGTCAGTTACTTCAATTGGTGCGTCACCCTTCACTCGACACATGCTCATTACGTTTGGATATCCAAAGAGTTACAATGATGTTGAGTCTGAATGGCTCTACACTTTGCTACTGCCCACGAGAGGCAAACTCAACTGTGCATGGTTTAGCACGATATGGACTTCATACAGCAGGTGTTCAACTTCATACATCTGCAGCTTCTTTGCCTTGCGATGTCCGAGGGTCTTTGATTCTGGATGCTTCTTTACCAAATCTTCGACTATGATGGAATGGTGTGCACTTTTGGGGGTTGCCTACGCCATCAATTGGTGTAAGCAGCCTTGGTATGTCTACTTCTCTATATGTTTTCTGTGTTTCCATATTGTTTTCATTATTCTAATCGTTAAGACTGTGGGTAATGCCTTTACTTTCTGAGCGTTCTTTGAGGAACGGACAACACACATGTTGCTGACATCTCGGACTTATTTCTGCCGCAAAAACAATTGGAGGTTGCCCATGGTCGTTTGGCTATAGGCAACTTTGGTATGGTTTCCTGCACTTAAAGCTATCTCTCGTGCTGCCAAAGATACTTGGATTAATGTTCAATTTGGTATGCGAGGTACCCATTTGGCGATGCATCGGAAGACGCGAGAAGTTCTCAGACAGACTATTCTGTTGGATGATATTTTTGACTCAAACGGCATCATGGAACATCTACTGTTTAGGGCTGGGTTGTTGTTAGCATTTATTCTTTTGTCTAAGAATTCTATTCAACTGTCTCGTCATATAAATATGTACACTTTTTTCTTCGTCAAGGTTTTATACATAAGGGTGGTTTTTCTTGACAAGGTTTTAATGCGGCATATCATATATGACTGGAGGTTGCATATACTAGCATCGCTTCATGAGTTATTTTCTTATGACGACACTTTCATGGTTGTAATATGGTTTTCTCACACCATAAATGAGGCAATTTAATAAAGATTCTCTTTCATGTAAAAAATATATATATAATATATCATCAACGTCATCCATACTCAGTATATCTCAACGACAGTAAAAGCTATCGCTAGGGTCTGGAGAGGGTAAGTGGTAGGCAAACACTACCTCTGTCCCAAGGGATAGATATTCTGCTTCCAGTGAGACCTCCGGCTCTATATGTACCTGCATAAATGACATAATAATAGAGATATGCTGTGCTAGTGTGTTAGTGAGTGAATTCAGGAAATACAAAGAAGAGGCTTTTAATATTAAAATACACATAACGTGTATATATACATGTAATGCAAAACAATGGTAAAACATAAACAAACAAGTGCAAAGTCAACCTAAAGCGTAGATAGTGTCTACACCTATCTATGTCCCTAAATATACTCTAAAGTGTCCCTATATATGACATATACCTCGTTAACCTTAATCTTATGTCTCCATGAACTCCTATCCTGTACCATGTTCTCAGAGAGTTGTAAATCTAGTAGGTTGTGCCTAATCTGCTCATCTCAAGTCAGTTTGGGCCTGCCTTTACTCTTGTTCCCCTCTGCAACGAGGCTTTCAATTTTCTGACCGACGTCGTTGTCTGCCTTCGCCTGACATGCCCAAACCATCTCATTCTTCTCTCCCTTATCTTATATATATGCAGCTGTGTGTGTGTATATGTAGTGTGGAATAGAACTTTCCATTTCAAATTTGTTGTCAGATAGGCATTTTCAAGTATGTCTCCTTAAGTACTTCATTTAATGAACTAGTTTAGTTCATCTACTTAAGCACTTCATTAAATGAACTAGTTTAGTTCATTTACCATGGCACCTGAAAATAGTATAAACACAACAAATGTTTTTCATATGATTTAAACATTAACGCTTCATGGAATATTAGTACAACAATAATATATGTAAGCATGTAAAGCATATTTATCATGTACGCATATCATGTAAGGCTTAAATTATGCCTTTCGAAAACCCGTAACATTGAAATCATGTATTTTCAAATCATTCAAACCCCAGTTTCTCAACAATCTCCCCGTTTTGATGATTTACAAAATAACCTTTATTCATGATTTAAATATGTCATAATCTCTCCCCCTACAATTGTGCGTTCATAAATTTTAATTTCAAAATTTTTCAATTTTCCAAACTCCCCCTTAAGTCAATCTCTCTCCCTTAAATCATGCTTTTCTCCCCTTTTATTTTGTAAATCAAATCAAAAAATGCAATTAGAAGTAAAGGCAATAAATATCAATTTGTAGCATATCAACCGAAGAAAAATCATTCAAAGCATCGTGCACATTTTTTTGCTTCATGCATTTCTAGTTTGTCATGCTGATCATGTATGCCATTTTCGTATATGTCATAAATTCTCATTTGATTCACTTTACTTTTGGGTCTTTAAAGGTTAGTGATTCAACCCTTCGCAAGAGTACCTTTCGGTATCCAAACTTGGGTGACGTTTCTTAGTCTTACAAAAGATGAGAAAAAAGATAAAGAAGGAATATAGAACATGTTGTGATCACTTCTATTTGGCGCTATGATGGCCGAACCTATCATTGTAAAATAAGGTGATTTTTGGCTTTGATATGCATTTTGGTTTGCATGCAAAGTGCGTGATCTAGATGCATTAGTATGATTTAAATGTCGCATATACATTAATGACTTTCTTTCATATATATATATATATGGCACATGATTATACTTTCCATGTGATGAAGAAGTAGTGCCATGAGATGCTAAAGGTAACTCGCTAGTTTGTATTGTCGCCTTCTTAGGCTTTACGATCATTTTAAATACATGTGGTTGCTTAGATGCAGGTAAAATAGTTTTGTAGATTTGTTTTGTACCTGATTATCTTCAATACACCCTAATCCTCTTTTGTCAATGTCATGCTTTTAAGAAGGAATAAGACGATCTAACATACAAGTTCCTGTATCAAATTGTTTTACCGTTTTTTCTAGGTCTTCTTGATCTCAAATCCGAGATCTCAGCTTTCATTAAAGTATTTTCGTGTGTCAAAGATGCAATTTCAGATTTTAACGATTTAATCTGTTGAGAAATATGTTTAGACAATTTTCAAAATTATGATTTTAAGTGTTACATGTCATAAAAATGTCACATATGATGTTATAAATGAGCAAAAGTTGAATAAGTGAAGAACAATGAAATTGATCTCTCAGGTCACTGCACTTCGATCGATTGATGTATATTGATCCCTCACATTGATCGATCCATGTAAGGCAGAGAAAAACCAATACCTTACTATAAGACATCGATCTCTAAACCTGAGACACATCGATCGATCAAAGTGTACATCAATCTCTTACATTGATCGATTGATGTAGGCCAGAGACAAACTCTGGACCTAACTATGAGACATCGATCTCTCAAGCGGAGACACTTCGATCGATTGATGTCTATGGCTTTTAGAAACTTTTTCCTAAAATGTGATAAAATGGTTGTTTTCATTTGTACAAGATTCATGTATGCTTATAATGTTATTGTTATGTATGTTTGATTATTATAATGATGTTTTGTGACTAATATGCCTTGGAAGTTTGTATAAATTACCAAAAGGGCAAAAGTGGTATTTTGAGTTTTTGTTAGTACTTGACATAGTGAAGATGATTCAAGGACCTAGTTTCATCTTATTTATTATCACAAATATGTTCTTATATTTATTTCTAACCATCAGGGTCATTTTTGGAGTTTTCTCTCACAATGGGCATTTTGGTCATTTTACCCTCAAGGGCAGTTTTGTCATTTTATTCAAGGAAATCTCTTGATTATCTTATTATCTTCATTATGGAATTCATTTATAGTATTCTTGAAGGTTATTTGGTGGTTTTCTATTCTATTCTCTTATTTAATTATATTATCGACGGTAGCGGGATATGTGACGGTTTTCGTGTCACATTCTATTTTTCTTCTTGAAGAATTTTTGGTATATGTTATTGGAGGCTCTCATTCATATTTTTGCAGAGAATTTGAAGGTGTTCTTGATACTAAATTTACCACAACATACAAGAAGAAAATGTGAGAATTTTGATATTATATGTTGACATAATTTTGTCAACTCTTATGTATTATTTTCTCTTCATTAAGTCTGAAATTGTACATGTATGTTCAGCTCAAAAATGTCCCTGTACAGGTGGAGATGATGTTTTTCTCATTTTATGACATGTGTACACTGACTTCTGAATTTTTTAAAAATGGGTACTGAATCTGATAGCTCTCAGATTCTGGTTTCAAAGGAGATTTTAATTCAAGGGTAGTAGTATAATTTCTGCTAACCACTATTCACTCCCTTCTGGTGGTGTTAATTGCAGGTGTTACGGTCCAACAATTGGTATCAGAGCCAAGCGAACACCACTCTAATAAGCGACATCAACACCGTTCTAAGAAGACAATGCCGAGGCACATGAATTCATTGTAGCCTGTACATCTCAAATCAAAGGTACATACAATGGCCATAGTTTCTCACAAATGAGAGTTGGAAGGTATGTCTACCCAACGCCCTCCAATTTTCGATGGTAATAATTTCGTTCATCGGAAACTTAGAATGAGGCTATTCTTAATGGCTATAGACATTGATTTATGGTCTACAGTTGAAGATGGGCGTACATTCCAATGAAAGTTGTACAAGTAATTGGTGTAACACAAGAAGTAGAAAAGTACAAAGGTCAATGGTCAACTGAAGATAAAAAGAAAATGTCCATGAATGCAAAAGCTATGCAATTACTTTTAAACAGACTAACGGCTTCTGAAGCGTTTTATGCGTAGCGACCAACCCGGGACTAGGATCTCGGCATGGTGCACCTGTCGTACTCCGCTACGAGAAGTACAAGGCATCGATAACATTCATGTGCATGTCGACATATCATGTATCAAAATTGCGGAAGCAATATAACCTGTACAAAGCATAACTGACATGCATAAAACCGAAATGTCTAAACCTGAGCACATATGAAGTGTCATCAGTACAATATCAAAATACAAGTCTGAAATAACATAAGAGCTACGTAGTCTAATACGTACATCCATCACTGATGATTTATCTCCAGCTCATCTTTCCCATTCTCAGAACTGGGTCTTGGCCCTGCGATGTGGTAAATGATAGGGTGAGAGATAACGAATAGCTCAGTAAGTCTATCCGCCTAGGTTTGTCGTGTGGATCATGCATTGTGAACATTAAATGCAACATCGATAGTGACATGAAATCCCTTGTAATGTCTTTTAAATCAAGTAGTGCAGGTATAACATCACAGTCGACTTATTGTAAGCAAATCATAACATGGACAATGATATCATGTAAATTAACCTATTCTAACAGATAAGGTACTACAGCACGGATACATAAAAACAGGCAACTCTCGAAGTACATCAAAGAATAAATCGTTATACAACTGTAATGTTATTTTCCTTTCTTATACTTAGTAATCAGTTTATTTTCCTTGTGGCTTTGTCCATCGTACATTGTACTGCCATCCTTGGTCTACTAAGGGCCAGAGCTTAGGTCCAGTAGGCTGACGTGGGTAAACTCGCAGTATGCTCATGTGATGTAAAAACCATGCATCCTTTTTAGAAAAATCTTTCATACCATGATCATCTTATAAATCATCGTATCAAAACTGGCACAACTATGCTTAAACCATAATATTTTTGGTACGAACGTACACAAGACCCATCTACTGAGCTCTCTGAGTAGTCCCTAGTGCCATCTATAAATTCAGTGGTCCAACCATGGTGTTACATCATACGCACGTAGACTACCGGTGACTCTCTAAGTAGTCACAATACCGTCTATGAATCTTGATGATCCAACCTCGGTGTTACATCATACGTAAATAGACTAACGGAGACACGAATGGCACATATCCTGGGACCCAGACACTGTGTTACACTCAGCCAAATGTAGCATAAACTCGCCCTCATGATACCTAACCTCTCACATAGATTACAATACCATGGAGCAGACATATCAACATAAACACCCATAAGGAGGTGTATCATAACATAAGTTGCCCCTGACATCCGTACAAATACACCTGATTTCAGGCGGCCCCTAAACATAGCATGAGGTGTCGTAACAACGTAAAGAGTCTCAAATGGAGTTGGTCGATGTAAGGTACGGTTTGCAAATAAAATCATTTTAAAACATCTCATGCGAGAAAGCCCGACGACATATCGTGGAAGTCTCTTTTAAAACGTATACATGATAATCGTTTTGCATAATGAGATGAACATGTCACTTTTGAAATCTCTTCGATGTATGCATGAAGGTATGTTCAGTATAAGCTGATCTCATCGTTCTAATAATTTTGTATCTTAAGGCTAAGGTTGACTACTTATATCAGTGCACTATCTTAGGTGCAATTACCATTTGTCCTTATTAGTTCATTGGGTCACGTGGCTCGAACAGCCCATTGTTCATTGGTTGCCATATTACTTAATTAATTAGTGCCTTTATATTTTAACCATGCGTGTACGGTACCCTTTTTTTATATGTCCGTATATGTGTGTATATTCTATTAAAAACTTTCTTCATTTAAGCCCCACTTATGGCCTTAGGCCGAAATTTCCAGCACTCACACACACTTTTACAACTTGTTGATTTCATACCAAACGTACACTCATATTAATTACGCCATTTACCAATTATCATCATGTCGCAAAAATGGCCTTTGGCCGAGACATTATACACACACATATGCCCTTATTCACTGTCCTTACATGATTATAGCACGTTGCACATATGAATAATTCACAAAATAACATCAAGACCTACTTGAACTTTGTGCGTCTGAAGTATAGGCATTACACCAATGTTCATTTGGTAACATTATCTCAACACACAGAAAGGCCACTGCGCCGAGATTCTACATAACCACACACGACCTATTATTTTCATACAATACATATACATTTATTTATTATGTCATCTACATACTAGTTAATTAGTTACCAATTTCCTTAGGACCACTTGGTCAAATTTTCCACACACGCACATATGACTTATTATTTTTATATAAGCTTTATATTTCTTATTTCATGATGTTACTTACATACTATGACAAACACCCACATTTACATATTGAAACTTACTGTTCATCACATTACATGCTAACTACATCTATGTGAGGACCTTTTGTGAACAAAACATCTTAAAAACTTAATCAACAAACAAGGAAACACACACACCCGTGGAAAATGTTTCACACACCTCACTTATTACATCACCTAGATACATCTCACCTTCATACATGTATGTAGATAATTTATACTATGAAGATATGCGCCCCTCACCCGTAGGCCGATTTTTTCACAATCCCACAAACACAATTTCTACTTTTTTCCAGCACATCCATAATGGTTATATGCATGAACATCCACACACTCTTCGTTATAACAGCTTCAAGACCATGCATGGTGATATTTAATAAAAGAATGAAAGAGGACACCATGAATATGAAAAGAATCATAATGACTTCATATATACCCACATAAAACGTCCGTAAGTATCATGGAAGTAACATGCAAGGCTCTTTTTACATTAACCATACTCTTAAATGTACATAAGTGCAAGAATTTAATCAAAGTCCTAAGATGATGAACATGCAAGTATACTTACCTCATGTTCTTAGTATTTTAATCATTTCAACTTATGCATGCATGATCGATCCTTTTATTTTAGTATAAAAGACTCCATTTTTAACATTCATGAAGAAACTAGGAAGAGATACTTGCCTTTTGTTTGGTTCTTATAATTAAGGTGGGAAAGATTTCTTCTTTTCCCTTGCTTAAACACCTCTCGGCCTAAGAGCCAATTTCGGAGGAGAGTTAGTCAATTTAAGAGAATGATTACTAAGGATTCTTAATCTCAACACTTGGGAAACCTAGCTCTTATGGTTTCCTCCTTCTTCAACTTGAAGAATGTCTCCCTACTCTTCTTATAAGGCACGGCCTTAGAGACAAAAGAAGAAAGGTGTTGAATTACTTGAAAAGATAAGGGATATATAAGTCTGTTTAGGGTTCCTTAAGAAAGATCTTACCTTTGGTTGAATGTTCTTAGGCTTGCATGTCCTTCCTCTCGCTAAGGTTTGGAAGAATCCTTCTCCCTTCCTTCTTAGTGAGCCACGGGTTGGAGGAGGTTAGGAGAGAAATAAGGCTTGTCTTCAAATGAGAGAAGGATGTGCTTGGAAAATGGATGTTTGGGAGGAAATGGATATGAAAAAGGAGGAGTTGTCTCCCTTTCTTTCTTGTTCACGGTTGGCTCTCCACTTGAAATAGGAAGTTATTTTCTTTTAGTTTGTTGTGAGCCCTCGATTAAACGATGGAGGTAAGGAAAGAACTAGTTTCTTAAGGGAGAGAAGAAGAAAGTAGAGAATACGAAGAAGTGAAGCAGAAATAATTTCTTCACTTCTCTCCTTTGTGTGAAATAACCGTGGGGGAAAAAGGTGGAACAAATGGAGACTTGCATGCAATGTGATTGGAAGATATCTTCTAAGTGTGCAAGAAGAAGCTCGTGTGTGAGAGAGTGGAAGCCCAGCCACTTTCGGCAGGAAAGAAAGAGGGAAAGCTTGGGGAAAGGAAGTTCTTTTTTGGTTAGGGGTAGAAGAAAAGGGGGTGGGGAGGTGTGTTGATGGGAAAGGAGGATGAAAAAGATGATGGAGATATCTTGTCTCCTTGTGGCAGCCGAAAATTTGAGGGGGGAAAGAGAGAGAAATTGTTATCTTGTGTTAGGTTTGGAGAAGAGGGAAAGTAGTGGTGTAAGAAGTGAAATGATGGGTGGGGAAAGAAAATGGGAAAAAAAATGAAATTGGAGGGGGTGTGACCAGCGGGTAGGGGGTTTGAAAAGAAAAATAAAAGAAATTTTTGTTTACCATTTTGCTATTTCTTTTATGTTCTAATTTATTTAATTATAAGATAATTTGGTGTCCTAATTGTGTACTTATTTAATGTAGTTACTTAAGTTGCTTTATCAATTTTAGGTTGAGATTATTCGGTCTTGACGCGTAACAAAATTTTATCTATACCGCTTCGTGTTGCACAACGATCATATTCCGATTCTGTTGTGCTCTCCTCGATTCTCCTTTATCTGCTAGCCGGGGAGTATAGGTCATAAAATTATGTATCAAATTGCACTAGTGCACACGACATGTGGAAATCTTTAGAATTAAAGCACGAAGGTACTTGCGGTGTAAAAGAGTCTAAAATAAACATGCTTATGACTGAACTTTTATCATTTAAAATGTTGCCGAACGAATCCGTAACATCTATGGATTTGAGAATTACTAACATCTTCAATGCACTTGAAGTTTTAGGTAAATCATTTACCAACAACGAGAAGGTTCAAAAGATGTTACGAAGCCCTCCAGCTGAATGGGATCCGAAAGTCATAGCAATTTAAGAAACAAAGTCAATCACTAAAATAGATGAATTGATCGGTTCTCTAAGGGTATATGAGGTAAAATTGAACCAACGAAAGTCTGAGTCGTCAAAATCTACAGGTAAGACTATTGCTTTCAAAACAACTGAGTCACATATAAATAATAAGGAAAGTAATAGTGATAATGAATTAGATGATAATTTAATATTAATAGCTAGAAAACTTAGAAAGTTTTTCAAACGGTCAAATAAGAGCGAAAAACAATCTTCTTCTTCTTCCGCTTCTCAACTTAGGAGAAATAATTCGAATAACTCTAATAAAAAAAAGTGGTATAATAAAGAGTTAAAATGCTACGAATGTTGTCAAAAAGGACACATTTCATATGACTGTCCAACAAAGAAAAAGAATAATAACAATGATAAACAAGACAAGGAGGCCCAAAAACCTAAGGCAAAGGATCCCAAGTCGAGAAAAGGAAAATGGGCAATGAAGACGAGCACGTGGAGAGACTCGTCCGACTCAGAATCCAACAATGAGGAATCTCAGGTCTGCTTTGTATCCAATGAGGTAATTTCTTCTACTGACTTAGATTCTGATAATGAAATGTCTTTTGATGAAATGTACGAAGAGTTTTTAAAGATGCATGCTCCCTGTAAAAGGCTACAAAAGAAAAGTAGAACTAATTGAAGAAAATGACAAGTTGAAGACGTCCAACTTGAAATTTTCCAATCAATTAGAATCTTTTAAACAAGAGTCTACTTATACTCTTGATTCTTTAGAGATTAAATTGAATCATATAGGAAAAATGAACAAACATTAAAACCCGAAAATAGCTTGTTAAAAACTAAGTTAAGTAATTGTGAAAAGGAAATTTCTCAACTTAAATCATCTAAATTAGACTTAGAAAGATGTTAGAACAATTTAAATTCGGAACTAATATGTTAGATACATTAATATCTTAACAGAAATATGGAAATGATAAAAAGGGCTTAGGCTATATAGAAGAAAATTACAAGTTAGGCAAAAAGACTAACTCTGTATCATCTAAGTCTAATTACCATATAGTACAACTAAGTCAATTGTACATGTTTCATCTACTCCTTCCTCTACTCATTCTAAGGTAAAAATGCAACATGCACCCACAAAAGCATCTAGAAAAAATTTTGCATCTAGAACACATAGAAATTATGCCTGTATGTATAGAAATGTGAATAAATAAAATAAAATGTGACCAACTTATTATAATTCTTATAGACATAATCATAGGCATCTATCTTATTTTCCTTATAGGAATGCATATGATCATACATATATAGACACATATAAGAAACAAAATCATATGTCTTACACACAATATCAAAATCAACATAAAATTTATAGACCAAGATATAACATGCATAATAGTGTATCTTCTTTTAAATGGAACACCCAAATCCATGAAAATCCTTTGTATTCTTCAACTTATAATAATGTCAAATATGTGCCCATAATGTATATCCATGTTTGGATACCCAAAGCGTATATAACAAGGATGTTGCCTGTAACACTCAAGGACCCAAATAAAGAGTACCTAAAACTTTATCTCATTTGTAGGTAAATTATGAGTTAAAAGACAAGAAGGAGATAAAGACAAAGAACTAAATGGTTTTTAGATAGTGGATGTTCAAGACACATGACTGGCAACACCAGGTTATTCACCAAGCTGGAACAAATCAAAAATACAGGAAAGATGATATTCGGTGAAAACAACAAAGGAAGGATTATTGGAAAAAGAACAATCGGAGACCCAAACACATTTCAAATAAGAAATGTGTTTTTAGTAAGTAATCTTTTATACAATTTACTTGGTATTTCGCAACTTATTTATTGTGGATACAATGTTTTTTTCTCCCTAATGTTTGTAATATAACACATGAAAAAGGAGAAATTGTGCTAAAAGGAAATAGGGATGGTAATATTTATACGTTATCATTAAATAACATGTTAGATGCTAGGATTAAGTGTTTAGGATCACATGACTTAGATGTGAACTTATGGCATAGACGACTAGGCCATATGTGAATTTCAACCATAGAAAAATTATCTAAGAATAATCTATTTAGAGGAATGCTTAATTTAGACTTAAATAATTTTCAAATGTGTAAGACATGTATTAAAGGAAAACATAAAAAAGAAACAATTAAAACCAAAACATGAAGTGAGTACTAGTCATGTACTAGAATTGCTTCACTTAGACTTATTTAGTCCTAGTAGGACAGGAAGTCTAGGTGGACACTACAATGTGTGTGTCATTGTAGATGCTTACTCACGATACACATGGACATTGTTCTTAACACACAAAGGCGATGCTCTATTGGCGACTGAAAATCTAATTAAGCAATTCGAAAATCTTTACGAAGAAAATGTTAAAAGAATTAGAAGTGATAGAGGTGGAGAATTTAAAAATCAAGATATAATCAAGTTGTGTGAATTACATGGTATAAAACATGAATTTTCACCACCTAGAACACTGCAACTCAATGGAGTTGTTGAACGCAAAAAAATCCATGAAATAGCTAAGACTATATTGTGTGAAAACAAAGTACCTAGATAAATACAGGCTGAAGCTATTGGTTGTGCTTGTTATAGAGTAAATAGGCTTTGTATTGGAAAGAAATTAAATAAAACACCTTACGAATTATTAAACAACAGACAACCTAAGGTAGATTATCTTAGAGTATTTGGATGTAAATTTTTTGTACTCAATACTAAAGATAATCTAAAAAAATTTGAACAAAAGTCTATTGAATGAGTATATGTTGGTTATTCAACTAATTCAAGTGCATATAGGTGTTATAATCTTGCATCTAGAAAAATAATTGAATCTATACATGTGAAATTCAATTACAATGCATGTTTTGAAGTAAGTGATAAAGTAACAAGAGCATAATGTTGAAAATATGTTTGATGATGATGAGGTATTACTTGATCATGTACATGATCATGTATAACCAACTCTCTCTGAACAAGACGTGCATGAACCCTTAGGTGAAACAAATTAAGAAATTTTGCAATTGGAAGATAATCAACATAACTTGCAAGATATTCCAATTGTATATGATAATGTTCACACTAATGAAACATTTGAACAAGATGAAGGTGAACCTAGTCAAACTAGGAATTGGTGGCTTATAAAAGATAAATATAAACACCCAAAAGAGTTAATAATTGGTAATCCAAGTGATGGGGTTAGAACACGTAGAAACATAAATCAAGTCGAAGGGCATGTCTTAATATCACACTTAGGACCTAAGAATGTTAAGGAAGCCTTAAGTGATATATCATGGATAGATGTCATGCATGAGGAGTTAAACTAATTTACCCAAAACAACGTATAGGATTAAGTACCTAAACCTGAAAATAAATCTATAATAGGTACAAAATGGATATGTAGAAATAAAATGGATGAATAAGGAAATAATATAATAAATAAGGTTAGGCTAATCGCACAAGGTTATAATCAGCAAGAAGGAATTGATTATGAAGAAACTTTTGCACCTGTTGCACGGCTAGAAGCCATTAGGTCGTTGCTTGCTATTGCAAGTCTAAGAAGCATTAAACTCTTCTAAATAGATGTCACGAGTGCGTTGTTGAACGGATACATCCAAGAAGAGGTATTTGTCTAACAACCCCTGGATTCGAAGATCCAAAGAATCCTAACCATGTATACAAGCTTAAGAAAGCTTTATATGGTTTGAAATAAGCTCCAAGAGCTTGGTACGCTAGATTTGCAAACTTTCTTATTGCAAATAATTATCAAAGGGGTACCATAGACAACATATTATTCCTATGAAGAAAAGATAACGACTTATTAATAGTTCAATATACATAGATGATATGATCTTTGGTTCAACCAACCCTACCCTAGCAAAGGACATTAAAGAATGTATGAAGTCTGAATTCGACATGTCTATGGTAGGAGAGTGGAATTACTTTTTAGGACTACAAATCAAACAAACTCCTCAAGGGATCCACGTTATCCAACTTAAGTATGTTAATGATATGTTGAAGAAGTTTGGATTCAAAGAGTTAAAACCATCAATTACCCCTATGAGTGTTAGTACTAAATTAGACAAGGATGAAATGGAAAACCATTCGATGACACACTCTATAGGTCTATGATTGGATCCCTGTTATATTTAACCGAATCAAGACCTGATATAATGTTTAGTGTGTGTATGTGTGCTAGTTTTCAATCTTGTCCTAAGATATCTTATTACAATGCAGTAAAAAGATATTTAGATATCTTAAACACACACCTCATTTAGGACTTTGGTACAATAGAAATGCTAAGTTGGAAGTGTATGCTTTTAGTGATGCTGATTATGGTGGTTGCAAAATTGATAGAATATCCACGAACGTTACATGTCAATTCATAGGAACTAACTTAATCTCTTGGTTTTCTAAGAAACAAGCTAGTGTAGCTCTTTCTACCACTGAAGCCGAGTGTGTAGCCTTGAGCTTATGCACTACCCAAATACTTTGGCTTAAACAACAACTTAATGATTTTTGCATTATAATGGATTCCAATTTTCTGCGTTAGCACGAGTCCAATCAATCTTTCTCAGAATCCAGTACTTCGTTCTATGGCCAAACATATTGAAATTAAATACCATTTCCTTTGTGATCATGTTCAAAATGAGGATATAGTCATAAACCATGTAAAAACTGATCATCAAGTTGCTGATATTTTACTAAACCCCTTAATCAAGTTACTTTTGAAAACATACGAGCCAAGTTAGGTATGATGACCTACAATACAATTGCGTAATTTTATCTTTTGCATGATTTGCAAAATAAAGTGGCAGATAGAATAGAGACATGATTTTAGTTTTAAGTCATGATTTTAAGGTTGAATGATAAGTTAAGGTCAATTTCAATTGGTTCAATTTGTATAAGTTTCAATTGGACGTTCAATTGGCTCGGAGCAAAGGTTAAGGGATAGAGTATAAGTTCAGAGGGCGAACATATGTTAATCTAAAAAGAGTTTGAAAACAATTGGTATAGAATTCATAGAATTGATGAGTTTTTCAAAACAATTCAATTGGCATAGACATAATTGTTAAATATGTGATAACAATAGGTAAAAGTTATAACATTAAAATCATGTAAAGTTATTTTAAAAATCATCTAAAAGGGGAAGAATGTTGAGAAATATGTTTGGACAATTTTCAAAATTATTATTTAAAGTGTTAAATGTCACATATGATGTTATAAATGATCAAAAGTTGAATAAGTTAAGAAAAATGACATCCATCTCTCAGGTCACTTCACTTCGATCGATCGATGTACATTGACCCCTCACATCGATCGATCCATGTAAAGCAGAGAAAATCAAGACCTTACTATGAGACATCAATCTCTAAACCTAAGACACATCGATCTATCAATCTAGGTTAGAGACAAACTCTGAATCCCACTATGAGACATCGACTATATCCTACCTGTCGAGCAAAAGAAGATGAGGCAATTTTGGGTAGAAGACGACCTACTCTACACCAAGGGGCATCGCTTGTACGTGTCCAAGTATGGAGACTTGAGACGTGACATTATCTGAGAGGGGCATGATACCAAGTGGGCGGGACATCCGAGCCAACACCGCACCATAGCAGTACTCATGGATAGGTATTTTTGGTCATAGTTAAGGGACCAAGTTTAGCTATACGTCAAGACTTGTCTTGTGCGCCAACAAGACAAAGTGGAGAACAAGCAACCAGCGGGACTACTGGAGCCATTACCAATCCCCGAGCAACCATGGGAGTCGATCTCCCTTGATTTCATCAGCACCTTGCCGAAGTCAGAAATGTTCGGATCAATCATTTGCACGGCCGAGGATGCGGCAAGGGCCTTTTTCAAGAACGTAATGAAGTATTGGGGGCTACCGAGGAACATCATGAGCGATCGAGACCCTACTTTACGGGCAAGCTATGGACGGAGTTGTTCAAACTCCTTGATACCAAACTGAGTTTCTCCACAAGCTTCCACCCTCAAACCGATAGGCATACCGAGAGGGTTAATGCCTTGTTGGAGTGCTACTTACGGCACTTTATAAGTGCCAACTAGTGTGATTAGACCAAGCTCATGGACGTCGCCCAATTTTCCTACAACCTGCAGCGGAGCAAGTCCATGGACCGGAGTCCTTTTGAGATCGTGAATGGGCAGAAACCTTTGACCCCACATGCCTTACCGATCCTTCCAGATTAAGGACGGAGTCCAGTGGTAGCAAATATGGTGCAAAATTGGAAAGAGCACACTGACCTAGCCCGCTCTTACTTGCAGAAAGCACAAAAGAAGATGAAGTAATGGGCCGATAGTAAGAGGAGAGTCCATGATTACTTGGTGGGCGACCAAGTGATGGTGAAATTGCTACCACAATAATTCAAGGCAGAGCATGCATAAGGGGCTCATCCACTGTTATAAGGGACCATTCATGATCCTTTCTAACGTAGGCAACGTAGCATACAAAGTTGACCTACCTAGCACACTTGAGATTCGTCTAGTCTTCTATGTGAGTATGCTCAAGCCGTATCATGAGGAAAATGAAGACTCAATCCGAGGGTTTCCACATCGAGCACTGCCCGTGGTTACCAAGTCGTTTGACAAGAAGGTTGAAGCGGTGATCGAGAAAAGAGTTTTCCGCCGAAGATGCGTCCCTCCGCATATCCAATACTTAATCAAATAGAAGGGACTACCCGAGTGCGAATTGACAAGGGAAGCAGTTGAAGATCTTTTGCAATTCGAGGAGGCACTTCGGGACTTTGAGACGACGATGAGGGCGACACCGAATTAGGTGGGGGAGAATGTAATGGGTCACACGTAATTGGATCTTTTTAGCAAGCCAAGTTCAAGAGAATGTATCAGGCCAAGCCCAAGTTCATTTTAAAAACCCACATAAGTAGACTTTTGTAGATCTTTCTTGCATATTCTTTGTAATGTAGGAACTTGTAGGAGTTCTCTAGAATGTTTCTAGAATGCTCCATTAGAATTCTCTAGATTAGGAATTCTCTAGATGATCATTTGTAGCCGTTAGATCAAATAGATCGTAGCCGTAGATTTGTAAGGACACTTGTATAAAAGGGGACCTCACCCTCATTTTGTAACCATCAATCAAGTTTTCAAGCAATAAACTTTCAAATATTTAAGCATTCATATATTCTTCCGTTACACTTTCCTTATATTTGTCTTTCAAGTTAGGCTGACTTAGTCAAATCCGTACGGGGCGGAGTCGAGCATTGCTATGGTGCACGAATCGAGGCTATGTGCCACATGATGTTGAAGGAAATTTGAAGTCCGTGACATTGTGCTACTATAGCTGGCCGATTTTAGGCTAGTTATGGTGGTTAATTGGCATCCCAAAATTCAAGGGATTGAATGATGATTAATTGGTATCATTTTGAATTTTTTGGCACATGTTTTGCAAGTTATTCTCAGATTTTACTACTCATTAAAATGATGACAAGTTGGACCAATCATCAAGTGCCAAGTAAGCAAGGTCAAGTAATTCTTCCAATCATGGTGTGCTAAGTAAGCAACATGATGTCATATTTACATAAGGTAATCTTCCAAGGGCATTAAAGAGAATTTTTCAGAAAGGAAGATGACCTAAGGGGGCCGGCCAAGAAAGCTTAAAAGGAAGAGAAGCAGTGCAAACAAAAAAAGACAACTCTCATGTTCTCTTAAGTGCAAAAGTATCTTCTACTCTCTTCTTCTACATAACTTTCTTCTTCTTCCTCTCTCAAGCATATTGTTCATATATTCAAAATTTTGTATAGGCTTTGATTATACCATCCACTCTCATACATTGTTGTAAAAGGTAGACCAAGGTGTGATCAAATATTTATTCTTTCGGTGGTAGTGTCCGTGATCCGTTTGCTTGATTATATCGTTTGTAAAAGGGTGGAGTTGGTGTGTAGCCCCATAAACACTTGTGGTAAGGTGTTTTATTGTGTTTAGTGATAACTGAGGAAGGTGTCCTCGAAGACTGGAGTAGGTTGATTTAACCGAACTAGTATAAAATCTTTGGTGTCTTTACTTTCAGCACTTTACTTTCATTTTCCAGCATTTTACATCAATTTTGTTGCAATCGTAAAAATAGTAAACGATTTTCCTAAATTACAAAACTTTGCAGAACATATCCACATATCCTAGCTTTCATTTAGCGCAAGTTTCAACTCATTTGAATAAGTATAAGTCAGTCAAACGTGATTAGTTCTGAGACTAGTGTAATTTGATTTTCAGATTTGCAAAGGTTGAGAACATCAACGTGGTTGACATACTTTCCAGAGGAATTTTAAAAAACTGTTTGAACTCATTAAAATACATATCTTAAGGGGCTTTCATTAAATTTTCAGATCATTTGGAGTTACTAATCAATCAGAATAAAATTTTTCAAGTCGGGGTACGGTTTCTGGTAGATTCGCGCAATCTGACCAAAAAACGTATTTTCAAAGGGTTAGGAGTTGAATTTTAATTTAAAATCTTTATGAGAAACTCAGAACATCTGAAAGTAGAATCTCACCAAATTTCGTAATTTTTGGAGGTCTGTAACTATGTCTTTAAATCGTTTCAAATCAGAATTTGAAAACAAGAACTGCTTTCAGAAGTGGGGATTTTGGGCCAAATGTTTTTAAAAACAAGATTTTCCGCACTCACTATTCAAACTCTCCGTTCTAGTGGTGCTATACAGGTTCTAGTATATGCTGCTTTTTTAACTTGGAATAAGCAGAAGGAGTAGAAAAAGAAGTAGCAGGCAAAGTTGAATTTATTGTAGTTGCCTTATAAGGTTGTTTACTATTTGAAGAAACAAACTTAGTCTTTTTATCTACTTTGACATTTTTTTCCTTATATCCTAATCTATTTTTATCGTTTCCATATTTTTGTGACGATATAAGTGTGTCTAACATGTTAGTTCCTGGCTTAAATTGTTCTAACAATTTTTCTAAGTCTAGTTTAGATGATTTAGTGTTGTACCCAACGAAAATCGTACTGTACTTGAGAATCGTACAAAGTGGTGTAATAAAATGATAAGTTCTTCCAAGTGCATGTTATTGAGTTTTATCACTTCTCTTTAATTAATTTTTCCTTAAAGGGAGTACTATAAGAAATAGTATAATACTACAAGTATGTATTATGAAGCATGTGAAAAAACAAATTTGCCCTTACAATATTTGAGAAAATTCAGCCACAAGGTCTTAAAGGACTCTAAAATATTATTCATTTACAAGACTACTAACATTTAATGGTCTTTTTAAAAGTGAGCCTAAAAGCTTAAACAAAAAATTAAATATTCTACTAAATGTGTTTAGAAAGCTTAAGGGAAAAGTTTTCCAACTTTTCCCCCTTCAACCAACCGCCGGATAAAGGCATGGACAAGGCATCCATGAGATCTCTTTTTATTTAATTGCCTCATATAATCACTTTATTGTTTATTCAAAAAGGCCTCACACATAAAGTGAAGTAGGGTATTATTCCAAGATTAAAGATCTTTCCTTCTTTCCACCCTTAAAGTCGTAGGATGCAAGAAATGAAGGATCCATGGGATCATTTTCATCATAATAATTCCAATTAACCACTTTTACTTGAAACAACTTTCTAATTATCCTCAAAAGGTAATAAATGAATAAAGAAACCTATGGAAGGTGTAGGATCTGCAAGGCACCACTAGAAGAGGGGGTTGAATAGTTGGTGCGGAAAGTGTGGTTTTTAAAATTGTTTAAAACCAAAAACTCAACTTCTGAAAACAGATTCTGTTTTCAGGACCAGTTTTAAAACTTTTTAAAACTAGGTTGTAGATCTTGAAAAATTCTAACATTTTGAGAGAAATTAGCCTCAGATGTTATGAGTGTCTCCTAAAAATTTTAGATTTAAATTCAACCTTTAACCCCTTCAAAAATCGTTGGTGGTCAGATTGCGCGAATCTGCCAGAAACGGTAGACTATTTTGAAAAATTTATTCCTATTTGTACGTAACTCCAATTTCTCTGAAGTTTTAACCAGTAACCCCTTATATGCTATATTTAAATGGGTTGAAACAGTTTTGAAAATTTTTTCCAGAAGTTAGTCAAATACACTCAAAGTCTCAACCTTTGCAAGCCTGAAAATCAGACTGCACTAGTTTCAGAACTTTGGATGTTTGATCGACTTATACTTGTCTAAAAGGGTTGAACTTGTGCCAAATTAACCCTAAGACGTGTGACTATGTTTCTGAAAAGTTTCGTAATTTGTGAAAAATATTTACTATTTTTACGAACATAAACAAAACGGATAAACAGTGCTGAAACAGAATATAAGTGCTGAAAGTAAATAACACCGAGAATTTTATACTGGTTCCGTTATAAACAACCTACTCCAGTCTTCGAAGAATACCTTCCTCGGTTCACACTAGTCACACAACACAAATACACCTTACCATAGGGTTGATGGAGTTACACACCAACTCCAACCCTTTACAAACCTTGTATGATGAATACAATTGCGTACGAACACCACCACCTTGCAAGATTGAAGATTGATCACACCTTGATCAATATTTTAGAAAGATATAGAATGTGTGGTGGTCTAAGATAAGCCTATTCAAGAATATGAATGTAAGTACAATAGGCTTTTAGAAGAAAGAAAGAACGAGTGTGTAGAAGAAGAAGGCTAGAACACTTTTGATCTTTGAATTTTGCAACTCTTGTTCTTGTTCTTGTTTTTGCTCTTCTTCCTTCCTTTTTAATTGTTTTGGCCGCCCCCTATTGGTGCCTTCCCCTCTTGAAAATTATCTTCTAAGTCCTTGGTAGAATGTGTGGCATCATTGTGACATGACCTTGCTTACTTGGCACCTTCTCATTGGATGATCATTTAACCTTTGCTTACTTGGCACTCATTGATTGGTTGAATGTTGTCATCATTTGATGACTTAGAAAATCTGAGAATTCCACTAAAAACATGTGCCAAAATCAACATAGAATAGTTGCCATAACTCATAAGATTATCACCCAAATCAAGCAAGATAATTTCTCCACCAAATTAAGCAAAAAATCGCCCATTAAGAGTCTTGCACATGCTGAAATTTCAGCATGTGTAACATTCACCTTTTGTTCAAAATATTGCCTATTTTGCATTGATTTAATCTAAGAAATCAAAGAATAATTCAATCAACATTTAGTATACAATATTCTCATCATGTATGGAATAAAAATTAGACACCAATGTGGACTAAATTTCAGCCACTATACATTACACACATGCTGAAATTTTCAGCATGTGTGATATTAAAAATATCACCATTTTAATTTCATAATTAATTCAAAACATTACCATAACGTCCCACATTAATCCTTATGATTCAATATAGTAAAATATGGCATTTCTTAATGAAAAATCGGCCACTCTTTGTGCACATGCTGAAATTTTCAGCATGTGTTTCAAATGAGATGGAATTTGAAACATTACATTTTGTAGCTTCTTTCTTTAAATCACCAACATTGTATGATTGATTCTTGACCAATCAATATGCCAACAAGGCTCCACATATGCTCCATCTCAGCTGTATAGGCGTGTATGATATGTATATACATGTGCTGAATTTTATTTTTGCAAACTTTGTAAAATAGTGCACATTTAATAATACACACATGGTATATTCCAATCATCCCTTAATTTAATTTTCTAGAACACTTTGAGATTTATGACATATGTAAAAAGTGTCTAGATACATGTCGTATGATGTGCCAAAAATGTTCCATGAGTTGTGTACGTAGAAAACCGAATTTTCGATGTTTACCGATTACCCGATTTTTCTCTAATTGAATTCCAACTTTTTGCACATGTTATATATATTATGTTACACATAATATATATAATATAAACTTTAATTCTCAGCACTTGGCTGGTCTAAAGTGGCTCCATTAACATGTGACAAAATTTAAATTGGAATCTCCACAATTTGGCCTTAATGTGGGGTGATTTGTGTGTGCCAACATGGAATGATTTTATGGCTGGAATTATCATCATAGGCACGAAATTTATGAGTATTTTTGAAGTGTAGGGGATGGCCATCTATTTATGGCAAGTACGTGGCACGTTGGCGAAGTTTCGGTATTCGCCCGATACGACAATTTTTGGTTTAGAACCTTTTAACGTGTCGTATTTAATTTGTCATCACCATGACTTATATCATGTGATATAAGACCTGAATATACTCATAAATATGAGTTTAGTATGGTGGTGTGACGTTAACACACGTACATAAAATATATAACGTGTCGATAATACGTTGGAATACATGTGTATGTGCCTTTTTCAAAAAAATCTGAAAATATATGTATTTATATATATATATATATGCCGTGTATATGAGTGATAAATGAGGAGGAGGAGACTTTCCTTTTTTAGCCTTGTTGCCTTTGTGCCTTTTCCAAATGTAGCTTCCTTTAATGAACTACTTAGTTTGATTAGCTAAGTACTTCACTTAATGAACTAGTTTAGTTCATTAATGGTGACACCTGAAAGTTTGCCATTTGATGTAAGCTTTAAAGCTTCATGGCTTGTTAGTACGGCAACATTATATGTGAATTATATAAGGCAAGTAATATGCAATGTATCATGCACATTTATGTCATGCACGTTTTTAAGCACATTTAAATCATGAATTTGAAAATCACTCAAACCCCTTTTCCTCTACAGAAGGCCCCCCACCACCGGATTACCATGGCTAATCTATGGTAACTCCTTAACAACCTTAGTTACTTTACTAACTCATCCTAAAAAGTAACTCAAGGAGTAATTGGGGGGTAAATCAACTAAGGAGTAAATGAGCCTACTACACCCCCTAACCACCGGTTACCCTACTAAGGTTAACCTATGAAGACTTCATCAACAACCTTGGTTACTTTTCTTAACCCCACCTCAAAAAGTAACTCATTTAGTAATTGGGGTTAGACACTAAATGATCTTCATGATGGTGTCCATACAAAGGAGAAATATCTCTTCTCCTCCTTTAAACCGACGGCTGCCCCTTGGGTTGGCAAGAAACCATTTTCAAAAGTTTAACCTAGAAGCTTCCTCCATCTTCAACACACAACACTCTCAAGAACTCACCTAAGCAAAACATCCAAGACTTCTTGCATACTTAGGCAAATCTACCATCCCCTTCTCACATACGGATAGCCGTGAACTAAGGAGATCCAAGAACCATCTTCAAGATCCAAGTTTCATCTAGGTAAGTTACATCCTAGATTCTAATGTAGAGTTCATTTTCTTTAAAATGTAAATCTTACATTTTGGTTGTTTTTCCTCACCAAAACATTGACCCCTACATGGTCACTAGGTGAAGTTCCTTCAAGCTACTAAGTGGTACCAAGAATTTGGTGGGTTGAACCTCTTGCAATCCTCATTTGAACACCATTTTGGTAAGAAGATCTAGCTTCAAACTAGCTCCATTATGTCTTTAAATAATAGCTAACATTTACCTCCACTCTCTCTCCCTACCGTATGCCATAGGAAGAGGTTGGAGCAAACTCTACTCTATTTCAACCAAGGCACAAGCTAGAAAAATATCTAAGCTCAAAGAGGCAAGTACACTCTAAGCAACCTTGACTTCTTTGTGAAGTGTATGCTTGAATGACTAGCCTCTATAAAATGTGAATCTTAGTTGAATATTCTAAGTACTATGCATGAGAACTTAGTGATTTTAAGAACAAGTGTTGTCATGATTGTATGATTTACTACATGGATGTGTTTATGCTTAAACTTAAATATGACATGAGACCTACTATGCACAACATACGGGCTGTGTGGTGACTATTTGATTAATGAAATTAATCTTGTTGAAAATAGACATTATGAGGGGTGAAATGGATGGAAATGGCATGTGCTATGTGTAAAATGGCAAGGCTGTTTTGGCGTGACATATGTGTAGCCTAAAGATTATTATGAAACAGAAAATGATTATGTCAAAATCGGTATTTAGTGGTTAGTAAACCATTTTAGAGAAATAAAGTTATTTGGGAAGTAATGGACAAGAAAAACTGATAAAAGTTAAATCTACTGGAGCTGGACAAATTTGAAAGGCGTAATATATGACCTGAAAATGAACTTTAGGAACGTGCAATTTAGCTACATTTTGGTAGGATAGTAGCCTTATATGTTTAATAAAAGTGAGAGGTAGATTTTTGGTAAAAGGACTCGTGGTTTTCCTTAATAAATGTTTTTGTAGGGGTAGGTCACTGCAGTTCCAGTAAATACCTTGACTTAGAAAGAAAATTAATTGACCCCCTTAAGTATCTTGGATTGCCTTGAAATTTTTACAGTAATTACCTAGGATATAGATGAATATGTTCATCCGAAGAAAGTACTTGAAATTACTGTTTTTATGAGTTAACACTAAAGGTGAAAGTCACTTTGCAAAACTGGAAACAGGGCCGCATGGTGATGTGTAAGTTAAGGCCTTGAACTTGTTTCATTGGACTTGTATGTGAAGTTTGGCCCTGTGAATATTACTTCTTAGTGAATTGGCTATGTTTCCAGGTGTTAGGCTTTATTGGATAAGGCTTTAAGGCCCAAGAAACAGAGGTAAGGGCGGGTATTGCACTGCTGGGTTCAGCAGTACCGTTTTCGGTGATTTAATGATTTAAGGGTTTTATCTACCTTGTAATGTTACGGAATTTTTATGTCATGTAGACAAGACTCTATTATGCATATGTGTGGTCTAACTTTATGAAAATAGGCCCTAAATTGATGTTTTGGTGGCCGCATGAACAGAGCGTTAACGCTGGAATATTTTCCAGCCTAAGGGACAAGTCCGTATATTTGTTATGTGATGTATTTAGTCATGAATTACATGTTGCACATCATGCATTTCATTGTCCCCATTTACACGATATATAAAACTGATTTTATGTCAAAGAAAATTTAGAAAGCTCTTTTTGAAAGAAAGATTTCCGTTTTTGAAAGAAAGACTCCTATTGGTACCAATATCCTGGCCAGCACAACCCACTCCAGATCCGAGGTTAATTGATCTAAAGATGATTATGACCGATCAGGCCCAGAGAGAATAGATCTGATGATGATGATTATGACCGTTCAGGTCTGGAGAGAATACACCTGATGATGATTTATGACCGTTCAGGACCAGAGAGAATAGACCTGATGATGATGATGATGATTATGACCATTCAGATCTGGAGAGAATAGACCTGATTATGATTTATGATTGTTTAGGTCCTGAGAGAATATACCTGATGATGATGATTGACTGTATGACCGTTTTCGGATCCGGAAATAATAGATCCGAAGGGAATGATATGACCGCCTCACATCCGGAGATAATAGATCTGAACACTCTCTATTCTCGTTTTATGACGATGATGTTTTGAAAGAATGAATGAACGAATTTATCCTCATCTTATCATGTTGCATCACATTTGCATATTCATACATATTGCATTTAATGGCTAGTCGAATGCTAGACGTACTGTTACCTAGGTTACGATCTTATTATCCACTGACACCTAAGTTATGATCTTATTATCTTCTGTTACGTAAGTTATGATCTTATCTCCTATGCGGCTAATAGGTTGAAGGTCAGGTATGTTGGGAATCCAAATACTTGGGATTTGTTTCTTGTGTATAATTTCCATTTAATTCTTGGTTGTTTATGGCTTACTTGCTGGTGACTTTGTCACTCACCCTCTTATTTTTCCTTCCAGAGCCTGCAGGAAATGGGGTAGAGTGGATTGACGATGAGCCTAGAGTTCCATACACGTAGACGTGAGAGTAGATGTCAGCTTAAGGATTTTATTATGATGGTTTATGTTTGATGGACTTATGTTGGAACAAACATTTCGGATTTCTCCTTTTATTTTGCAGACATGGTTGTAGACATATGTCATATATTCAGAATTTTTTATTTAAAAGTTTTTATTCTGCCTAAGTTTTGATTACCTGTCGATATGTAGGAATGAAAGTCAATAAATTTTGTTATGGACTATGACATGTTATGCATTGATGCCTGGTACTCTCCGTAGTGAAGTACGGCAAGCGCACCGTATGCGGGCAGGCCGGGTACAGGGCTCTACAGGTGGTATTAGAGCCCAGGCTCTAGATTCGGGCAGAATATAGAATTAAGTGATGATTTTAGAAAATCTTAGTTTGACCTTAGACTTAAGTCATGATCTTAGAAGAGTGTTGACCTTAGACTAGGATGACTTAGACTGGAATTAGGGCCTTGACCTTATGACAAAACCCTAGTCGACGAAATTTTAAAGGCCACGGAATTTAATTCGAATCTTATCTTCTCAAATATTCGTTTAAGTTTTATTGAATTATGAATTTATTTCCTGTCACTTATCTTGATATTTCAACCTTGAATAAAATTCCGACGCTCCTTAGTGCAGAAGGCTCGACCTCGTGGTAGAGCTGCTAGAGCCCGACCTGCTGCACAGGATCCAAATCCTCCACAGTCTCAGGAGCCTGTTCCCCCTTCACCTGCTCAGTTTCCTCCACAACCACAATCGCAGGAACAGAACCCACCTCCTGTTCAGAACAATCCCCCACCTCAGGTGCCCTTGCCTCAGATTATGCCGGATATCCACACTTTTCAAGTCTTCTGCCAGACTGTGACGCAGATTGGCCAGGTGATGATGCAGTAAAATGCTCCTCCCCAGCCTCATGAGCCTATTAGGGACGCACAATATTACTTTGAGAAACTGAAAAGAGCCAATGTACCACTATTCGAGGGAAAATCCGACTCATATATTGCTGAAAAATGGTTGGATGAAGTAGAGAACTGCTTTGAGTTAATCCGTGCCCCTGAAGAGATGAAAACCCAATCTGTAAGGCCATTCCTACTTGGAGAAGCGAATCTATGGTGGAAGACAAATTTACAATCTTTATCGAGACCGATATCATGTGAGAGATTCCTACAAGAGTTCAACAAGTTTTACATACCTCCTTCTGTGAAGCTACAGAAAAGACATGAATTTGAGTCGTTGAAGCAAGAGCAAGGAATGACCGTTGCATACTATGCAAACAAGTTTATAGCTTCGGGGAGGTTTCAGCCATCAACTATGAATGACGAGGAGACTAAGATGTTGAAGTTTGAAAGAGGATCGAATCCAAGGATAAGGACTTGGTTGGTTAATGCAAATCCTGCCAACTTTGGAGCACTACCTGATGAGTGTTATAGAACTGAGAGGGACATCATCCGTCGGGATGAGATTGGACAAAAGAGAGGTAGAGAAGTGTCTGGAAGTGGAGGATCCCATAAAGCCGCCAAAAAGAATTTCAGAGGACCCGGTCGACAAGGAAAGAACCAGAATCGCTTTCAGCGTCGATCGCAGCAGAAGAATCAGTCGAGGAATCAGGGTCAGCAGCAGCCAGCTATTCCGGCTTGTCCTCACTGTCAGAAACATCACGTGAGAGAATGTTTTATTTAGGCAGGGAAGTGTTTCGAATGTGGCAAGGTGGGCCACGTACTCAAGAACTGTCCAGACAAGGGGACCACTTGCTTTGGATGCAGAAAAGTCAGACATATGAATAAGGATTGCCCAGAGAAAGGAGCCCAGCAACCGCAGCAACCAAGGAACCAGCGCCAGCGTGCAAATGCAAGAGTTCATGTTATGACCGGCGCTGCTGTTGACGAAGTTACTGATGTGGTGACTGGTATGTTTAAGGAATTATGCAAATTTTACATTTTACAAGATATCGTTACTTTTGTTTCGCTTAGTCAATCTTGCATAATTCAGGAGCTATCTTAGTGTGTACTGTGCCTGTGAATGTGTTGTTTGATAGTGGCGCTAGCCACTTATTTATATCCAGGAAGTTTGCAAAGAATATCGATCATAGCCCAGTCCACTGTGGGATACCTTATACGGTTCAAGCAGTTGGCGATCAGGTGCTTGTATCTCACCAACTGCATAAGAACCTTGAGATTGAGTTCGACGAGTAATGATTTGCAGTAGATTTGATTTCGATAGCCATGAGTGATTTTGACATAATTCTTGGAATGGACTGGTTCTCCAAGAATTGCCCGCACATTGATTGTCGTGAAAGACGGGTTAGCATTAAGAACCTAGAACGAGAAGAAATGTCTTTCCATGGAGGTTTGAAATTGAAGAAATTCCCCAAAAATATCTGCTTAAATACAGCCCGTGCCTGTAGGACGCTGAAAAAGGGACACAAAGGATTCTTAGTTTATGCCTTAAGTGCTGATCAAGCGTCCTCTGACCTTTCTCAAGTCCCGGTAGTTCAGGAATATTCTGATGTTTTTCCAGAAGAGTTGCCGGGCCTTCCGCCAGATCGAGAGATCACATTTGAAAATACTTTAATTCCACGAGCCGAGCGGATATCAAAGGCTCCTTATCGAATGGCACCTGCTGAGTTGAAAGAACTAAAGGAGCAGTTGTGTGAGCTGTTGGAATAGAAACTTATCTGCCCAAGTGTCTCACCTTGGGGTGTTCTCGTACTATTTGTGAAGAAAAAGGATGGAAGCATGCGTCTGTGTATCGATTATACAGAGCTCCATAAGATTACAATAAAGAACAAGTACCCGCTGCCTAGGATCGACGATATGTTTGATTAGCTTCGAGTGAGCAATTAAAATTTTTATTTCGATAATAAATTCTGTTTTGAACCCTGTCTAATGGTATCTTAGTACAGGGAGCACGAGTTTTCAGTAAAATTGATCTTCGTTCTGGATATTTTCAATTGAAGATCAAGGCCGAGGATATTCCGAAAACTGCGTTCAGGACGCGTTATGGGCATTATGAATTCCTTGTGATGCCATTCGGATTGACGAACGCCCCCGCGGCATTCATGGACCTTATGAATCGAGTATTTCAAGAGCAATTGGACAAGTTTGTTGTGGTTTTCATTGACGATATCTTGATTTATTCATCGGACGAAGAGTCCCTTGCAGCCCATTTAAGGATCGTCCTTGACATCTTACAGATGAAGCAGTTGTACGGAAAGTTCAGTAAATGCAAATTTTGGCTGCACAGTGTAGCATTTCTCGGCCATGTCATATTTGAAGATGGGATATCAGTAGATCCCAATAAGATTGAAGCAATCATAGAATGGCCAAGGCCAACAAATGTTACGGAAGTACGGAGTTTTCTTGGTCTCACCGGTTATTATCGTAAGTTTGTTGAAAGATTCTCTCGGATTTCTATGCCTCTCACCCGATTTACACAGAAGAAGATAAAATCTGAATGGACATCGGACTGCGAAAGGAGCTTTACCGAGTTGAAGGACAAGTTGACATCTGCTCCAGTTTTGGCTCAGCCAATTTTGGGTGAAAGTTTTGTAGTTTACAGTGATGCCTCGAAAAACGGACTTGGATGTGTGTTAATGCAGAAAGATCGAGTGATTGCGTATGCATCTCGACATCTGAAGCCGTTCAAGCAGAATTATCCAGTACATGATCTTAAGCTTGCAGCTATAGTCTTTGCCCTAAAGATATGGAGACATTATCTGTACGGTGAAAGGTGCGAAATCTTTACGGATCACAAAAGTCTTAAGTTACCTTTTCACTCAGAAGGAATTAAATATGTGTCAACGCTGATGGCTAGAGTTGATGAAGGATTATGACCTCTCTATCCAGTATCATCCAGGGAAAGCCAATAAAGTTGCCGACGCCTTGAGTCGGAAGACGAGTCATCCGCGGGAACCACCTCTGCATCACGATATAGAAGAGTTTGACCTGGAGGTAGTTGATTCCATTGATAATGTGCTGGCTAATTTAGTTTTGATTCCTTCCTTAATTGACAAAATTAGAGAGGGTCAAGGAAAAGATGAAGCTTTGAAGAAAATTAATGATAAGCTGAAAAAGAGGCCTTCTGAAGATTTTGAGGTCAGAAATGATGACAGCTTGTGGTTCAGGGGTTGATTGTGCGTACCCGATGATGATGATACAAATAACGAAGTTTTTCGGGAAGCTCATAGTTCTCGTCTATCTATTCATCCCAGAGCCAACAAAACGTATCAAGACTTAAAGCAAAGGTTCTGGTGGTATGGCATGAAGAAACAAATTGCCGAGTTCGTGGAGAAATGCCTCATTTGCCAGAGAGTGAAAGCAGAAAATCAAAGACCTGCCGGATTATTGCAGCCTCATGAAGTCCCTGGGTGGAAATGGGATCACATCACTATGGACTTTGTGACGGACCTGCCAAAGACAAAGAATGGACATGATGCTATTTGGGTTATAGTCGATCGTTTGACAAAGTCCGCCCATTTCATGGTTATGTCAATCAAAGCCTCTCTGGAGAAGTTGGCCTCAATGTATATAGATCAGATTGTATGCCTGCATGGGATACCCATGGGTATTGTTTGTGAACGCGACCTCGCTTTACTTCTCGATTTTGGACGGCTTTCAAAAAAGCAATGGGCACTGAGATACGGATGAGTTCATCTTTTCACCTCCAGACCGATGGACAATCGGAGAGGACCATCCAAACAATGGAAGATATGTTAAGAGCTTGCATACTTGATTTCGGAGGAAGTTGGGACAAGAGTCTCAAGCTAGTGGAGTTTTCCTATAATAATAGCTACCATCGATCTATCAGAATGGCTCCTTATGAAGCGCTTTATGGAAGAAAGTACCGATTTCAACTTTATTGGGAATTTGAGATAAAATTCTTGCAGGACCTAACTTAGTGGAGCAGACCCGAGAGAAAGTGATAATTGTCAAACAGGTTGAAAGCGGCCCAAGATAGAAGCAAAGTTTAGGCTGACGAAAAGCGGCGACCAGTGGAATTTCAGGCAGGTAAAAAAGTATTTTTAAAGGTTTCGCCAGCAAAGGGAGTGAAAAGGTTTGGCATAAAGGTGAAACTGAGTCCAAGATTTATTGGGCCATACGAGACTCTTGAAAGGATTAGAAGTCGTCTACCGGTTAGCGCTACTGCTGTCATTATCTCAGTTACATGACGTATTTCATATATCCCAGCTTTGTCGGTACGTGCATGAGCCTAGTCATATCATCGAGGAGCGGCCCTTGAAGATTGAAGCCAATGTCTCATATGAAGAAGAGCCGGTGAGGATCATTGACCGGAAGGAAAAGGCTCTAAGAAAACTATCTATTCCTATGGTTAAGGTGCAATGGAAGCGCCACTATGTTGATGAAGCCAAATGGGAGACGGAAGAAAACATGAAGAACTTGTACCCAAATCTTTTCGAGTAGTGCTCTTAAGTTTCGAGGACGAAACTTTATAAGGGGGAGAGGATGTTGTACCCAACGAAAATCGTACTGTACTTGAGACTCGTATGAAGTGGTGTAATAAAATGATAAGTTCTTCCAAGTGCATGTTATTGAGTTTTATCACTTCTCTTTAATTAATTTTTCCTTAAAAAGGAGTACTATAAGAAATAGTATAATACTCCAAGTATGCATTATGAAGCATGTGAAAAGACAAATTTGCCCTTACAATATTTGAGAAAATTCGGCCACAAGGGTCTTAAAGGACTCTAGAATATTCTTCCTTTACAAGACAACTAACCTTTAATGGTCTTCGTAAAAGTGAGCCTAAAAGCCTACACAAGAAATTAACTATTCTACTAAATGTGTTTAGAAAGTTGGAAAAATTTTCCACCTTTTCCCGTTTCAACCGCAGATAAAGGCATGGACAAGGCATCCATGAGATCTCTTTTTATTTAAATGCCTCAACTAATCACTTTATTGTTTATTCAAAAAGGTCTCACAGATAAAGTGAAGTAGGGTATTATTCCAAGATTGAAGATCTTTCCTTCTTACCACCCTTAAAGCCGTAGAATGCAAGAAATGATGCATGGGATCATTTTCATCATAATAATTCCAATTAACCACTTTTACTTGAAACAACTTTTCTAATTATCCTCAAAAGTTAATAAAAGAATAAAGAAACCTATGGAAGGCCCCCCGCCGCCGGATTACCATGGCTAATCCTTGGTAACTCCTTAACAACCTTAGTTACTTTTCTAACCCATCCTAAAAAGTAACTCAAAGAGTAATTGAGGGGTAAAGGAACTAAGGAGTAAATGAGCCTACCACACCCCCCTAACTGCCGATTACCCTACTAAGGTTAACCCATGAAGACTTCATCAACAACCTTGGTTACTTTTCTTAACCCCATCTCGAAAAGTAAGTCATGTACTAATTAGGGTTAGGCACTAAATGATCTTCATGATGGTGTCTATGCAAAGGAGAAAAATCTCTTCTCCTCCGTTTTTTAAACCGACGGCTGCCCCTTGGGTTGGCAAGAAACCATTTTCAAAAGTTTAACCTAGAAGCTTCCTCCATCTTCAACACACAACACTATCAAGAACTCACCTAAGCAAAACATCCAAGACTTCTTGCGTACTTAGGCAAATCTTCCATCCCCTTCTCTCATACGGCTAGCCTTGGACTAAGAAGATCCAAGAACCATCTTCAAGATCCAAGTTTCATCTATGTAAGTTACATCCTAGATTCTAAAGTAGAGTTCATTTTCTTTAAAATGTAAAGCTTACATTTTGGTTGTTTTTCCTCACCAAAGCCGTGACCCCTACATGGTCACTAGGTGAAGTTCCTTCAAGCTACTAGGTGGTACCAAGCATTTGGTGGGTTGAACCTCTCGCAATCCTCATTTGAACACCATTTTGGTAAGCAAATCTAGCTTCAAACTAGCTCCATTATGTCTTTAAATAATAGCTAACATTTACCTCCACTCTCTCTCTCAACCGCATGCCATAGGAAGAGGTTGGAGGAAACTCTACTCTATTTCGACCAAGGCACAAGCTAGAGAAATATCTAAGCTCAAAGAGGCAAGTACACTCTAAGCAACCTTGACTTATTTGTGAAGTGTATGCTTGAATGACTAGCCTATCTAAGATGTGAATCATAGTTGAATATTCTAAGTACTATGCATGAAAACTTAGTGATTTTAAGAACAAGGGTTGTCATGATTGTATGATTTACTACATGGATGTGTTTATGCTTAAACTTAAATATGACATGAGACCTACTATGCACAACATATAGGATGTGCGGTGACTATTTGATTAATGAAATTAGTCTTGTTGAAAATAGACTTTATGAGGGGTCAAATGGATGAAAATGGCGTGTGTTATGTGTAAAATAGCAAGGCTGTTTTGGCGTGACATATGTGTAGCCTAAAGATTATTATGAAACTGGAAATGATTATGTCAAAATAGGTATTTAGTGGTTAGTAAACCATTTTAGAGAAATAAAGTTATTTGGGAAGTAATGGACAAAAAAAGGTGATAAAAGTTAAATCTACTGGAGCTGGACAGTTTTGAAGGGCGTAATGTATGACCTGAAAATGAACCTTAGAAACGTGCAATTTAGCTACATTTTGGTAGGATGGTAGCCTTATATGTTTAGTAAAAGTGAGAGTGGAATTTTGGTAAAACGACTCGTGGTTTGCCCTTAATAAATTTTTTTGTAGGAGTAGGTCACTGCAGTTCCAGTAAATACCTTGACTTAGAAAGAAAATTAATTGACCCCATTAAGTATCTTGGATTGCCTTGAAATGTTTACAGTACTTACCAAGGACATAGATGAATATGTTCATGCGAAGAAATTACTTGAAATTACTGGTTTTATGAGGTAACACTTAAGGTGAAAGTCACGGTGCAAAACTGGAAACAGGGCCGCATGGTGATGTGTAAGTTAAGGCCTTGAACTTATTTCATTGGAGTTGTATGTGAAGTTTGGGCCTTTGAATATTACTTCTTAGTGAATTGGATATGTTTCCAGGTATTAGTCTTAATTGGATAAGGCTTTAAGGCCCAAGAAACGGAGGTAAGGGCGGGTACTGCACTGCTGGGTTCAGCAGTACCCCTTTCGGTGATTTAATGATTTGATGGTTTTATCTACCTCGTAATGTTACGGAATTTTTATGGCATGTAGATAAGACTCCATTATGCATATGTGTGGCCTAAGTTTATGAAAATAGGCCATAAATTGATGATTTGGTGGCCGCATAAACAGAGTGTTAACGCTTGAACATTTTCCAGCCTAAGGGACAAGTCTGTATATTTGTTATGTGATGTATTTAGTCATGAATTGCATGTTACACATCATGCATTGGATTGTCCCCATTTACACGATATATGGGTTTGATTTTATGTCAAAGAAAATTTAGAAAGCCATTTTTGAAAGAAAGATTTTTGTTTTTGAAAGAAAGACTCCTATTGGTACCATTAACCTCAGGCGATTGTGTTTTTGCATTCGTGGCACGTGCATTGCATTTATGGTGGGTTGTGACATATAGGTCATGGGCGCTTAGTATGGTGTACGGTGGCAGGGCCAAGCACACTCAGTATGGTGAATGTGAGTGGGTACGACCTACAGCCACTTAGTAGGTCCCGGGATCATGAATTGCATGGTGGAGATATCGACATTCTGTGTGACATGACTTTACTGCGTGTGACATGCGTTGTTGGACATGCATCACGATGTTGCGCATTCTTTACCTGGACTGAATTACTTTCTGCATTTTTTATATGCTTATGCCATCTCATTTTCAATTATGTCTTTGTTAAGGATGGGGCTAATATAGTGGAGTGGGTAGGCTGATGGCCGCATCTAGAACCGGAGAAGACCTTGCGGCTTTTTGTTGATATTTTATTAGGATTCTGTCAGTCACTACCTTAGATTGATAGCACTTAAATGCTAGTACATTGACTTTATTGTCCTAACTTACTTATTATTTTATTAAGGATTTATTGTATTCATGTAAATTAATGTTATGGTAATTAGTTTCCGCGAGGGAAAAAAATTTTCTACGTCTTTTCAGACATATTGGAAATTGATTCGAGGCCTTGTATTCTCCTTAGCGAGATACATCGGGTGCACTATTCCTGATACTAGGGTTCGGGAACGGGGCGCTACACTACAAGTGGTATCCGAGCGCAGCCACACTCACTACAAGAAGATTCTAAGATCTTTGTGAGATGGCATCCACTAGTTATAAAACCGAGCAAGAAGGAATGTCAAGCGTAAAAGGCCTCCTCTTTTCTATGGTGAGTCTTTTATACAATGAAAAATTAGAATGAAACTTTTCTTTATGGATATTGACATAGACTTATGGTCCATCATAGAAGACAGTCCTTTTATTCCATCTAAAATAACTACGATTGATGGTGTTACATTGGAAGGAGTAAAACCTAAGTAAGAGTATACTGTAGAAGATAAAAAGAGATTTAGTATGAATGCTAAGGCTATGCAACTTCTTTTAAATGGCCTGAGTAAAAGTTAATCAAATTATGTGTCAAATTGTTCTAGTGCCCAAGAGATGTGGAGAGATCTTGAAATGAAGCATGAAGGTACTAGTCAAGTTAAAGAGTCCAAGATAAACATGCTTATGTCTATTCTTGAATCCTTCAAGTTATTACCAAACGAATCTATTGTTGATATGGACTTATGCTTGACTAACATTTACAACTTCCTTGAGTCTCTTGGAAAAGTATTTTCGTCACAGGAAAGGTTACAAAAGGTGTTGGACCACGCACCTACAATAAACACCATTAGAGGAGGGGTGAATTGTTGTTAGCAGAAATTACACTCTACCATTTATTAAAATCCCTATTGAAAACAAAATCTGAGACAACCTCATATTTAGAACCCATTTTTAAAAATTCAAAACTCCTTGTACACAACTACAATTATTATTAAAATTTTATAAACTCAACTTCAATGTCTTGAAAAGATTCTGTCCAGAAATAAGATAAAAATAAGATCATTTGGCCCTTCAAACAAATATAAAGATTCAGATGGTCAATCTGGACATAATTGGACAGAATGTTGTTGAAATTGGAAAACGTGTTTCTCTTTGAATACTTAACCCAAAAAAGTTGATGTTTTTGTCAAAACACACCTTAGGATGTCTAATTTATATTTCCAAAAGGCCTTGACCTTAAACAATTCCTGGTTAAAACATCATTCAAGTCTTTTAAAAACTGGTCAGATTGCAACCGGATTGGAGCGGTTATCTTACAACGACTGAAATACTAACTTTCTCTTGATCAAATCAAGTGATTCTTACTGCAAATGAAAGCTAACAGACTGAAGTATAACTTCACCAAAAATCAAGAATTTCGAAAGTGTTTTGCTATTTTTTCAAAATGTGAGAAATTGTGTAAAATCTGCAGTGAAAAATGGGCAGAAAACAGAAAAATGTAAAAAAACAAAACACCAAAGATTTATTCTAGTTCGGTCAATGTGACCTACTCCTGTCCCAAAGAACACCTTTCGTTGGATTTCACTATGGTATGAACCAAATTACAACAAGAACCAAGCTTGATCATTGGGTTAAACATCAATCCTATTCAAG
This sequence comes from Eustoma russellianum, assembly GCA_036186865.1. Taxonomy (NCBI): domain Eukaryota; kingdom Viridiplantae; phylum Streptophyta; class Magnoliopsida; order Gentianales; family Gentianaceae; genus Eustoma; species Eustoma russellianum. The sequence continues at coordinate 25,520,075 of AP025045.1, read as the reverse complement.
ACTTGGATGTACGCCTCTATGCAACTCTTGGTTGCAACACCTCTATCACCTATTGATGTAGCCATATAGATTTGGCTAATCAATCTTACAAATGAGACACGAGGTTTGTAGCTCTACAAAAAATATCACAAGAACACCTTGGCTACAAAGAATGAAATAAGAATGAAGAGAAGAAGAAGATAACAAGACAAATCAACTTTTGCTTTTCAAGTGTGTGTTATTCTTCTCCATCTTTGCCTTCTATTTATAGGGAGAAATGAGCCATGGAGATAAGAACTTCAATGTGTCACCATCTTCATCATCAATGATTAAGTGTCTTTACATCATTGGTTGGACATATAATCACCTTGCACACTTGGCAACATAGAGAGAAATGATTGGTCCACCTTGGAACACTTATGTCGGCCGAAAATTCCACCTTGGAATGTGTTGAAAAATGAAGATAATATGGAGAAGATATAATGACATATTCCTCCAAGAATACCTCAACTCCTTTTCAACATAATAGGGCTTGTGAATGGCTTAAAATTTTGAACAATTCAGCCTCATTTTCAGCGTAGTAGCCATTGGCTACTATTTCAAATATTTCCAAGTTGACAATTTTGTCAACTAGCTTCTTTTGAGTTGGTCCACTTGTCACCAAGTCATAAAATGAGTACACCATCATTTCCACCTGTATATACACGTTTTTGAGGCTGCATATATGCATATCAACATAGATTTTTGAAGAAAAATCAATAAATAATAGTTAACAAGATTATGTCAACATATAACACCAAAATTCCCACTTTTTCTCCTTGTATGTTGTGGTCAATTTCGCACCTTTAACATCTTTAAATTCTCTAAAAAATGATGATTAATAATCTCCAACAATATATCAATAAGAAGGTCTCCAAGAAAAAATAGAATGTGACATCACAACTCGTCACATATCCTGCTACTGTCGACAATATCATCAATTGAGAGAAATAATAGAAAACCACCAAATAATCTTCAAGATAAATATAAATCAACTCCAAAATGAAGATAATAATATACTCAAGAGATTCCTTGAGTAAAAATACCAAAACTGCCCTCAGGGGTAAAATGACCAAAATGCTCCTGGTGAGAGAAAACTCCAGAAATGACCCGGATGGTCAGAAATAGATATAATGACACCTTTGTGATGAAAAATATAATATGAATGTGTCCTTGAAACATTTTTACCATGTCATATTCCTAAAAAACCAAATACCAATTTTTCCCTTTTTGGTAAGTTGTATACACTTCCAAGACACACTAGTCACAAGACATTTATAATAATAAAAGCACATAATGAACATATATAAATCATGTACAAATGAAAACAATCATTTTGTCACATTTAGAAAAATATTTCTAAAAATGTTGGACATCGATCTATCAATATCTCAATTTTAGAGACTGATGTATACATCGATCGATCGATGTACCTCTAGTTGAGAGATCTATGTCTCACAGTTCTTTATTTGTGGAAAGAGTTCGAAAAAATCTTCGTAAAGGGGAAGTAAGTATTAATTATGAAAATTATACTTATGGCAAGTTAATAGGAACTTGTATACAAGAAGGTTTAGCTTTATGTAATGAAATAAAGTTAAATCAACAAATTAAAAGACATTCTCTAAATGAAGAAAGACAATTAGGTCAATTCTGTGCTCAATTTTGCATGGAAGATAATATAGAGAAAAATGATAAAACACATAAGAAGATTAGATCTTCTCATAAATTTCAAAAAAGAAAAATAAAAAGAGAAGATAGGAAACAAAAAAGATTTAAAGAAAAGGTTGATAACGCTAAGAAAACTTATGGTAAAGATACTAAGTCTTTTAAACCTTATATAATATGTAGGAAATGTGGACGCCCACGTCATAAGGCAAGAACATGCTGGGTAAAGAAAAAGATTAATAATTTAAAAGACAATAAACTAAAAGATATTCTATCAAATATTCTATTAAATTCAGACTCTGAAATAGAGTCAGATCAATCTTCTGAATATCCAGAAGAAGTAATAGAAATTGAAAATGATAGTATATATTCTTTAGAAGAAGAATGTGATCCTTGTAAAAGAGAAGAAATATGTTGTGAAAAATCTTCTGATATAGGAGAAGATCAATTATATCAAATTATTTCACAATTTTAGGATTTGGAATTAAATGTCTTAACAAATGATATCTTAGATTTCTTAAAATTAATTAATGATTCTGAAATTAAACAAAGAATTATATCGTATATTAATAATAAAGGAGAAGACAAGTCTTCTACAGCAAGAATAACTCAAAATACAGAACCTTATACGTTAGCAGAAGTCAAAAGACAAATGTCAAAAAAATTTAGAAATGAAAAGTCTGTGAGTATTCCAGAATTAATAATTGAGATTAATAATCTTAAACAAGAGATTAAGAAATAAAACAGAATAATGTAACATTAGAAGAGAGAATTTATAAACTAGAAAAAAATAAAGAAATTTCCTTAATACCTTCTGAAAATATTTTAGAAAAATTAAATGATCAAAAATATTTATCTATACTAGAAATTGTTACTTCACAAATGGTATGTGAAGATTAATTTATTAATTGATGATAAATTTTGTAAAGAATTAGTAGCACTAATTGATAGTGGTGCAGATCTGAATTGTATTCAAGAAGGATTAATACCTACTAGGTATTTTCAAAAAACTATGCATTCATTAAGTTCTGCGAATGGGCAGAAATTACATATAAATTATAAGCTTCCTGAGGCTTATATTTGTAAAGACCAGATATGTATTCCTGCTAGTTTTTTATTAGTAAAGAATATTACTAACCAAGTAATACTTGGTAAACCATTTTTACAGAAATTATTTCCTATTAAAAATATTGATAAAAAAGGTTTTACAGGAAATTTCAAAAGAAAAGAAATTACTTTTCCATTTATAACAGAACCTTTAACTATGTTTATCAATAATTTTACAGAATCTGTAAGAGCAAAAGAAAATCACATCGATTTCTTAAAGCAAGAAATTAACATGTTAACTATAGAAGAAAAATTACAAAACCCCAAATTACAGGATAAAATTAAATTAATACAGAATGAGTTTTCGTTACAAATATGTAATGACCATCCTAATGCTTTCTGGGATAGAAAGGAACATATAGTTTCTCTTCCATATGAAGAGGATTTTGATGAAAGAAGAATTCCGACAAAGGCTAGACCTTGTCAAATGAATTCTGAATATTTGGAATTATGTAAAAAAGAAATATCTTCGTTAATAGAAAAGAAATTAATTAAACCCTCTAAATCTTCATGGTCTTGTACTGCATTCTATGTTAATAAACATTCTGAGCAGGAACGTGGAGTTCCTAGATTAGTAATAAATTATAAACCTTTAAACAAGGTATTAAAATGGATTAGATATCCTATACCCAATAAAAAGGATTTGTTAGACAGGTTGTATGAAGCACTTATTTTTTCAAAATTTGATTTAAAATCAGGATATTGGCAGATTCAAATAAATGAATCTGACAGATATAAAACAGCTTTTACAGTACTAATAGGACATTATGAATGAAATGTAATGCCTTTTGGATTAAAGAATGCCCCTTCTGAATTCCAGAATATCATGAATGATATTTTCATCCCATATAGTGATTTTATTATTGTATACATAGATGATATTTTAGTATTTTCAAAAATATTGAAACACATTTTGAACACTTGAATATTCTCAAGAAAATAATTATTCAAAATGGTTTAGTTAATTCTAGACCAAAAATGCTATTATTTCAAACAAAAATTAGATTTCTAGGACATAATATAGAAAAAGGAAAAATTATTCCTATTAATAGAAGTATTGAATTCGCTTCTAAATTTCCAGATATTATCCTGGATAAAGCCCAATTACAGAGATTTTTGGGAAGTTTAAATTATATATCTCCTTATTATAAGAACCTGGCAGAAGATACTGCGATATTATATGACAGGTTGAAGAAAAATATTAAACCATGGACTGAAGATCATACTAAAGCGGTTCAGGTAATAAAGCAAAAGGTAACTTGTTTGCCTTGTTTGATGTTAGCAAACCCAAATTGGGGAAAAATCATAGAAACAGATGCCTCAGACATAGGATATGGAGGTATATTGAAACAAGTTTCACCTATTGATAATCAAGAATATTTGATTAGGTTCCATTCAGGAAAATGGAATAATAGTTAGAAAAATTATGCTACTATAGCAAAAGAAATTCTTGCTATTGTTAAATGTGTTCTTAAATTTCAAGATGATTTATATAATCAGAAGTTTATTATAAGAACTGATTGCTAAGCTACAAAATATATGTTTAATAAAGATTTTAAACATGATGTTTCTAAGCAAATGTTTGCGAGATGGCAAGCTCATATGGCGCCATTTGACTTTGAAATTCAATACAAGAAAGGATCAGATAATAGCCTTCCTGATTTTCTTACTAGAGAATATATTAATGAATGATTTTTTTTGCAGGAATGTCCCAATGGGGCAGAGGAAGTCCCTCTAATAGGAGAGGACGAGGACCCTACTCTAATAGAGGAGGAAGAGGTGGTGAAGTACTTGGAAAAATTGGTCAACAAAGATTAATCTCTGCAAATATTGTATCTTCATCTTCGAGTAATACTCAAAAGGATGATGAAAAACTATACATAGAATTTTTGGCTTATAAAGCTTCTCAAAGAAAGGAGGATAATAAACCTTCTTATGTTACAATGGTAACTGGAGAAACTGATGAGGTTTATGACCAAAATTCATATTCTGAAAGTATATTACTTTTAGAACAAAAGGATCTTAAATGGAAAGATCAACCATGGATTTATTACAAAGATATTTGGATACAGTGTCATATACTGCTGTTTCTTATAAGAACAGAAATTATTATGAATCCATACTCAAGGTCACAGAATCATGTGAGATTACACATATTACGACAGGATACTCTGCTGTTTATAATTTCAGCAAGGTAATAATCAAGCAGATTATATCAGCTGATTCATAGGGAATATCTACCCTGAAGGAAAAGGAGTTTATATATCCTGACACAAAAAATCTCAGTTAAATATAATTACTTGGATTATATTGATGCATTTCATAAGGCTTTCTTATATGAAAACCCGAAAAAGAAACATTCTTGGTTCTTCAGGATATGTCCTGATATATATAAACAAGAAATACCAAATTGGTTATACCAATGGTGGCTATCATATGGTCCATCAATGAATATTCTTCCTGAACAATATAAGAGTTTATATACTCAGTGGATTGAAATTTCACCAGCCATTATAGAAGCTCAGAAGGAAAAAAGCCTAATTACAGGCATGAATACCCTGCATTTCTTTATAGAATTTGGAATTCCCTGGATATGAAAATGTGAAGTAAGAGAGGGTTATACTCCACAAAATATTCCCGTATTAAAAAGGATTTTTTATACAAAATTCTGGAAAAAAAATGATACAAAAAAATGAAGGAGTTGTGGAAGGACAACAGACAATTGATCATATCAATATGACTTTGATAAAATACAAAGACAGGATGGAAGAACAGATAAATTATTCAAGTCCATTCCAGCAAATGATGCAAAAAATTAAAGATGGTAAAAGGAGATTATATTTCAAAAGAAGACATGATATCTTCTTATTTTGAAGAAATTAAAAAAGATCTTATAAGCAATTTACACAAGGATGATATGAATGATTCCAGCTCAGATATATCAATGACTGAGAAAGAAATATTAGCCGGAGAATCTCAAGATCCAGATGATCTGGATGAAGAACAAGTTCAGCAAATGATCTGTTGTAACCCAATAGGGAATCCTTTTGTACCTATGATCTATTGAAGAGAATATGTGACAAGATAAGATTTTAATTATCATTTATTGAGCCGATGACTATTATTATTATAGATTACGTTACGAGAAGTAATATAAGTATACGTTATTCGAGCAAGAATATTGGACCATGAGGAGAGGACCAATTCACCCCCAAGTGCTTGGAAGGTTTCGGCCCCAAGGTTAGGGAAGGCCCCAATTGAATTTCTTAAGATTGTTAGGGCCATTTTATAAGTAAGCTAACAAGCCCTTAGGATAAGTGGGTAATAATAAGATAATTGGCTACAACCCAACATTTTTTTCCTTTTTTTCGGCCCATAGCCCAAAGAGGGCTCAAACATATTTTTTTTACTAACCATTTTGAAGGAACAAAAGAAAAGAAAATAAAACCAAATAGTATAAAAAAAGGCGGGAAAAACTACCCTAATTAAGGGATGTTGGGGTCATTAAAGACCCCAACCACTGGGTAATGAGGCAATGGCCAACCAAGGGGGAGGCTTTTCTACACCCTAGTTATACTTACCATGATTAAAGAAAGTAACTATGGTTAGTTTTAAAAGTAATCACGGCTAGACTAAAGTAACTAAGGTTAAGAATAAAGTAACCTTGGTTTATTAAAGTAACCCTAGTTACTCTCCTTAACCTTACCATAGTAACTCTAAACCCTCTTACACCCCCTCCCCCAACGGCTAAACATAGCCAAAAGAAGAAGAATTCCCTCCAACCACACTTAAGAATTCTCTAGGCTTTTCAAAACACTCCAAAGAACGTTTAGTGCAAGAGAAGTGCATTCTCTTCCTCTTTCCTTAAACCACACGGCCAAGAGCATACAAGGAGGCCTAAGATTCATACAAGCTCAAGAGGAAATTAGGTAAGTAAATACTCAACCATTCAAAGGGAATTTTTACATTTCACTTAGCTTGAAAACTCACTTATCTTTTGCCCTAAACCGTTACCTTCAATGGTCACTAGGCTCAAGAATCTCAAGCTTTTGAGGATCCTAGCCTTGAGAGGGTCAAATACTACGCAAGCTTCATTTTGGTAAGTTCATATAACTCTTACTAAATATATCTTTTATTTGAAGAAAAGTAACTAACTATTGACCTCTTCTTCTCCCCAAAACCGTGGGATGCATGCATAGAAGGGAAGAAAGGTTCCAACTTTCCATACATTTTCAAGGAAGAGTAAGAAAGAAGGCAAGTACACTATACTCTTTGTGGTTTGAATGTGAGAGTGTTTGCATGAATGGCAAGATGAACTTAAGATTTAATCTTAGTTGTGATGTGTTAAGTTTTGATGCCTAACTTTCGGCCTAGGGGCCAAATAGTGTGTAGGTGTGTGCTTTTGTTTAAAGATGAAATCTTTGTGGTCTTTACGCACCATTATGTGTTAATCCAAGTTGAACATGTTAAAGATCTTTTCTTTTCCATGGAAAGGACACATGGTGGAGAGTTAAGGAAGTAAGGGTGATTTGCATGAAAATAGCAACTTGAGTGGTAAAGTGGAGACAAGGTTATGCTCTTGTTGTGTGTAAAGCTTAACATGTACTTGGATACATCATTTTGTCTTGCATGCACCGAAAAAGGGGCTGTTGGTGAGAAGGGTGCATGTACACCCATAAATCGTTGTTAGTGTTATTTTAGTAGGAATGTTGTATGTTAGCCAAATGATGATGTAATGGGATGTATAAACTGTTTGGTAAGGGATTTTCATGTGATGTTTGTAGCATGTTGAACCTGTAGAATTCCTATAAAAAGAGTAAGTTTCAATCAAGTGTTTATGACAAAAATGCAAGTTAAGGTCATTTAGGAAGGAAATGTGACAAACTAGAAAATTTGCTGGAACATGACAGAAATTTGGGCTGTTTTTTGAGACCTGAAAAGAGACTTTAAGAACTTTCAATTTAGTTGGTTATTGGCATGACATTAGTTTTATGTGTATATTAGATGTGAGAGTTGTAATTTCATTAAAAGAAGCTATGGTTTATTTTTAATAAATTTCCTAGTAAAGTTGGTCCTGCTAAGAATACTATACTGGACAGAATTTAAGTAACTCGTTGAGTAGCCTAGAAATGGACCTTAGAAGTATACAAATTAGCTAATTTTCGGTATGAAACTAACCCTATGAATGAATTAAATTTGAGAGTTGGAATTTCGACAAAATGTTTTACGGTTTATTTTTAATGAATTTTCTAGTAAAATGGGTCAGGCTGAAATTCGCTGGACTGGCAGAATTAGTGTGGCGTGTTGCATGATCTAGAATTGGACCTTAGAAAAATGTAATTAGGCTAAATTTTGATAAGATGCTAGTCCAATGTGTTCATTAAGCTAGAGACTGGAATTACCGAAAAAGGAGTTAAGGGTTGGTCACAATAAATTTTATAGTGAAATTGGTCATTCGAGAATTCAGTTTGTACCCACTTTATGAAAAAGAATAAATGATCCCCTTATCGATATCGTAATTCCGTAAAACTTTCATGGCAATCACTTAAGACATATATGAAGGAGTACATACGAACCACTTAGTTTAAAATGATTATCTTAAAAGGAAATCACTAAGGCGAAGTTGGCGTCACTAAGCTGGAAATTTTCCAGCATAGCGACGAGACGTACATATATGTATATGTAACGCGTTATGCCATGGTTTGCATACTACATGTCATGCATTGCATCATCCTCACTTACATGATTTATGGCATTGGTTTTACGAAGAAGAAAGATGGAAAGCGTTTTAAAAAGATGATCATGTTTTTAAAAGAACGCTTCCCCACCGGTACCGTGTGTGTGTGAGCCTGGCCAATAAGAACCCGCCCAGATCCGGGTTAAGTGATCTGATGATATGACCGTTCAGGCCCGGAGAGAATAGACCTGATGATGACTGTTCGGGCCCGGAGAGAATAGACCCGATAAGTGATGACGCTACCGTTCCGAATCCGGAAATAATAGATTCGAAGGGTGGACGTTACCGCCTCAGATCCAGGAAGATAGATCTGAACACTCTATGGTTTTCTTGACGATGATTATTCGAAAGAAAATCATGAAAGATCATATTCTCATTTTTGTCATGATGCATCACACGTACATATACATGCATGTCACGTTTATGGAGTCATTGTGTAGTGACACTTGATACTTAGACTAAGTTGTTATGACCTTGTAGACCCTAAGTATGACTTCATTAAGTGATGATTCCTGTTCTGTTATGAATTGATGCGAGTTACAGTCTTTTGTTGTCGATGTTCTGTTTTAAGTAACGATTTTGTTAAGTCATGATCTTGATACATTAAGTGTTGATTCCTATCGAGTATTGGAGGGAGGACAGGTATGCTTCTAAACCGAATTTTGGGGTTCGGTTCTTGCACGCACTTTCCATTTAATCCTCAATTATTATAGTATACTTGCTGGTGACTTTGTCACTCACCTTCTATTTCTCCTCCCAGAGGCTGCAGGGAATAAAGTAGAGTGGATTGAGGATGAACCTAGGGTTCCCTACCCATGAGCGCAGCGAGGAGTGGACGAACTTAGGAGACATGACTGGCCAGCTATGACTGATGACTTATGATGTATTTGAGATTGAAAACATTTCCTTTTGTGACTTTCGATACATTTGAACTAATTAGAGCCCCGGAAGAAGTAAAGACTCAGGCTGTTAGACCATTTCTGTTAGGAGAGGCCAACCAATGGTGGAAGGCCAATTTACAAGCTTTACCTAGAACAATTTCCTGGGAAAGGTTTCTTCAGTAATTCAATCAGTTCTACGTACCACCCTCCGTCAAATTACAGAAAAGGCATGAGTTTGAATCCCTAGTACAAGAATCAGGAATGACGGTTGCTGACTACACTAACAAATTTATAGCTCTGGGAAGATTTCAACCATCCACCATGAACGATGAAGAAACCAAAATGTTGAAATTTGAAAGAGGACTAAACCCTAGAATCCGAACATGGCTGGTTAATGCAAATCCAGCAAACTTTGGTGCCCTTCTAGATGCATGCTATAGAATTGAAAGAGATATCATCTGCCGTGATGAGTTTAGCCGAAAGAGAGGAAGAGAGGTGTTGGGAAGCGGAGGGCCCCGCAAGTCTGCGAAGCGAAATACAAGGGGGGCCAGGGCGTCAAGGGAAGAATCGGTTTCAACGCCGCTCCCAAAAGAACCAATCAAAGAATCAAGGCCAACAATCTGCTATTCCAAGCTGCTCACATTGCGGTAGGCACCATGTGGGAGAATGTTATATTCAGGCTGGGAAATGCTTTGGGTGCAGCAAGACAGGCCACATCCTTAAGGACTGCCTAGATAAAAGAACCACCTGCTTTGGATGCGGGAAAACAGGACACATGGCCAGAGAATGTCCAGAGAAGGGGGCCCAGCAGCAACAACATCCGCCAAAGCCTCAGCGTCAGCGTACCAACGGACGAGTTCACGCTATGACTGACGTTGCTGGTGAAGAGGCCAATGACGTGGTGACAGGTATTTTCTGAGAATTGTGTTAATTTTTACAAGTATTGTTGCCCTATAGTTGCTTAGCAAGTATTGCATGATTCAGGAGCTATTCTAGTATGTTCAATACCTGCCAACGTGTTATTTGACAGTGGCGCTAGCCACTCCATCATATCCAAGAAATTCGCAAAGAATATTGAGCATAACCCCACGTATAGTGATACACCGTACAGAATCCAAGCAGCTGGAGAACAGGTGCTTGTATCTTACCATGTTTTCAGAAATTGCGAACTTGAGTTCGATAATCATCGGTTTGACACCGATTTGATTCCCATACCCATGACGGACTTCGATGTAATTCTTGGGATGGACTGGTTTTCCAAGAATCATGCCAACATCGATTGTAATGAAAAACAAGTTACCTTTAAAGACCCCACCCGTAAAGAAGTAACCTTTCCAGGAGGATCGAAGTTACGGAAGAGTCCTAAGAACATTTATGTAAATGCGATCCGCGCTAGTAAGGCACTGAAGAAAGGACATGAGTGATATCTTGTCTATGCAATAAATGCCGATAAAGCACCCTCAGATCTATCGCAGGTCCCAGTAGTTCACGAATATCCAGATGTTTTTCCACAAGAGTTGCCAGGTCTTCCTCCGGAATGGGAGATATCTTTTGAAATCAACCTGGTTCCGGGAGCAGAACCAATATCAAAGGCTCCCTACCGAATGGCACCTGCGGAGCTAAAAGAGCTGAAGGAACAGCTGTGCGAATTGCTGGAAAAGAAACTAATCCGCCCAAGTGTTTCACCTTGGGAAGCTCCCGTACTGTTCGTCAAGAAGAAGGACGGAAGTATGCGGTTATGTATTGACTATAGGGAGCTCAACAAGATCACTATAAAGAATAAGTACCCTTTGCTAAGGATCGGCAATTTGTTCGATCAGCTTCGGGGGGCAAGGATTTTCAGTAAAATTGATCTTTGCTTGGGATATTTCCAATTGAAGATCAAGGCTGAAGACGTCCAGAAAACTGCATTCAAAACCCGTTACGGACATTACGAATTTTTAGTAATGCCATTCGGACTAACCAACGCTCCCGCAGCATTTATGGATCTAATGAATCGAGTCTTTCAAGACCAACTAGACAAGTTCATCGTAGTCTTCATTGGCGATATTTTGATATATTCACCGGATGAGGAGACCCATGCAGACCATTTAAGGGTTGCTCTAAACATTCTACGAAGGAACAACTGTACGCGAAGTTTAGTAAATGCGAATTATGGCTACGAAGTGTAGCATTTCTGGGGCATGTAATATCCGAGGAAGGTATATCGGTGGACCCCAAGAAAATCGAAGCAATCACGGAGTGGCACCGACCGACCAACGTTACAGAAGTACGAAGTTTTCTCGGTCTCGCTGGTTACTATCGTAAGTTTTTGGAAGGATTCTCTCGAATCGCTATGCCTCTGACCCGTTTGACCCAGAAGAAAACCAAATTTGAATGGACCTCAGATTGCGAAAAGAGCTTTACTGAATTGAAGAAGAAGCTGACCTCTGCCCCAGTTTTAGCACAACCCATTCCTGGAGAAAACTTTGTTGTATACAGTGATGCCTCTAAGAATGGACTGGAATGTGTATTAATGCAAAAAGATCGAGTGATTGCGTACGCATCCCGAAAATTGAAGCCATTTGAACAGAACTACCCTGTACATGACCTCGAATTAGCAGCCGTGGTCTTTGCACTGAAAATATGGAGGCATTATCTATACGGCGAAAAGTGCGAAATTTTCACAGACTACAAAAGACTCAAGTATCTATTCACACAAAAAGAGCTAAACATGCGACAGCGAAGATGGCTAGAATTAATGAAGGACTACGACCTATCAATCCAGTATCATCCGGGGAAAGCCAACAAGGTAGCTAATGCATTAAGTAGAAAAACAAGCCATCCGCGTCAACCACCTTTACAGCATGACATGGAAGAATTTGATCTAGAAGAGGTTGATTCAATTGAAAGCATGCTTGCAAAGTTGGTGTTAATTCCTTTGCTAATAGACAAGATCAAAGAAGGACAAGAAAAGGATGAAACTTTAAAGAAGATAAAGGACCGAGTGAGAATAAAACCTTCAGGAGAGTTTAAGGTCCGAAACGACAACAGTTTGTGGTTTCGAGAAAGACTGTGTGTACCCAACGACGAAGACATACTAAAAGAAGTTCTTAAGGAAGCTCACAACTCTCGATTATCTATTCACCCTGGAGCCAATAAAATGTACCAAGATTTGAAACAACGATTCTGGTGGCATGGCATGAAAAGACAGATTGCGGAATTCGTGGAAAATGCCTCGTTTGCCAGAAGGTGAAAGCGGAACATCAGAAACCCGCTGGGTTGCTACAGCCTCTTGAAGTTCCCGAATGGAAATAGGACCACATTACTATGGATTTTGTTACGGACCTACCCAGAACGAGAAGCGGATTCGATACCATTTGGGTAGTTGTCGATCGCCTAACAAAGTCCGCCAATTTCATAGCCATGACGATCAAAGCTCCGATGAAGAAATTGGCGACAATGTATATTGAACAAATTGTAAGTCTTCATGGAGTACCCCTAAGCATTGTTTGTGACTGCGACCCTCGTTTCACCTCACGATTTTGGATAGCCTTTCAGAAAGCGATGGGCACGGGGATCCGCATGAGCATGGCATTCCATCCCCAAACTGATGGTCAATCGGAAAGGACCATTCAGACATTGGAAGACATGTTGCGATCCTGCGTACATGACCTTGGGGGAAGCTGGGATCGAAGTCTCAAGCTGGTAGAATTTTCTTATAACAACAGTTACCATCGATCCATAGGGATGGCTCCGTATGAAGCAATCTATGGAAGAAAATGCCATTCTCTGCTCTATTGGGATGAAATCGGAGATAAGATTCTTACTGGACCTGACCTAGTGGAACAGACTCGAGAGAAAGTAAGAATCATCAAGCAAAAATTACAAGCGGCCCAAGAGAGAAGCAAGGTTTGGGCATATGAGAAGCGGCGATCATTGGAATTTCAAGTCGGGGAGAAAGTGTTTTTAAGGTTATCGCCGAAAAGGAGTTAAAAGATTTGGTATTAAAGGAAAGTTGAGCCCGAGATTTATTGGACCATACGAGGTTCTTGAAAGAATCGGGGAAGTTGCTTATCGACTCGCACTACCGCCCACACTATCTCAAATACATGATGTGTTTTATGTATCTCAACTTCGACGATATGTGCACGATCCTAGCCATGTCATAAAGGAACAACCTTTGAAGTTGGAAGCCGACACGACATATGAGGAAGAACCAGAAAAGATAGTTGATCGTAAGGAAAAGGTGCTAAGAAAGTGATCAATACCAATAGTCAAGGTGCAGTGGAAGAACCATTCTGTGGATGAATCTACCTGGGAAATAGAAGAGAACATGAAGAACCTGTACCCTCACCTCTTTGATTAGCACTTTTAAGTTTCAAAGACGAAACTTATAATAAGGGGGGAGGATGTTGTAACCCAATAGGGAATCCTTTTGTACCTATGATCTATTGAAGAGAATATGTGACAAGATAAGATTTTAATTATCATTTATTGAGCCGATGACTATTATTATTATAGATTACGTTACGAGAAGTAATATACGTATACGTTATTCGAGCAAGAATATTGGACCATGAGGAGAGGACCAATTCACCCCCAAGTGCTTGGAAGGTTTTGGCCCCAAGGTTAGGGAAGGCCCCAATTGAATTTCTTAAGATTGTTAGGGCCATTTTCTAAGCAAGCTAACAAGCCCTTAGGATAAGTGGGTAATAGTAAGATAATTGGCTACAACCCAACATTTTTTTTTCCTTTCTTTCGGCCCTTAGACCAAAGAGGGCTCAAGCATATTTTTTTTACTAACCATTTTGAAGGAACAAAAGAAAAGAAAATAACACCAAATAGTATAAAAAGGGGGGGGACTACCCTAATTAAGGCATGTTGGGGTCATTAAAGACCCCAACCACCGGGTAATGAGGCAATGGCCAACCAAGGGGGAGACTTTTCTACACCCTAGTTACACTAACCATGATTAAATAAAGTAACTAAGGTTAGTTTTAAAAGTAATCATGGTTAGACTAAAGTAACTAAGGTTAAGAATAAAGTAACCTTGGTTTATTAAAGTAACCCTAGTTGCTCTCCTTAACCTTACCATAGTAACTCTAACCCCTCTTACACCCCCTCCCCCAACGGCTAAACATAGCCAAAAGAAGAAGAATTCCCTCCAACCACACTTAAGAATTCTCTAGGCTTTTCAAAACACTCCAAAGAACGTTTAGTGCAAGAGAAGTGCATTCTCTTCCTCTTTCCTTAAACCACACGGCCAAGAGCATACAAGGAGGCCTAAGATTCATACAAGCTTAAGAGGAAATTAGGTAAGTAAATACTCAACCATTCAAAGGGAATTTTTACATTTCACTTAGCTTGAAAACTCACTTATCTTTTGCCCTAACCCGTGACCTTCAATGGTCACTAGGCTCAAGAATCTCAAGCTTTTGAGGATCCTAGCCTTGAGAGGGTCAAATACTACTCAACCTTCATTTTGGTAAGTTCATATAGCTCTTACTAAATATATCTTTTATTTGAAGAAAAGTAACAAACTATTGACCTCTTCTTCTCCCCAAAACCGTGGGATGCATGCATAGAAGGGAAGAAAGGTTCCAACTTTCCATACGTTTTCAAGGAAGAGTAAGAAAGAAGGCAAGTACACTATACTCTTTGTGGCTTGAATGTGAGAGTGTTTGCATGAATGGCTAGATGAACTTAAGATTTAATCTTAGTTGTGATGTGTTAAGTTTTGATGCCTAACTTTCGGCCTAGGGGCCGAATAGTGTGTAGGTGTGTTCTTTTGTTTAAAGATGAAATCTTTGTGGTCTTGACGCACCATTATGTGTTAATCCAAGTTGAACATGTTAAAGATCTTTTTTTTTCCATGGAAAGGGCACACGGTGGAGAGTTAAGGAAGTAAGGGTGATTTGCATGAAAATAACAACTTGAGTGGTAGAGTGGAGACAAGGTTATGCTCTTGTTGTGTGTAAAGCTTAACATGTACTTGGATACATCATTTTGTCTTGCATGCACCGAAAAAAGGGCTGTTGGTGAGAAGGGTGCATGTACACCCATAAATCGTTGTTAGTGTTATTTTAGTAGGAAACTTGTATGTTAGCCAAATGATGATGTAATGGGATGTATAAACTGTTTGGTAAGGGATTTTCATGTGATGTTTGTAGCATGTTGAACCTGTAGAATTCCTATAAAAAGAGTAAGTTTCAATCAAGTGTTTATGACAAAAATGCAAGTTAAGGTCGTTTAGGAAGGAAATGTGACAAACTAGGAAATTTGCTGGAACAGGACAGAAATTTGGGCTGTTTTGTGAGACCTGAAAAGAGACCTTAAGAACTTTAAATTTAGTTGGTTCTTGGCATGACATTATTTTTTTGTGTATATTAGATGTGAGAGTTGGAATTTCATTAAAAGGAGCTACGGTTTATTTTTAATAAATTTCCTAGTAAAGTTGGTCCTGCTGAGAATACTGTACTGGACAGAACTTAAGTAACTCGTTGAGTAGCCTAGAAATGGACCTTAGAAGTATACAAATTAGCTAATTTTCGGTATGAAACTAACCCTATGAATGAAGTAAAGGTGAGAGTTGGAATTTCGACAAAATGTGTAACGGTTTATTTTTAATGAATTTTCTAGTAAAATGAGTCAGGCAGAAATTCGCTGGACTGGCAGAATTAGTGTGGCGTGTTGCATGATCTAGAATTGGACCATAGAAAAATGAAATTGGGATAAATTTTGATAATATGCTAGTCCAATGTGTTGATTAAGCTGGAGAGTTGGAATTACTGAAAAAGGATTTAAGGGTTGGTCACAATAAATTTTATAGTGAAATTGGTCATTCCAGAATTCAGTTTGTACCCACTTTATGTAAAAGAATAAATGATCCCCCTATCGATATCGTAATTGTTGTACCCCAACGATCATGTACGTGAAAACTATGAATATGAGACGGAATGAAAGCGACAATTTCTTCTAGCGCGTGTTACTTAAGTCAACTTAACCCTCTTTACTTAGTTATTATTGAGGTGATACCAAGCCAATTTAAATAAGGAAAACTTCAAGAAAGTAGTACATGAAATAAAGAGTTATATGAACCATACACACCACTATGTATGTATGTGCGTGTATAGGATATATGTGTACAAAATGTATAAATACCTACATGCGTATACATAGGAGGATATATATATACATATGTAATACACATGGCGTGTATATGTATGTATACATACATATGTTAATCTTAGAATATGATAAAATAAAGAAAACAATATAGTACATGAATTAAAATTACAAGAATTAACAAGTTGCCCAAGAAGCCCAAAATTCGGCCGAGACATGTAAAGGATTCTAGAATTCTCTAGCCAATTTTATTAGTTAAAAATAATTACTTAAAGTCTACTACACCATTAAGACAAGAAGTTATCATGCAAAGAATAAATAGAAAAACAAAATAGACATGCATTTAAGGAACAAGTAAGACAACTCATTAAAGAAGAAGGTAGTATGGTTGAGGTCATAAAGACCCCAACCAAAACCGCACCCTTAGTGTCTAGACATGGAGGATTTTTAAATCCTACTATGGTTACTTTTTTCTTAAACCAAGATTAAGATAACCATGATTTGATAAAGTAACTTGGGTTAGCACTAAAGTAACCATAATTGGAATAAAGTAACCAAGGTTATTACTAACCTAACCTTGATTAACACTCATGAGAACCGTAACCCTCCTAATTCTCCCTCTAAAACCGTCCCCCTTCCTAAGTCCCTAACATGTTTTAAACCCTTCTAGAAACATCTACCTTCTTGTCATCTTGAGACTCCTCTCAAGACACATTCAAGCAAGAGCAACACTTAGCAAAAATTCCCTCATCTCCCACCACAAATATTTCGGCCTCTTCATCTTGGAGGATAGGAGTTCAACTTCACTTTCAAGACTCAAGAAGACATCTAGGTAAGTCTTGTTCCAAGCTTCCTTAAGTGAATTCTTACTTGGTGAAGAATGAAGCTCACATGAACTCCTTCTCTCCATGCCAAAACCGTGACATCCATGGTCCAATAGGTGAAAGCCTTCAACTTTTCTAGGTGGTGTTATATTGAGGTGCTTGAATCTCCATTCCAAGCTCATTTTGGTAAGATGCTCTAGCCTCAAACATATCCTAATTCCTCTATTGACTAAGGACTAATCTTTTCCTTTCATTTCCATCAAAACCGTATGCTCAAGGTAAGGAAGGAGAAGGATTTCAACTCAACTCACTCCATAACCAAGCAAAGACAAGAGCTTTAGCTTGAAGAGGCAAGTATACAATGATCTCTCATGATTTATTTGTAGAGATAAGAGGGTTTGAGTGATTTCAAAATAAGCAATTTGAATGCATATATATATGTCTAAACGTATACATACATAAATGTGTACATTTATGCATGATAACTTGCCATTACTTGCTTTATTTAGCTTATATATTATGTTGTCATACTAACGAGCCATGAAGCATTAAAGCTTACATCATATGGCAAACATTTGTTGTTTTATACTATTTTCAGGTGCCACCATTAATGAACTAAACTAGTTCATTAAGTGAAGTACTTAGTTTAATAAACTAAGTAGTTCATTAAAGGAAGCTTCATTTGGAAAAGGCACAAAGGCAACAAGGCTAAGGAAGGAAAGTTTTCTCCTCCTCTCCATTTTTATTATACACGCCACATATACATATAAAAATATATATTTTCAGATTTTTTGAAAAAGGCACATACACATGTATTCCAACGTACTACCGACACGTTATACATTTTATGTACGTACGTTAACGTCACACCACTATACTTAACTCATATTTATGAGTATATTCAGGTCTTATATCATATGATATAAGTTATGGTGATGACAAATCAAATACAACACGATAAAAGGTTCTAAACCGAAATTTGTCGTATCGGGCGAATACCGAAACTTCGCCAACATGTCACGTACTTGCCATAAATAAATGTCCAGCCCATATACATCAAAATATGATGTAAATTTCGTGCACAGGACATAATAATCAGCCAAAAATACTTTCCATGTTGGCACACACAAATTACTCCACATTAAGGCCAAAATGTGAAGATTCCAAGTTTAATTTTTGTCACATGTTAATGGTACCACTTTAAACCAGCCAAGTGCTGAGATTTAAAGTATATATTATATATATTATGTATAACATAATATATATAACATGTGCAAAATTTGGAATTTAAATTAGAGAAAAATCGGGTAATCAAGAAAAATCGAAAATTCGGTTTTCTACGCACATAACATGGAACGTTTTTCTTGTACATCATGTGGCACGTATCTAGACACTTTTTACATATGATATACATCTTAAAGTGTTCTAGAAAATTAAATTAAGGGCTGATTGAAATATTACATGTGTGTATTATTAAATGTGCAGTATTTTACAAAGTTAGCAAAAATAAATTTCAGCACATGTATACACATCATTCAACGTCACATATAGCTGATTTGGAGCACATGTGGAGCTTTGTTGGCATCTTGATTGGTCAAGGATCAATTATACATTGTTGGTGAATTGAAGAGAAAGGCTACAAATGGTAAGAATTCAACATATATCTCTCTTATGTCACATGCTGAAAATTTCAGCATACTAAGTTTAAGGATGGCCGAAATTATGGCCCTTTGGTGACTACTTATTATTCCATAAATGACAAGAGTATTATATGCTAAACAATGATTGAATTATTCTTTGATTTCTTGGATTAAATCAATGTAAAATTGGAAATAATTTGATTCAAAAGTGAATGTTACACATGCTGAAATTTCAGCATGTGCAAAGGAGCTAATGGCCGATTTTCTCTATTAAATGTGACACATTTTGTCATCTTTTATTAGGAGATTAATTAGAAGAAGATATGGTTAGGTTTTGAATATTATTTAAATAAATAAATGGTGATATTTTACATGTTACATGCTGAAAAAAGTTCTCACCATATGTATAACCTTGTTGGCCGAATGCAAGCACTAAAATGTGTCCATGTTCATCTCTTAATTGGTAGCAATACTTACTATATATTGTTGATTCATTTTTATGATAAAAATTTAAAGAAAAATGGTAATGATTTGAACTTTATCCCCATGATGCACATGCTGAAAAATTCAGCATGGCAAGATTGTTATGGCCGATTTTTTGGCATGAATATGGAAGGATTTTTTGGTCTTGCAATTTATGATGTAATTCTTGTTTTATGGAATGATTTTATGATTGATTTTTGGCACATGTTAAAGTGTATATCTCAGATTTTTTTCCATGTCATCATGATGACAACGTTGAGCCAATAAGGAGGTGCCAAGTAAGCGAAGACTAAATGATGATCCAATAGGAGGATGCCAAGTAAGCAAGGCCTTGTCACAATGATGTCCTACACTCTCTCAAGGACTTAAAAGATAATTTTCAAGAGGGAGGACACACTATAGGGGGACGGCTGCAAGCTTAAAAAGGAAAAGAAGAGAGCAAACAAAAACAATAACAAGCATTGCAATTCAAAGAGATCAAAAAAGCCTAGCTCTTCTTCTCCTACATCTTCTTTCTTTCTCTCTTCTTGTAAAGCCTATTGTTTTTATATCTTTCAATCTTGAATAGGCTTGAGATAAACCACCATTCATATATCTTTGTAAAAGATTGATCAAGGTGTGATCAATCTTCACTCTAGCAAGGTGGTGGTGTTCGTGCGAATTGTACTTACAATACAAGGTTTGTAAAGGGTTGGAGTTAGGTGTAACTCTATCAACCCTGCGGTAAGGTGTACTGCGTGTGTGTGATTAGTGTGAACCAAGGAAGGTGTTCCTTGAAGACTGGAGTAGGTTGTTTATAACCGAACCAGTATAAAATTCTTGGTGTCATTTACTTTCTGCATTTACTTTTCAGTTACTGCACTGTTTACCCTTCTTGTTCGCGTCCATAAGAATAGTAAACGATTTTCAAAAATTACGAAAATTTTCAGAAATATACTCACACGTTCTAGGGTTAATTTGGCACAAGTTGCAACCCTTTTGGATAAGTAGAAGTCAATCAAACATCAAAAGTTCTGAGACTAATGCAGTCTGATTTTCAGACTTGTAAAGGTTGAGACTTTGATTGTAGTTGACCTACTTCCCAAAAGAATTTTCCAAAAATGTTTCAACCCATTTAAATATAATATATAAAGAGTTAGTGGTCAAATTTTCAGAGCATTTAGACGTTCACACAAATAGGAATTAATTTTTCAATACCATCTACCGTTTCTGGCAGATTTGCACAATCTGATTACCAACGGTTTTTGAAGGGGTTACAGGTTGAATTTTAATTTGAACTTTTTAGGGGACCCTCATAACATCTGAGGCTAAGTTCTCTCAAAATTTCATAATTTTTGGAGACCTCTAACCTAGTTTTAAAAACATTTTAAAACTGGTCCTGAAAACAGAATCTGTTTTCAGAACTTGAATTGTTCAAGTTTAAAGAAATTTTAAAAAGCACACTTTCCGCACCATCTATTCAACCCCCCCCCCTTCTAGTGGTGCCTTGCAGATCCTAGATTATTTAAAGAGTTTGTGACTTGAATGCTTAAAAGTTCTTAAGATATGATCTTTAGTTGAATGTCTTAAGTTGAGACTATATCTTAGAGATTCCCTAAGAACAATGCCCTGCATGTGATTTATTCCTTTAAAGATGAAGTCTTTTCCCATATGCTATATGAAATAAGGCTGACCTAGAGTGAAATAAGGTTCACCTAAGTAGGTCTAGACAAGATTGACTTGTGAATGTAACACAAAAGGTCCTAAGGAAAGTATACATGTGAAAGCTAGGAGCTTTATGAGGTTGTTGGTAAGTTTAGAATAAGATGACTCTTGAATGTGAATGCATGCTTGAATATGTGTTGTAAAATGTGGTTAAGGCACCACACAAGTTTCGGCCCAAAGTATTGAGTGAAAACATGGACATTTGACTTGGATAAGATGACAAAATAGCAAACCACTGGAAGTGGACAGAATAGAGTGACATTTTAGATGGCTTAAGAACTGATCTTTTAGACCTTCATTGAAGCTGATTTTTGGTACAGAGCTAGCCTCGTGAGTGTAGTACAAGTGAGAGTTGGAATTTTGTTAAAATCAGTTACGGATTATTTTTAAGAAATTATACGGTAAAACTGCTCCAGTAGAAAATTCTGGAGTTGGACAGAATTGATCATTGAAGTCAACGAATTAAATTTTTGGCACAGAGCTAGTCCCATGAGTGTAGCAGAAGTGAGAGTTGGAATTTCGGTAAAATAAGTTATGGTTAATGTTTAATAAAATATTTGGTAACACTGGTCAGACTTGAAAAACGGGAACTGAGCAAAATTGTAGCCTCTTTTGGTTGGCTTGAAAAGCGACTTTGTAGACGACCAATAAAGCTGAGTTTTGGCATGGTAATAATCCTATGAGTTTAGTGAACACGCCAGCTGGAATTTTGGTAAAACAAGTTCTTGATTATTTTATATTAATTAATTAGTCAAACTGCTCAACTGAAATCACTGGAACCAACCTGAAGTTTAGTAACGACTTTATGGACTCAGAAAGGGGACTTAGAAATATGAAAATAGGCTAAATTTTGGAAGGATACTAGTTCCACATGTTTATGATTTGTGCGAGTTGGAATTTTTGAAAATCGAATCTCGGATTTGCCGCAATTGAATTTTTGGTAAAATAGGTCAGTTCAGTTTCACCACCTAACCCATTTCAGAAATTAATTAAATGAGCCCTTTATGATAATCTTAAAAGTTTTACGACATGTATCTAAGATTCCACCTAACGTATTGGTGACAAACGATTATGGAAATGGACTTATTTGGTTAGCTTTAACCGCCCCATGAATAAGAAGTAAAGGTTTGGAAGAATTTAGCTTCCGCATTCACGCATGTTGATATGTTATAATGAATGCATACGCTTATCCATGTCATGACTTGCATTGCATATCACGGCATGTATCATGCATGATCATGAAACTGATTTTCATGGATTTTATGATGCAAGCAAGTTTTACAAGCGGCTATGTTTTCGCTATGCATGAAAAGTTTTTACGGTCCCATGTTTTTAAAGAAAGCTTCATGATTCATTTGCTAGCCAAGCATGCGACTAACCCGACTCCAGACCCGGGGTTAATTGGTCTGATAACATGATATGTTCTGGACCCGTTCAGATCCGGGGTTAATTGATCTGATATCTATTATGGACTCGTTCAGATCCGGGGTTAATTGATCTGATATCTCTTCTGGACCCGTTCAGATCTGGGGTTAATTGATCTGATATCTGTTCTGGACCCGCTCAGATCCGGGGTTAATTGATCTGATATCTGTTCTGGACCCGTTCAGACCCAGGGTTAATTGGTCTGATAATATGTTCTGGACCCGCTCAGATCCGGGGTTAATTGATCTGACACTCTGATTTTACGGCATGTTACTTTATGGGACCAAAATGATGTTTTGACATGACACGACATGACATCATGCATTGCATATTGCATAATTCACGATCATGAGGACATGTTGCATGTTACAGTTAATGGTTATAAGTTATTATTGGTATAGCATTACCTAAAAACATGCTTAAGCCGAACGTCAAGTAAGTTCTGGATCCAAGATCAGGTATGATATAGCATTCCCTAAAACATGCTTAAGCCGAACGTCAAGTAAGTTCAGGATCCAAGACCAGGTATGAATTGTGATTATTTGAGGTTTTGGGGTAATACATTCATGTTATGATTCTTTACGTATTTCATGGTAGTTTATTGTATTCTTGCTGGGTGATTTTTATCACTCACACTTTATTTTTCCCCAGAGCCGGATAATGCCAAGATAGAATGGATCGAGGATGAGCCGAGGGTACCTTATCCATAGGCGAGGAGCATGAAGAGAGCTAAGCTTAAGGACTTTTGTGCTGCCAAGAAGTTTTGTATCATGACTATGTTTGAACTCTCTGGATTTCGGTTATGTCATTTTGTGGAACTACTACTTTTGGGAACTTAGTAATTTAGTAATGCATGTTTATTTTGAAAAGTTTTAATTCTGCCTAAATTTTACTACCATGTTGAATGATAGCATGGGAGTCCACGACTTATGTTATGGATGTTCGCATGTTATGCATGACGCCTTGTACTCTCCTCAGTGAAGTACGGTGGGTGCACTGTATCTGGACGAGGCCGGGTGCGGGGCACTACAGTAATTCCGTAAAACTTTCATGGCAATCACTTAAGACATATAAGAAGGAGTACATGCGAACCACTTAGTTTAAAATGATTATCTTAAAAGGAAATCACTAAGGCAAAATTGGCGTCACTAAGCTGGAAATTTTCCAGCATAGCGACGAGACGTACATATATGTATATGTAACGCGTTATGCCATGGTTTGCATACTACATGTCATGCATTGCATCATCGTCACTTACATGATTTATGGCATTGGTTTTATGCGGAAGAAAGATGGAAAGCGTTTTAAAAAAATGATCATGTTTTTAAAAGAACGCTTCCCCATCGGTACCGTGTGTGTGTATGAGCCTGGCCAGTAACAACCCGCCCAGGTCCGGATTAAGTGATCTGATGATATGACCGTTCAGGCCCGGAGAGAATAGACCTGATGATGACTGTTCGGGCCCGGAGAGAATAGACCCGATAAGTGATGACGCTACGGTTCCGAATCCGGGAATAATAGATTCGAAGGGAAGACGTTATCGCCTCAGATCCGGGAAGATAGATCTGAACACTCTATGGTTTTCTTGACGATGATGATTTGAAAGAAAAGCATGAAAGATCATATTCTCATTTTTTGTCATGATGCATCACACGTACATATGCATGCATGTCACGTTTATGGAGTCATTGTGTAGTGACACTTGATACTTAGACTAAGTTGTTATGACCTTGTAGACCCTAAGTATGACTTCATTAAGTGATGATTCTTGTTATGTTATGAATTGATGCGAGTTACAGTCTTTTGTTGTTATGTTCTGTATTAAGTAACGATTTTGTTAAGTCATGATCTTGATACATTAAGTGCTGATTCCTATCGAGTATTGGAGGGAGGATAGGTATGCTTCTAAACTGAATTTTGGGGTTCAGTTCTTTCACGCACTTTCCATTTAATCCTCAGTTATTATAGTATACTTGCTGGTGACTTTGTCACTCACCCTCTATTTTTCCTCCCAGAGGCTGCAGAGAATAAAGTAGAGTGGATTGAGGATGAACCTAGGGTTCCCTACCCATGAGCGCAGCGAGGAGTGGACGAACATAGGAGACATGACTGGCCAGCTATGACTGATGACTGATGATGTATTTGAGATAGAAAACATTTCTTTTTGTGACTTTCGATACTTTTGATCTGGGATGTAAACTATGAATGGTCGTGTGGATGTTTTAAATTTGAAGTTTTAAATTTTGCCACGGTTTCGCTTACTTATTTACGTGTAAGCGCGAAAATCCATGCACTATATCATGGATTATGGCACGTATGGAACGACGCCTAGTACTCTCCTTAGTGAAGTACAGTGGGTGCACCGACTTCGGCTGGGCCGGGGTGCGGGGCGCCACATGATCGATAATATCCATCAACAAATCAACAGAGAAATCGGCTAGATTTGAATTAATGAGACAACATGGCAGACACATTGGTCCACCATGAAGACTTTCAGAAAAGGTAGATTCCTTGGGTTTTGGCATTATACTGGCCATTATTGTAAACATAAATTTCATGTACATTTCATGTAAATTTCATTTGTATTTCATTTGTAATTTAGTTTAGAATAGGATTTCAAATCCGGAATGATGCCTATAAAAGGAGGCCATTCCTCATTTCAAAAGGGGCAGAAAGTCTTTTCTATATTATAAACTTCTTAGCAATAAAATCATGAAGATTGATCGTGTATAGTTTGCAGATCTGAGATCTTTAGTTTTTCATTTTAAGGTATAATTTCTTTCTTTTGCTTTCATTTATTAATTTCCTTAGCCTAATGGAAGGCTAAAGATCTATGTGTTGAACTATGCTGTATATTTAATTTATTTGATATGGTAATGTATAACGATCATGAACATCATAAGTGTGCCAGGGGGTTTATACTCTTAATCCCTTCCGGGATGTCTGGATTTATCAGCTCTGTGATGGATGATTGATCGGTTAAAAAAAATCTTTAACATACTGAGGAGATTTGTTCTTATTGGGTAAGGTTACGATTAAGTCAGGCTGAGTTTATTATAATCTCTCGAAATTGCGGGAACCCGTTTTAACCGAATAAATGAAGGCGTGTTAAGGGTGAGACTGCGTAGTGAGAATTATAATAAGATTCATAGCCAGATTTAATCTGTGTTAAAATATTCCTAGGACCCTGAATGTATTTTCCAGTATGATGAAGATAATTTAATATTTATGTTTATTGTTTTTACATTTAATTGTTTGTTTCTTTGTTTCTTGTTTCTCTGGGTCAATAATTAGATAAATCTAATATTTATGTTTATTGTTTTTACATTTAATTTTTTGTTGTCTTTGTTTCTTGTTTCTCTGGGACAAAAAAAAATCTTTAACATACTGAAGAGATTTGTTCTTATTGGGTAAGGTTACGATTAAGTCCGGCTGAGTTTATTATAATCTCTCGAAATTACGGGAACCCGTTTTAGCCGAATGAATGAAGGCGTGTTAAGGGTGAGACTGCGTACTGAGAATTATAATAAGATTCATAGCCAGATTTAATCTGTGTAAAAATATTCCTAAGACCCTGAATGTAATTTCCAGTATGATGAAGATAAATTTAATATTTATGTTTATTGTTTTTACATTTAATTGTTTGTTGTCTTTGTTTCCTGTTTCTCTGGGTCAATAATTGGTATCAGAGCCATGGATAATAGTTAGATATATGGTAAAGTTCAACACATATTCTCTTGATGAATATAATCAAGAATGAGGATACTGTTAAAAACAGTATTGAAGAAGAATATAATATTCCTCAAAATATAGACTTACTTAATAAATGGACAATTCCTAAGGTAGGCGATAAAATAGTTTATCAATTAGGAACTTTTGAGAAGTTAGGGTTGAAACAGGTAGTTAAAATTACATAATCAACTATATCTATTAATAAAGATGATATGATAATAAAATTACTTAATGATAAAGAATTAAGTAGATATAAATTTAATCATAAATTTATTCATATTGGCTTAGTTCAAGTAGCTTTTAAACCTTTGACATTAGAAGGTTTGCCAGAAAGCTTTTTAGCAGCTTTAAGAGATGCTAGAAATAATAATTGGAAAAAATCATTGATTGGTATAATACAATCATCACTGGCCCATGGTCCAGTATATTTTAATATATATCCAAATTTAAGATTATCATTATCAGATGTTAATGTTTGTGATGCATTAACTTTAAATATAAAAACTCATGGTTATGATTACAAACCAGGATCATAGGTGATATGTGTTTGTTATATAATATATTATAAACCATTGGTTACTTTAAATCCTAAATGTAGGATTATGGATAAACCAATAAATGAAATAATAATAATAATAATAATAATAATAGAAACAAATTTTGGTAAATCCAATATAAGTACTAGGAGAAAGATTAAATGGGAAGAAATTGAATTTCTAGAAAATTGGGTAATGGAAGCATCGGTTCCTCCAAAATCATATGTGGATAATAATCCAATTAATATTATACAGTCTAATGAAGGAACTGTACAAATAAAATTTGATAATAAAAATTTATTAGATTATAGAACACGATCTAGTATTTCGGGAAGTAGATCTTCACATTATTATATATCTCCACTGGATTATAAGGTAATAAGTCCTTCAAGGGCTTCAACTTCTCAGATAAGAGAAGAATATCCTGCATCAATAGATGAAATAAGAATTAATGAAACTAATATAGTTAAAGGAATTCATAGAAATAAAGAACCGGAAATAACCGAATCTGAAATGAACTTTTCAATATGAATATAAATCAGAGAATAGATTTTAGTCCAGGATCTCTGGCAAGGAAACAAATAAATAAAGAATTTAATTTACCTAAATGGGAACCATTTAGAAATTGGTTTTTTAGTAATTTTAATACAGAAGATAAATTATATTTTCAAGAACAATATTATAAAGATCTCTCTGAAAAAATCAAGTAGTACCTTTTGTACCTTGGTTTTTAACAAATTATATTCATAGTTTTATTTCTGACATAGAAAGAGATTATACTATAAATGGGAAGATATTACATACAGTTTTCCCTCCACAACAGTCTTTTCAAATAGGGAAAGAAAATGAAGTATAAGATAAATTTAATATTTATGTTTATTGTTTTTACATTTAATTGTTTGTTGTCTTTGTTTCTTATTTCTCTGGGTCAATAATTTGGTGTGTTAAGGGTGAAACTCCGTACTGAGAATTATAATAAGATTCATAGCCTGACTTAATCGTAATATTACCCAATAAGAACAAATCTCTATCTATGAATGGAATATAGATGGATATACAGAACGACAAATTTATAATGTTTTTCACAGAATGTTAATGTATAGTACTATTTGCAAGAATAATGGTAATACTGATAAACGTGTAGCAAATATGCTTATATCTGGATTCACAGGCCAATTAAAAGGTTGGTGGGATAATTATCTGACAGCCCAAAATAGGGCAGAGATATTAAGTAATGTAAAAATAGAAGATGGGGTACAAACTGAGAATATAGTTTATACTCTAATACTCAATATAATAGAATATTTTACAGGAAGATGGTCTAATAATTCTGAAAATATCAGAACATTGTTACAAAATCTTAGATGTAGAACACTTACCTCATTTAGATGGTATAAAGATACATTTTTAAGTAGAGTAATGGAACTCCCGGAGTCTAATAGTACTCATTGGAAATCAAAATTTATTGATGGCTTACCTTCTTTATTTGCGGAAAGAGTTCGAAAAAATCTTCGTAAAGGGGAAGTAAGTATTAATTATGAAAATTATACTTATGGCAAGTTAATAGGAACTTGTATACAAGAAGGTTTAGCTTTATGTAATGAAATAAAGTTAAATCAACAAATTAAAAGACATTCTCTAAATGAAAAAAGACAATTAGGTCAATTCTGTGCTCAATTTGGCATGGAAGATAATTTAGAGAAAAATGATAAAAAAAAACATAAGAAGATTAGATCTTCTCATAAATTTCAAAAAAGAAAAATAAAAAGAGAAGATGGAAAACGAAAAATATTTAAAGAAAAGGTTGATAACGCCAAGAAAACTTATGGTAAAGATACTAAGTCTTTTAAACCTTATATAATATGTAGGAAATGTGGACGCCCAGGTCATAAGGCAAAAACATGCTGGGTAAAGAAAAAGATTAATAATTTAGAAGACAATAAACTAAAAGATATTCTATCAAATATTCTATTAAATTCAGACTCTGAAATAGAGTCAGATCAATCTTTTGAATATCCAGAAGAAGTAATGGAAATTGAAAATGATAGTATATATTCTTCAGAAGAAGAATGTGATCCTTGCAAAAGAGGAGAAATATGTTGTGAAAAATCTTCTGATATAGGAGAAGATCAATTATATCAAATTATTTCACAATTTCTGGATTTGGAATTAAATGTCTTAACAAATGATATCTTAGATTTGTTAAAATTAATTGATGATTCTGAAATTAAACAAAGAATTATATCGTATATTAGTAATAAAGGAGAAGCTGAGTCTTCTACAGCAAGAATAACTCAAAATACAGAACCTCATACGTTAGCAGAAGTCAAAAGACAAATGTCTAAAAAATTTAGAAATGAAAAGTCTGTGAGTATTCTAGAATTAATAATTGAAATTAATAATCTTAAACAAGAGATTAAAGAAATAAAACAGAATAATGTAACATTAGAAGAGAGAATTTATAAACTAGAAAAAAATAAAGGAATTTCCTCAATACCTTCTGAAAATATTTTAGAAGAATTAAATGATCAAAAATATTTATCTATATTAGAAATTGTTACTTCACAAAAATGGTATGTGAAGATTAATTTATTAATTGATGATAAATTTTGTAAAGAATTAGTAGCAGTAATTGATAATGGTGCAGATCTGAATTGTATTCAAGAAGGATTAATACCTACTAGGTATTTTCAAAAAAACTATGCATTCATTAAGTTCTGCGAATGGACAGAAATTACATATAAATTATAAGCTTCCTCAGGCTTATATTTGTAAAGACCAGATATGTATTCCTGCTAGTTTTTTATTAGTAAAGAATATTACTAACCAAGTAATACTTGGTACACCATTTTTACAGAAATTATTTTCTATTAAAAATATTGATAAAAAAGGTTTTACAGGAAATTTCAAAGGAAAAGAAATTACTTTTTCATTTATAACAGAACCTTTAACTAGGTTTATCAATAATTTTACAGAATATGTAAGAGCAAAAGAAAATCACATCAATTTCTTAAAGCAAGAAAGTAACATGTTAACTATAGAAGAAAAATTACAAAATCCCAAATTACAGGATAAAATTAAATTAATACAGAATGAGTTTTCATTACAAATATGTAATGACCATCCTAATGCTTTCTGGGATAGAAAGAAACATATAGTTTCTCTTCCATATGAAGAGGATTTTGATGAAAAAAGAATTCCGACAAAGGCTAGACCTTGTCAAATGAATTCCGAATATTTGGAATTATGTAAAAAAGAAATATCTTCGTTAATAGAAAAGAAATTAATTAAATGTAGCGCCCCGCACCCGGACCTCGTCCGAATACGGTGCACCCGCGTACTTCACTAGGGAGAGTACAAAGCGTCATGCATAACATGCGAAAATCCATAACATAAGCCATGGATTCCCATGCTAACATTAACATGGCAGTAAAAATTAGGCAGAATTAAAACTTTTCAAAATAAACATGCATTACGAAATACTAAGTCCCCAAAAGTAGCATTCCCACAAAATAACATAACCGAAATTCAGAAAGATCAAACATTGTTCATAATACAACGTCTTGGCTGAACAAAAGTCCATAAGCTTTGCTCCCTTCAGATTTCCTTGCCTATGGATACGGTACCCTCGGTTCATCCTCGATCCACTCTATCTTAGCATTATCTGTCTCTGGGGAAAAATAAAAGTGTGAGTGATAAAAAATCACCGAGCAAGAATACAATAAACTACCATGAAATACAGAAAGAATTATAACAGGAATGTAATAACCCAAAGACCTCAAATAATAACTCATACCTGATCTTCATTCCTGAATTGGCTTGATGATATAGCCTAAGTCTAAATTTAGATAGACCATACCAATAATGTCTTAATAGTTATTAACCGTACATACAACATGTTAACGGCTCATGGATTATGCAAAATGCAATGCATGATGTCATGCCGTGTCAAAACATCCTTTTCGTCCCATAAATAACATGTCGTAAAAACAGAGTGTCAGATCAATTAACCCTGGATCTGAACAGGTCCAGAACATGTGTCAGATCAATTTAACCCGGATCTGAACGGGTCCAGAACATGTATCAGATCAATTACCCCGTATCTGAGCGGGTCCAGAACATGTATCAGATGAATTAACCCCGGATCTGAGCGGGTCCAGAACATGTAATAGACCAATTAACCCCAGGTCTGGAGTCGGGTTAGGCGCATGCTTAGCCGGCAAAGGAAATCATGAAACTTTCTTTAAAATATGGGACCATAAAAACTTTTCATGCATAGCGGAAAACATTTTTGCTTGAAAGACTTGCTTGCATAAAATTCATAAAATCAAATTCATATGGCATATAGACATGCATGATACATGGAATGATATGCAATGCAAGTCATGACGTGAATGATCGTAAGCATATCTCATAACTTGTCACAAGCATGATTTTGGAACTAAGAATTTCCAGATTTCTTATTTTATGTTTATAGGCGGCTAACTAGGCTTAAGAGGCCTTAAAATCTTCATTATTTGGATCATGACCTGAAAAACACCATAAGGCTTAACCCTTATAAGCCCAAACCGTATATAGAGGTCCATATCCTCCAAATTGAGCCTTCTTAAATTAATCCTCTGTTCAGCCTAATTTTCAGTTTTAGTACATCCATTTTATATTCGTAATTACCCATCAAAACGTTAAAGCCAACCGGATTATTTTACATGGTTTTACTCCTTTATGTCTTAAGTGATTACGATAAAATTTCCGGATCAATCTAACGACTTTAAAGGGTCCATTTACTCCTTTTTCTGAAATGGGTCATATGCTGAAACTGGACTGACCCATTCTACTAAAAACTCACTTGTGGAAAAACCATAATTTTTTTCCCGAAATTCCAACATGTTCCTAAGATTCATTTTTGAGTCCATTAACTCGTTACTTATTTTCTGCTCTGTTCCAGTAAGTTAAATTGAGCAGTGTTACTAATTAAATCATTAAAAATAATCCACAACTTGTTTTGCCAAAATTCCAGCTTGGATACTCACTGCACGACTAGGATTGTTATCATGCCAAAAATCAGATTTATTGAAGGTCTACAAGGTCCTCTTTTAATCCGTTGAAGTCAGTGCTCAATTCTGCCCAGCTCCAGAATTTTCAACTGGAGCAGTTTTACCGCGTAATTTTTTAAAAATAATCCGTAGCTGGTTTTAACAAAATTCCAACTCTCACTTGTGCTACACTCATGAGGCTAATTTTTCCCTAAAAATCAGCCTCATTGAGCGTCTGTAAGGTCAGTTTCCAGGCCATTGAACACGTTACCTCATTCTGCCCTGTTCCAGTAGTTTGTTATTTTGTCATCTATCCAAGTCAAATGTCCATCATTCATCTTATTCGTATGAAACATATTATTGATTATCACTTACACTCCATTGTAACATAAATATCCAGGTTGCACACTTACAATAAAGTCACCTTTTCATCATACAAAACAGTTTGTAGATAGTAACAAGGCAAGTGTCACTCATGCACCAAACAAGTGTTCATCTTTAAAGACAAGTCTCACCTCCTTCTCTCTCCTTTAGGCCGAAACCTAGGGGGTGACTTAACCATATTTTTAGCACATGTTCAAGCATGCATTCACATTCAAGATTCATCCCAACTAATCTTACTAACAACTTCATAAAACTCCTATCTTTCACATGTATACTCTTCTTAGATCTTCCAAATTT
The DNA here is from genome assembly GCA_036186865.1 of Eustoma russellianum. Classification (NCBI taxonomy): domain Eukaryota; kingdom Viridiplantae; phylum Streptophyta; class Magnoliopsida; order Gentianales; family Gentianaceae; genus Eustoma; species Eustoma russellianum. Next base: position 25,487,502 of record AP025045.1, on the reverse strand, counting down.
CAAACAAGAATCAATCTTGCCTAAACTCACTTAGTTGCACCTTAAATCATCTCATGACAGCCTTGTAACTTATTGCATGTATTAAAAGATTCCATCTTTGAGAGAATAAGCCACATGCAATGCATTGCTCTTAAGGAATCTCTAAGATATAGTCTTAAACTTAGGATGTTCAACTAAAGATCATATCTTAAGAACCTCCAATCATTCAAGTCACTAACTCTTTAAGTAAATCATGAGAGATTAGTGTATACTTGCCTCTTCAAGCTAAAGTTCTTGTCTTAGCTTGGTTGTGGAATGAGTTGAGTTGGAATCCTCCTCTTCCTTCCTTGAGCATACGGTTTTGAAGGAGAATAGGAGGAAAAGATTAGTCTTTATTCAATAATGAAAGTTGGATGTATTCGAGGTTAGAACATCTTACCAAAATGAAATTTGAGTGGAGATTCAAGCACCTCAAGATGTCACCAGCTAAGAAAGTTGATGACTTTCACCTATTTGAACCATGGAGGCCACGGTTTTGGTATGAAGAACAAGAGTTCATGTGAGCATCATTCTTCACCAACATAAGAATTTACTTGAGGAAGTTTGGAACAAGACTTACCTAGATGTCTTCTTGAGTCTTGGAGATGAAGATTGAGTTGGATTCTTAGCCTTCAAGAGGAAGGGCCGAAATATTTGTTGGTGTATGGAGGGAGATGCAAGTTTGGTCTTAAGTGTTTGCTAGGGATTCCTTGATGATATGTTCTAGATGGAATGTAGTGGGTTTAGTCTTGCAAAATTTTTTTAAAAAAACAAAGGTGGTAAGGAGGGAGGGCAAGCGGCGTTGGGGAGTCCAAATGGAGGGACAAGGCTTTATGAAAAGTTGGGAAAATGGAGTGTTGGGAGTTGTAGTGTGTAAGAGCATGTCTTGCATGCTTCCTTTCTTTATCATTTCTTTCTTGCATGCATGACTTTTTACTTATTATTTGGTTAATTTAAGATTTATGTTGGTTATTTATGGTGGCTTCTAGAAGCCTTGAGAAGGCTTGGCCGAATGGGGGGGGGGGTTTCTTGGGCAATTGGGTATTTCTTGTACTTAATAATTCATGTGTTTTATTGTTTTCTTTATTTTATTGTTTTCCCATGTCAACCTATATTGTCTTCCTTATTTTATTCTATTCCAAGTTTAACATATATATATATATATATATATATATATATATATATATATATGTAGTAGGATGTACAATGTGCATGTTACCTAGAACATATACTAACGTACATGTATCCGCATATATACACATATATGCACGCCTATATGTACATTATACCTATACATATATATATCTTTCTACGTACACGCATGTATGTACCTATACATTTCATACACACATATCCTATACACGCACATACCTATATATATTGGTATGTATTGTTCATATAACTATATATTTCATGTATAACTTTCTTGAAGTCCCCTTAATTAATTATTTAGTATCACCTCAAAAGTATTTAAGTAAAAAGGGTTAAGTAGACATAAGTAACGTGCACTTAAGGAAATCAACGCTTTTATTCTGTCACTTAATCATAGTTTCAAGTACATGGTCGTTGGGGTACGACATCCTCTCCCCTTATCATAAGTTTCGTCCTCGAAACTTCAGAACAAGTCAAAAAGATGTGGATATCTACTCCTCATGTCTTCCTCCGTTTCCCATGTAGCTTCTGCCTCCGAATGATGCTTCCATTGTACCTTCACCATGGGTATGATTCTCTTTCTTAAGGCTTTCTCCTTCCGGTCAACGACCCTTATGGGTTCCTCTTCATAAGATACATCTTTTCCAACCTTCAACTGTTGATCTTCAAGGATGTGGCTAGGATCGTATACATATCGGCGAAGTTGAGAAACATAGAATACATCATGCAACTGAGGAAGAGATGGTGGCAACGCCAAGCGGTACGCAACTTCGCCCACTCTCTCAAGTATCTCATACGGTCCAACGAATCTTGGGCTTAGCTTTCCTTTGATGCCGAATCTTTTAACTCATTTGGTCAGAGAAACCTTTAGACAAACTTTTTCTCCTTCTTGAAACTCCAAAGGTCTCCTTCTTTCGTCTGCTCATATCTTAGTCCTGTCCTGTGCTGCTTTTAGTCTTTGTTGGACCAACTTTACCTTTTCTCATGTTTGGTCAAAAATGTCGGGTCCCACATAGATTTTATCTCCAATCTCATCCTAATAGAGTGGGGATCGACATTTTCGTCCATACAACGCTTCATATGGTGCCATCCCGATAGATCTGTGGAAGCTATTATTGTAAGAAAACTCAACGAGCTTAAGACTTTTATCCCAGCTTCCTCGAAAATCAAGGGTTTGGATTGTTCTTTCTGATTGCCCATCTGTTTGAGGATGAAATGCGGAACTCATTCTAATCTCTATGCCCATTGCCTTTTGGAATGCTGTCCGAAATCTCGAAGTAAATCAGAGGTCGCGGTCGCATACAATACTTATGGGCACTCCATGCAAACAAACGATCTGGTCAATATACATAGAGGCCAACTTCTCCATGGATGCCTTAATCGTCATAGCCAAAAAGTGAGCAGACTTAGTCAAGCGATCCACAATGACCCATATAGTATCATTCCCATACTTAGTCTTGGGTAGGTCAGTCACAAAGTCCATGGTGACGTGGTCCCATTTCCATTCCGGCACTTCCAAGGGTTGTAATAATCCAGCGGGTCTTTGGTGCTCGACTTTCACTCTTTGGCAGATCAAACATAGCTCAACAAATTCTGCTATTTGAGCAATACATATTTTAAGGAGATTGATGGAGAAGTATAGAGAGAAGAAGCGCGATCTACATATGGTTTTCATCAATCTGGAAAAAGTGTATGATAGTGTGCCACGCAAATTGATATGGGATAGTCTGGATGCGAGAGGGGTTCCTATGAAGTATATAGACATAATTAGAGATATGTATGTTAGGACGAAAATAACTGTTCATACGCCTGTAGGGAATACAGACTTCTTTCCAGTGGAGGTAGGCCTTCATCAAGGATCCGCTTTGAGTCCATTCCTTTTTGCAGTTGTCCTAGATGAGTTGTCAAAGTCAATCTAAGAGACAGTTTCATGGTGTATGCTTTTTGCGGACGATATTGTATTAGTCGCGGAAAGTAGACGTAACCTGAGTATGATACTAGAGGAGTGGCGAGGTGCTTTAGAGAGAAAAGGCCTAAGGATTAGCCGTTCCAAGACTAAGTATGTGCACTATGACATTAGCGGCGCAGCTGACGATGAGATTAGTCAACTCACCATCGAGGGGCAAGTGGTCCCAAAGGTAAGTAAGTTCAAGTACCTATGATCATTTGTACAGAAAAATAGGGACATAGAGAGTGACGTGGCACACCGAGTTCAGGCAGATTGGTGTAGGTGGAGGGCGGCTTCAGGGGTGCAGTGTGACAAACATTTTCCAATTAAGTTAAAGGGAAAATTTTATAGGGTGGCAGTGCGGCCGGCAATGTTATATGGAACAGACTGTTGGGCCATAAAGAGGACACAATCACAGAAGATGAAAGTGGCAGAGATGAAGATGCTGAGGTGGATGTGTGGGCACACAAGGCTAGACAAGATAAGAAATGAGGTATACAGAGAAAGGTTAGGGTTGACTAGTTTAACAGATAAGATAAGAGAAGGAAGACTGAGATGATTTGGGCATGTCAAGAGGAGACAGACAACGGCGTCTGTCAGAGCAATTTAAGGTCTCACTGTAGAAGGGAAGAGGAGTAAAGGCAGGCCCAAACTGACGTGGGATGGACAGATTAGGCATGACTTACAAGAGTTACACCTCTCTGAGGACATGGTCCAGGATAGGAGTTTATGGAGGCAGAAGATTAAGGTTAAGGAGGGGTAGACAAGATATAGAGCACCTTAGAGCATACATAGAAGATTAGATAGTGTCTACAATGTAGTTTGACTTTGCATATGTTGTTTCGGTCTTTTCTTCAATTATTTGTGCATGTTCACAAATATGATTATTTTAATATCGAAAGACTTTTGTATATGTTTAATAAACTAGCTTCACTAGTACATATTCCTATTATTATGATCTCTGTGCAGGTAAATATAGAGCCGGTGGTCTCATTGAAAGCAAACTCTCTATCCCTTGGGATAGGAGTATTGTTTGCCTGCCTCTCACCCTCCCCAGACCCTAACGATAGCTTGCGCTGTCGTTGGGATATATTGGGTCTGTTTGTTGTTGTTGTTGTTGTTGTTGAAGAGTTGGAAGTATGCAACCATACCCATATGTTAAAAACACAAACGAAAATTGCGTCAAGTTGTATCAATCAACTGCTACTTCACAATATAAGAACAACCAATTTAGTAAGTCATTTTGGTTTATTCCATCATATTTTAAAATAAAAAAAGAGTGGGTCCTTAACTCCATTTGAAATGAAAACAATTGAAGTACATAGCGTTTACATATATTTCCAGACATGGCCATAATGTTTGTAATTCAATTCTCTATTATTGCATTGAAATGAATGCACGTGTCCAGTATTCTACCCAGACCTTCCATTGCATCGTATGAGAAGATGAATTTGTTGGGCTGTTTGGATTAGAAGTGACATGGAAAAAGACAACCTGTCATGCAGGAATATACACTTCTCTATTTGGAGATGGTCCTCGATAATGTTGTTTAGTTTCTGAATGCCTTTAGGCGAAGGGGCAGGTGGTGGGTATCGTGTGATTTCTGCATTGCAATATTAATGAAGGCACAGAGGGGATCAGGTGTATAACGACAACAGTCAAACTTTTTACTATAAAGAAATATTAAAATTGAGTTAACAAAATATTTTAACATTTAACTGAATTGGATTTTACTGTGGTCGCCTCTCAAGTCTCTCAACGTGGATAAAGATTTTGAACATTGCACTGTAAAAAAATCGAGAAGAGGGTAAAAATATGAAATACTAAATTTGAACTTTACTAAGAATAGGGTTAAAAAAATCAGAATAAAAGCGGGTTTTCAACAAGCAGGTTGCAACACCTGAGATTGTTTTATAAGGTGGCGAAATTTTTATAAGGTTATGACTTTTCTCTATGTTTCCGAAAATGGAATGGTATTAATTGAATATTTCTTTCGGTCAAACATATCGTTTAAAAAACTCCATTTTAAACAAAATTCTTATTCTATTTTACATGACCAATATGTATGTGTTTGGAACGCCGTTCAGTTTTGCATTTTGTATCACTTAATATGATGATATAAGCAAATATTTGTTCCTTATTTTTGACTTATCAATACAGATAATATAAAATGTTGAATATGGTTAGTATTTTAACATTTGTAACATTCTCGTTAATGTAAAGTTATCGATTTTTAAAAATAATATGATTAATTTGTGTACAAGTTATTTATTTCAAATATGCGAAAGTGAACTTTATTAAGAGGCCGCCTGGGGATGGTCGGGAACAGGAGGCAGAAAGTGGGGATGTCAGGAGGCAGGACAGCTAGCCTTTTTTCCCGCCTTTTTCCCATTGTTTCTAATAAACTTCTCTTATTCGGTTCAAATTCAAACATAATTTTTATTTTGTTTGTGTAATACATTTATTTTCAACGGTGGACCAATTGATATGCAATTTTTAAATAAAAAAGACACGACATCATAATGTATTACATAAAACTGTTTAATTCAGACTGTTTCTGATTCTAAAATTATTTTATATCTAAAAAATCATATTATAAATCATCAGAATAATATTCTGTTAGGTCTTTGTTATTTAGGTTTTTTATTTAATCCAACTGTGAAAAAAGAGACAGTAAGTTTTATCCTTATCTTACGATTGAACATCTCTATGTGTTGCCATTGGTTCGTGACAAAAATGCACATAGAATATTGTAAAAATTTAGTTTTACATTGTGAAAGTTTATAATGTAAGTCAACTTTTTTGTTTCAAATAATAACTTCGTAGGAATCAAATACATTATTTATAAAAAAAAACTGGGTGCCTCATTTATATGCGTCTTGTTCACTTTTAAGATGTGAGTTGTATGATTATAAAATTAATAAATTTCGAACAGCCTAGTTAATAAGATTTTCGTTGTAAGAGCAAACTATTGATTTTATCGTATTATAGTTCGATGTACGCGTTTAATTTTACAACGTTTACTGCCTAATTGTTCAACTGTAAATATTGTAGTCGAATTAAAAGCTAAAATTAAGATAAATAAAAGAATGATAATGTATCAGAATTGTCCGATATAGTCCATCAATATGTTTGTTAGGTCTGTTACAGGGGTGAATACTGTTTTGGGTCATTTTTAAGAATTTCTCAATTTAACTTACAGCAACGTAATGCTCTCTAAAAATAATAAAGAAGAACATCAGAAAAATGAATGCAGAAAAGATTTAGACGGATTTGAACCTTTTTTATTCTACTCCGATACCAATTTGTTTCTAAAGTAGATTTTCAAAAGTAACTTTTTGTATTATCTTCAACGAGGAACAAAAATAACAACAATCTACTCACAAGTAGCGCAAGCATCAACTACATCAATAGCAGCTTATTGCACAACCAACTGTGCAACGTGAACTACAACAATAATAGCTTGTGCGACATCAACAACAACAGCTATACGCAAGAAACACTTCTTGTTTTTTCACAATTCAATCGGCGAAGGCAACCTTCAAGGTCGGAAGCAGTTTTCTGCTCAGAATTCGACTTCGAGCACTGTCGAGTTCTATATTCAGTCCAGAAAGGAAGCATAATACCTGCTTCTGTTCTGTTAATTCTTTATATAGACCAGCATCAGTGATACAAGACCACTGATGTGCTTCAAAGGAGTCAATCTGTTGCCAAACCTTGGTCAGTAGAGTATAATATTTGTGCACCGTTAGATTGCCTTGTTTAAGCTCATTAAGATGAGCTTCGATTTCATAGTTTGCTCTTGTTTTGGGTACATCTCCTTTACTACAACCAAGATTTCTGCTGCAATTTTGTACATCATGAAGTCATCGTAATGTCAGGTTGCATAGAATGTATCAACCATGACATTATCATGCTGTTCTCTGACTTTCATAACTGGTAATTTGCATCATTTTCAGATTGTACAATGACTGTTCCATAAATGTATTCCTCCTTGCTTTACAGGTGATGAACATTTCTGCCCCTCAAGACCACGAGAGGTAGTTATCTTCATTCAGCTTGTAGTTGGTGATGACAATGGAGGAATCATCAGAGAGTTGAGGACCACAGACCACTTTTGATGCCTGATCTGAAGTGGATGTGACCTCCGTATATTCAACTGAGTTGAAGGTTTAGCCATTTAACGAATTTTTAAGATTTGCAGAAAAAACATTAGGTAGTTGTAAAGAATCAGATTGCTCTGATACTATGTCGAGATTGAAAGAATCAGAAATTCATTCAAGTTAAGAATCAAATTTACAAAGTTACTCTCCTTTTATAGGAGTTTTTTCCGCCTCTAACGGCTTCTTTTTTCCACTTGTACAATGGTTAGTGCTTATCTACTGTGATTTCTAACGGTTACAAGGTAACGACTAGTTAATTATTCTGCTCGGATATATATACAGTTAAAGTCCTAAGTTATATTAAAGGAAGTGTCGCAGCTCTTCCTTAGCTTTGATGCCTGACTTGTGCTTCACGTCGTCACCTTGGCTCAGCACATCTTTATTCCAGTTCTGTTTTGCTGCCCTTCTTTAACTCAACTATTCTTAGTTCTGCGCTCCTTTTCACCTTAGCTATTCTTTTCTATGCCTTGATCACTTCAGCACGACAGTAGTACTTCGTCAGTTCAGCACAACTTCACTTCGTCCATTCTTACATAGCTCAGCCACTCCTATATTTAGGTCAGCTCAGTTCGGCTGACTTGTTTCAGTCACTTGTCTTATTTCCTCAACACGGCAACTACTGTAGCGCCCCGACCCGGACAGCGGAATCCGATCCGGTGCACCCGTCGTAGCTTATAGAGAAGACTACAAGACGTCTCATCTCTCGAATACACATCATCACTGACGTAAGAGAAATAAGCGCGGAAACATGTCTCGATAATCTAAGTCATCAACACAGTACGTCAACCGACAACGTGTACATCAAAAACTGTATAGGGTCACAGCATCTAAAACCTCAAATGAAATAAGAAGCAGAAATAATAGTAACTGTCTAATCAATTCTCTCCATCAGGTCTAAACATCCCATTCTGCCCACTCGCCGTCGTCCTCAATGAAAATCATGTCATACTCGGGTTCTCCTGTAACACAAAGGCAGTACCCTTAGCGAAAACGCTAGCAAGTAACCCGCTTATAAGACATACGGGATCAACACATGGCAAGACATGAGTAATGTATAATTCAAGGGAATGGTGGGGCACATGTCTTGTAAACTTTCAAATATACATAAGTGAGTAACGTAATCAAGCAAGTACAGCAATTTACGCGCAAATAACAATTCATTGACAATCAATTAACATTCACATTCATACCACATTGACTCTCGTGATGCATGTCAAATATGCACTACACTACACCTTCACATATGCATGAACGCTTTCTCTTTTGAAACAGTGCAATGCATGTCATAATGTCCGGTCTCGTACTCATTTCCTTGTAACGCACCCCGGCTTATATTTCCATCCCGGTTAACGTTACAAGCTCGTATGCTCTGTGATGCACCTCGGCTTATATTTCCATCCCGATTAACATCACAGATCTCGTGAAACTCTACAATGCACCTCGGCTTAAATTTCCATCCCGATTAACATTGTAGAGGACTTTATACCCTGTAACGCACCCCAGTTTAAATTTCCATCCCGGTTAACGTTACAGTCTTTTGTGCCCTACAGAGCACCCCGGCTTAAATTTCCATCCCGGTTAACACTGTAGGTCACCTTCGCAAATCGGTGCCGAAACACCTCTCTTTTCAAAACCATATGCAATGCACGTGCCATGATGCAAGACTCCTCATTTCATTCTCATTTCTCATTCTCGTATGCAATTCACATTCATATAAGTCATTCATGTACACATGCGCAAGTACCAACACACACGAGTTTTCACTAACTTACACGTCATCACTTAGGCTTCGACTATCGCGTCAACACTTAGTCATTATCCTAAGATCCATAACCTACGACAAATATCCCTAACCATTCCTCGTTGAACTCTCAACCACCTCGTACCTTCATCTCCTAACCCGCCTAAGTCATTCCCGTTGAAACTCGATTCGAGAATCCCATCGAAGTCACCGACATTGGTTCACCATCATAGGTCATGTTCCCAAGACTTATACTACCCTTAATCAGGTCTTAAGAAGTCTCTAAAGTCACCCGAAGACTCTCCGAACTTCCCTCTTTCTTTCTCTATTTTTCACAAAATTGACGGACTTCATCCCCTATACTTCGATCGATCGATGTCCAGCTGGGGGACATCGATCTCTCAGCAACCTATACATCGATCGATCGATGTCCTTCTGGGGCTGACATCGATCGATCGATGTCTGCGCTCTCCCCAAATTTGCTCTGCGTTTTCTGCAACCTATGCAGGATCAAAACACCAACACATCCAACTTCATCCCCAATCAATCCACACCTAATCCCTGCTATAGTTCATGCTTAAACTACAGATTCCAACGCTATGCTCCTAGCAACCAAGATCCAAACCTATCACACACCTTTTCCCACTGCATCACCCCAAAGATTCCACCTTTCTCCCTCAACCCACGCAACCACGCAATCACATCAAGAAGGGATTCAAGGGATAGGGATTTGCATGATTTCACATAATCAACCACAACAACAAATGCCTTTTCATATACATTGGCCAAATCTCGAAACAAAACACATAGATCATATGCAAATAATCAAAGAACGAATCTACTGCATGGTGATCCAAGTTGATATCAAAATAGGCCGTTTATCTTTCACAAATCGTAAGAACTTATAAGTAGATTACTTGCCTTTGATTACTCGATAGAGAAACGAAGAACGGATGAGGATTTGATTGATTCCTGGAGAGTTTCTACTCCTAGGGCTGCAGGGTGCCTCCAAATCGCCTAAGGGAAAGAGAAGCGTTGCGTCGCTTGTGAGTGAGGGGAGAAAAACTGACGTTGTCAGTTAAATAAGGATTTAGGGTAAAATTTGGTGTTTCTAAATTATATCTTTTTATATTATTTATCTTAAAGGATAAACCTTAATTATTTAATCCTAAAATTAAATACAATTTAATTCTAATATTCAATCCTCTCATTAATTTCTACTTAATCCTCTTACTTAACGCCTCATTTATTTCTGTTGACTATCATTAAACTCCGTTTAATTCCTTCTTCGCCTTTTAATTATCCTACGGAGGGTGCGGGGCGTAACATTCCACCCCCCTTACAAAAAGTTTCGTCCTCGAAACCTGTGTGCTACGCATTGAATAACTTAGTATAGCCCTATATAATTCATTTATCTAGATAATGACCGAACTTAGTATCCCTTCTTATTCTGAGCTATTTCCCATTTTTACTCCCGTGATACACGACTAAGTCCTCAATCATTCCGTGTGTGTGCATACAATGTAATTTGTAAATCCATTGTCCTCCGCCTAATAGATCGCATCCTATTCCTTCTATAATTCTCGAATCGGCCTTAAGGGTACCGCCAATATACTCGCTTCATGCCTTAATCGTCAGTCTATGTCGTACTTATACTTGCCATCCTGACCAATCGTCTAAAATCAGTCCTTAGGGGTATCACAATCTTTAACTTACACCCTGCTCACAAGATTCATCCCTGAAGCCATATGTATATATATATGTATATATATATATATTTCGAAATACGATGTACTCTAGTACAATTTAATTTCGTCGATACTACGTCTCTCAAGGTGCTCTAGCCCTTATGCGATTCAATCCTTAGTCCTCGCTAATGAGTGCTTATAATCTTCCACTTACCCACTTGACGTGTATCACCCAGCTTATCGCAATCTACGATCCCCGATTCATAAACTTATCCCATATGATTTATCACTTAAATACTCAACCATACTAACCTCCTTTGTGTATGCCAATACATTAACCGTTACCCCCTCCTTAACGCAACTAAGTCTTCAAAAGCAATTCTTATATATACTTACCAACTAGCTCTATGATCATGCTCTTAATTTCTTAGAGATACCGTCATAAGCCTAATATACGAAATGTATGCATGGACATGCTTCTAAATAAAATATAGCTCATGTGGCTATAATTCAAAACATAGCTTTACTTACTTACACAGTACCCAAATTTTTTTTTTTGAGCTAAAATATTATAAAATCGTTTTCGCAAGTGGCGTTTCGCGTGATCTCTTATAAAAGTAATGAATAACTTGTTCGCAAGAATGTCTCAAACAAGAAAACAAAATATGGATATAATCTACTCACAAAAGTGTTACAGGTAAGGCCGCCTTAAACCATTTGAAACTCAATGACGTAACGTTTTATAAAACAATTTGGAAATGGTATATCTCTTTATCAAAAAAAATGTATGTTTTGAAACTACTTTTTGTTTCGCAAAATTAGGTAACTTCATGGCAACCGGTTGATAATTCCCTAAATAAAATGCTTGCAATATCAATAGTCGACGACTCAAATTATTTTAACAAAATAACTTAGGTAAACGAAAATTTGTGAAATAATATAAGAAATATATAGACATATTGCTCTTCAAATCATCAACATTTTAAATGTATCTATTTTTTTTTCAGAGTTTGTCAGTAGTAGTTGAAATTCCATCAGGTTGGAAAACGAATACGTAAGAAGGTACAACATTGTTAAGGTAGCAGACTATAAATAAGCAAACTAGTTAAAATACTTGGAAAAATTGAAAAATCTCTGAAATATAGGGTATATCTTGGTGTACGTGCTCATGTATAGATATTTAACCGCTTGAAACATATTTATCCATACTTCGTATAATTTCTATAATCCACTCTTACGGTCAGGGATAAATCTTTCTAAGTATCGTAACTTATAGGTCTAATGTTCGTCTACTCATGATAACATCTTTAGCTGAGACACTCCAATCCTAGCATGGCAATTCAATATTATTCGTCTTAAGGTATTCTTATTTACCGTACTTCTGTGCGCCACACTAAGCCATCGCACTTTTTACTGGGTTATTTTAACCGCTAATTCTAATTCAGTTAATCTCACCTGAACAGCAATTATTACTTGTTTATGCTTGCTTCCTTGCAATTTCAAGCCTACTCGACTCAAGCCAAGTAACTCTATGTTTCTAGGGGTTCATCACTTAGCAAAAGATTTTGTGACACTCTATTGTTCCACAGTGTAAAATATCGTCGATTCTCGTATGTCGCTACCGATCAATATTGATAATGAGTCTAATAGGATCGGCCTATTTTGGTAATTCTAAAATTGACATCTTAATTGTAAACTATAAACTCCGTTGACAGTATCTTTCACTAACTCTACTGATCATAATGCTTATAAATCGTTGCTTAATTTCTGTCATGCTACTATAAATCCTCCCTTAGTATTTACTCCACTATTACTATTCATTTCTTAGTTGCTATGGTCCCAACTTAGTCCTAAGCCTACTATGGTATTACCGTCCAGGTAAGAATATGGACCTTCTCTAGTTTACCCTAATAGTGTCAAGTACTATATTGCAATTTTGGTAAGGTAGCCCGAGTTACTGTCTGACCCGGTAATATGGATCTAAGGTTTGTACTAGGATGTTCTGATTGACATCATAATTCATTCGAATCAATTATATACTGTTCAACTAGGGTTACTAAGATCACGACTTAGAGAGTTGTGATCATCCTTAGATAAGGGAGAATTGTATGGGGTATCTTAGATGTACGTGCGTCCAAAACCGTTGGCCCTCTTCAGTTTAGGATCATAACTTATCTCTAGGATCGTTCTTAGCATCATCATTCTTACCTCTAAGATCGCGTTTTATCTCCCAATCATAATTAGTACATAATCAACACCTATTACTAATTCCATACTTATGTCTAAAGTCAACTCGTAATCAATATCATTACTTACGTCTAAGATCGTGACTTATGTGCAGAATCATCGCTTATAACTGAGGTCAGTGCCTATGTTCATGATCATTGCCTTAAGTTCAAATCATCACTTAGGTCTAAGATTGTGTCTTAGGGGCAAAATCGTCAGTTATTTTCTAATATCAGGGCCTGGAGAAGTACGGCGTGCGATGGGGCTGTATCCTCAGAGTGGTTCCCTCAAAGGTTGGGACGTGCACGCTTCGCATCTCCTCAGTGTAGTACCCTATGCTACGCCGAGGCGGTGGTAGAGGAGGGGGTTGCTGCTGCTGCTGAGCAACATCTTGCGCTATCACAGTGATAGCGTCTATCAGTGCCTGGGGGGCTGACACGGGTGGTGGTGGAGGGTTCTCGTCCCCATTGCCACTGTTTCCTTGGTTGTCACGTCTAGGAGGCATTTTCTGCAAGGTCACGTTTATTAGTATCTAGCAGTTTAGAAATAAAGCAGTGGTTGAGATCCATAACGTGTACAAGGCGGTGTTTACGAACTAAAATGTTTAACATTTATTGCTTACACTTAATCGTGCTCGTACACACACCCATCCCAATCAAACTTAAATCTAAGATTACATACTTAGACTTAAAGATCAACTTAAAGTAAAAATCATGGCTTAAGACTCTATATGTCATAACCTAGGTCTCCGAGGTAGATCTGAAGCCTGGCTCTGATACCACCTGTAGCGCCCCGACCCGGACAGCGGAATCCGAACCGGTGCACCCGTCGTAGCTTATAGAGAAGACTACAAGACGTCTCATCTCTCGAATACACATCATCACTGACGTAAGAGAAATAAGCGCGGAAACATGTCTCGATAATCTAAGTCATCAACACAGTACGTCAACCGACAACGTGTACATCAAAAACTGTATAGGGTCACAGCATCTAAAACCTCAAATGAAATAAGAAGCAAAAATAATAGTAACTGTCTAATCAATTCTCTCCATCAGGTCTAAACATCCCATTCTGCCCACTCGCCGTCGTCCTCAATGAAAATCATGTCATACTCGGGTTCTCCTGTAACACAAAGGCAGTACCCTTAGCGAAAACGCTAGCAAGTAACCCGCTTATAAGACATACGGGATCAACACATGGCAAGACATGAGTAATGTATAATTCAAGGGAATGGTGGGGCACATGTCTTGTAAACTTTCAAATATACATAAGTGAGTAACGTAATCAAGCAAGTACAGCAATTTACGCGCAAATAACAATTCATTGGCAATCAATTAACATTCACATTCATATCACATTGACTCTCGTGATGCATGTCAAATATGCACTACACTACACCTTCACATATGCATGAACGCTTTCTCTTTTGAAACAGTGCAATGCATGTCATAATGTCCGGTCTCGTACTCATTTCCTTGTAACGCACCCCGGCTTATATTTCCATCCCGGTTAACGTTACAAGCTCGTATGCTCTGTGATGCACCTCGGCTTATATTTCTATCCCGATTAACATCACAGATCTCGTGAAACTCTACAATGCACCTCGGCTTAAATTTCCATCCCAATTAACATTGTAGAGGACTTTATACCCTGTAACGCACCCCGGCTTAAATTTCCATCCCGGTTAACACTGTAGGTCACCTTCGCAAATCGGTGCCGAAACACCTCTCTTTTCAAAACCATATGCAATGCACGTGCCATGATGCAAGACTCCTCATTTCATTCTCATTTCTCATTCTCGTATGCAATTCACATTCATATAAGTCATTCATGTACACATGCGCAAGTACCAACACACACGAGTTTTCACTAACTTACACGTCATCACTTAGGCTTCGACTATCGCGTCAACACTTAGTCATTATCCTAAGATCCATAACCTACGACAAATATCCCTAACCATTCCTCGTTGAACTCTCAACCACCTCGTACCTTCATCTCCTAACCCGCCTAAGTCATTCCCGTTGAAACTCGATTCGAGAATCCCATCGAAGTCACCGACATTGGTTCACCATCATAGGTCATGTTCCCAAGACTTATACTACCCTTAATCAGGTCTTAAGAAGTCTCTAAAGTCACCCGAAGACTCCCCGAACTTCCCTCTTTCTTCTTCTATTTTTCACATAATTGACGGACTTCATCCCCTATACTTCGATCGATCGATGTCCAGCTGGGGACATCGATCCCTCCACTTCGATCGATCGATGTCCAACTGGGGACATCGATCTCTCAGCCTGTACCTACATCGATCGATCGATGTCCGTCTGGGGACATCGATCTCTCAGACCACCTGCACATAGATCGATCGATGTCCTCCTGGGGACATCGATCTCTCAGCAACCTATACATCGATCGATCGATGTCCTTCTGGGGCTGACATCGATCGATCGATGTCTGCGCTCTCCCCAAATTTGCTCTGCGTTTTCTGCAACCTATGCAGGATCAAAACACCAACACATCCAACTTCATCCCCAATCAATCCACACCTAATCCCTGCTATAGTTCATGCTTAAACTACAGATTCCAACGCTATGCTCCTAGCAACCAAGATCCAAACCTATCACACACCTTTTCCCACTGCATCACCCCAAAGATTCCACCTTTCTCCCTCAACCCACGCAACCACGCAATCACATCAAGAAGGGATTCAAGGGATAGGGATTTGCATGATTTCACATAATCAACCACAACAACAAATGCCTTTTCATATACATTGGCCAAATCTCGAAACAAAACACATAGATCATATGCAAATAATCAAAGAACGAATCTACTGCAAAGTGATCCAAGTTGATATCAAAATAGGCCGTTTATCTTTCACAAATCGTAAGAACTTATAAGTAGATTACTTGCCTTTGATTACTCGATAGAGAAACGAAGAACGGATGAGGATTTGATTGATTCCTGGAGAGTTTCTACTCCTAGGGCTGCAGGGTGCCTCCAAATCGCCTAAGGGAAAGAGAAGCGTTGCGTCGCTTGTGAGTGAGGGGAGAAAAACTGACGTTGTCAGTTAAATAAGGATTTAGGGTAAAATTTGGTGTTTCTAAATTATATCTTTTTATATTATTTATCTTAAAGGATAAACCTTAATTATTTAATCCTAAAATTAAATACAATTTAATTCTAATATTCAATCCTCTCATTAATTTCTACTTAATCCTCTTACTTAACGCCTCATTTATTTCTGTTGACTATCATTAAACTCCGTTTAATTCCTTCTTCGCCTTTTAATTATCCTACGGAGGGTGCGGGGCGTAACAACTACTATGTTCAGGTCGGTTTACCTCGGCCGAGCTCGGCACACTTCAGCTGGACTTGTTTCTACACATCTTCTGAAGGCCAAATTCCGTTGTCAAATTCTTTGTACACAAAACACCACAAAGACAAGGAGTTCTTAAAAACGCTTGTATAAAATAAGTGTTAAAAGTTTAATCATATAAGAAGGGATTGTCTACCTTTTCCTAAGAAGTATTGTGGAAAAATCATCTGATGCATGATATATGACACACATGCCATTGAATTACACTTTTTTCCGAATATCTCTCGTACAAAAATTTTTGGATTTTTGCAAGAGAAAGGCTGTGGTTTTAGGATGAATACAAATATTAAAATTCTTATAAGAAGAATGAAATATTTGATATCAAATTCTTATCCTTATCTTTTGTTATATAGTTTCTAGTTGTATTCTACATCTTATTTCTTTGTAGTTGCATTGTAAAATATACTATATATACAAGACATACATGCCATTTATATGGGTAGTTTTTGGCTGGGCCACAAGTGCTTTTTCTATGAAAATCTCCATGTTCTTCTTATTGCATCCTTTTGCTTAGTCTTTTTCGCTTGTATTTGCCCTCGTTTTTTATCAACTGGTATCAGAGCTTGTGTTGAGACAATCAACATGGAGGACGGCACAGTGTTTATTCGATGTGTCAATGGATCATTGGAAATTACCAAGGACCGGTATGTCATATGCAAAGGAGTTGGAGGTCACGATGTTGGAGCACAAACTCGTAAGTATGAAGGATAGGTTGTAGAAGAAATTAGATCATTGAGTTCATGGACTCATATGTAACACCGTCTCGATGCATGTAGCTTTGCACGTCGCTAAAAAACCACAACTTTTGGATTTATCAAGTGGCTGTCTGCTTTGTTCGGAAAGCCATCAAATTCCAACAAAATTCATCTTCCTCAGAGGCTGTTTCAACTGTAAATGGTCGTAGGTGTCTCTGTGATAGATCATGTGACCGAGTTCAACCAAATTATGAATGAACTAAATGCAGTCATACTCTTTGGATGACGAGTTGCTCACACACTGCTTGTTGATTCTATACCGGATAGTTGGTCGACTTCTATAGAGGTGATATCGATTCTAAAAAGGATGACCCTCAAGTATGATCATGACCGCATCATCAGCAGGGGAATTCGTAGGAATGATCGAGGCAAAGGGGGTGGATTGGCCTTAACTATTGAAAGAGGACGAGATATCCCACGAATGAATAGTCGAGGAAGAAATAAATTCAAGGGACGCAGAAAGTATCAAAATAGAAGGGATGTAAGTCTCAAAGTAGAAACGATATGGAGTGTTGGAACTACGAGAACAAAGGGCACTTGAAACGGGAGTGCAAGATGCCAAAGAAGATGAAAAAGAATGGGATATGCCGAACTCAGTGAATGTAACGGCGAAGGAAGTTTCTGAAGATGCCCTAGTCTTTTGTGCCGACATCCTCATTTAATCATGGTTTATTGATTCTAGTGCATCGTTTCATTCTGCCTCATGTAAGGAATGGATGAGAGATTTCGTGTTTGGAGAATCAGAGGTGTTTCTAGCAGATGGAAAACCTTTGGAGATGGCGTGCAAAAGCAATGTCAAAATCAAGCCGAGACATGGTCGTAGATGGACATTGCACGATGTTCAATATATTCTCGAGTTGAAAAAGCATATAATTTCCATAAGCCAAGTAGATGATGAGGATTACAAAGAAAACTTTGGAGAAGGATGCTTGAAAATCACCAAGGGCGTCATGATTGTAGAAAGGAACCAACAAGGGCTCACTTTATTCAACGGACGATTGTGTAAACTTAAAGGCAACAACTAGGGCCAAAACTAGTCCAATTTTGTGATGCAATAGATTGAGACATATGAGTGACAAAGGGCTAAAAGACTTGCCTTCCAAATGCTTGTTTCCGAGCATGCTGATAGTGGAAACCATTTTTTGTGAAGATTGCCTATTCGGTAAAGAAAACTGGATGAGTTTTTTGAAAGACGACTGAGAATGCAAGGAAGAAAGGCTAGATTTTGTGCACACACATGTGTGGGGGTTAGTCTGGTTCAGTTACAAGGAGGCTCATGATAATTACATACATTCATCGATGATTCCACCGGAGAGGTATGAGTTTATTTCTTTAAGCATAAATCCAAAGCGTTTGAAGATTTTAAGAAGTGGAATGCGGAAGTTGAGAATCAAATAGGACGAAAGATAAAGTGTTTGAAAACAGACAATGTTGCCGGGTAGAATGGCACAAACTTCAAGGCATATTGTGCAGAGTAAGGAATACGACTTGTGCAAACTATCTCTTTTAGCTACAACAAAATGGGACGAATGAGAGGATAAACTGAACCCTCAATGAACTGTCAAGGGCAATGCGGCTCCACGCAGAATGTCCAAAAATTTTTTGGGCAGAGGTAGTAATACGACGGCCTATCTTATCAATCGAAGTACCTACATGGCCCTAGACTTTGACCTACTTAAGGAGAAGTGGTCATGGAAAAAGATATCTTTGTCCCACTTGCGAGTCTTTGGATGGACATCCTATTTTCATGTAGATTTTGAGAATATAGACAAGTTGGATGTAAAGGCGAATAAGTGCATTTATGTTAGATATGAATCAAATTATTTTGGCTATAGATTTTAGTACGAAAAGGGCCAGAACATATGTGGATCATAAGATGCTATCTTTAATGAAGATGATAAAGCTTCCAATCTAAAGGCATATGAGGTTAAGGAGATTGATTTAGACAAAACATAAGTTTCAGATGGTGAGACCGAAATTGAGGGGGCTGAGGCTGAAGATACTAATGAGGCTGAACAAGATAAAGAAAGTTTGCAAGAATCAGTGCTGAGAAGACTACTCGCATTTGTAAGAAAAATACACGGTACTTATCTTCTCTAAAATTACTTACTCTTGACCGACTCAGGTGAGCTCAAAGATTATAATAAGTCCATAAGTTCAAGTGACGCGGTCAAGTGAGAGCAAACAATGAAGGAGGAGTTACGGTTGCTAGATAAAAACAACACTTGGATAGTAACTAGGCTGCCAGAAGGAAAAAGGCCATTGAAAAATAAATGGTCCTTTCGAATCAAAGAAGAGGCGGATGGAAGTAAGTGGTATAAGACGAGATTTGTAGTCAAGGGTTTCTTACAAAAGAAACGAGTTGATTACACCAAAATATTCTCACTCATGTAAAGCTCACGTCTATTTGAATTGTTCTAAGCATATTGGCAGCTAAGAATCTACACCTTGAACAACTTGATGTGAAGACGGTCTTTCTTTACGATGGCTCGAAATAAGAAATTTATATGGAGCAGCCCAAAGGCTTCGAAGCCAAAGGACAAGAGGGACTTGTGTGTAGATTGGATAGAAGTGTATACGGCTTGAAACAAGCTCCAAGGCAATGATATAAACTGTTCGATAAATTCATGAGTATTCGTAGATTTAAATGAGAATATACGGATGATTGTTGTTATTTCAAGTCTTTTGGCAGTTGCTACATTATTTTGTTGTTGTATGTTGATGACATGCTTGTTGCGGGAGCTAACAAGAAGGAGACCGATGCGTTAAAACAAGTCAGTGCAAGAGTTCGAGATAGGAGGCTTAGGTCTGGCAAATCAAATTCTTTGGCATGCGTAACCTTCTAGATCAAATGGGAGGTTTGTTGATCTTGTTGCTAGACGTTAAGCCAAGGATTACACTGTTGGGGGTACAACTCAAGTTGTCGAAATCTCAGACACCCAAAAGGGAGGTGGAGCAGAATTGTATGGCTAGTGCATCATATTCTTCCGCCTTAGCTAGCCTCATGTATGCTATTGTTTATACAAGATCCAATATTGCTTATGTAGTTAGAGTAGTAAGCTGTTACATGGCAAATCCTGTTACCGCACACTGGGAGGTTGTAATATATGTGCTGATATATTTGAAGGGTACTTCAAGTGTATTATGCGTCATGAAAAGTAATGCGGGACTTGAAGGCTTTGTTGATGCGGACATTGGTGGTGCAGTGATGGTTGGAAGAGTATTTCTGGTTATATTTTTACATATGATGATACGACAGTATGTTGGATATCGGGATTGCAAAAATACGTTGCACTTTCTATGATGAAGGCCGAAGACGTTGGAATCTCGGAAGCCGAAAAAGAGATGGAATGGTTACTTAATTTTTTGAAAGAAATCAGAAGGCCTCAAAGTAGCAGGACGCTCTACACGAATAGTCAAAGTGCTTTGTGTCTTGTAAAGAACCCGGTGTATCACTCAAGAACAAAGCACATTCAGCTGAAGTATCATTACATACGTGAGTTAGTGGATGGTGGAACTTTGTCGTTGAGGAAAATTACAAATGCAATAAATCCGCAAATATGTTCATGAAAGTTAGCAGAGTGTTGCCGGCTTTGTTGTTTGCAGTGGAAAAAATGCAACAAGATGGATGATTGATGAATGACAAGTATTGCAAACTTGTTTTCAAGCGGAAGATTGTTAGGATGAAGACAAGTATCAAAAGTCTTATAAGAGGAATGAAATATTTGATATCAAATATGACTCTTATTCTTATCTTTTTGTATAGTTTTCTAGTTATATTTTACATCTTATTTCTTTGTAGTTGCATTGTAAAATCTCCTATAAATATAAGACATATACACAGGCTATGTGTGTGGTTTTTGGGCGGCCAACGTATGCTTTTTCCATGGAAAGTTTGATGTTCTTCCTATTTCGTCTTTTTGCTTAGTCTTTGTTTTTTCCTTGTATTTGTTCTCGTTTTTTATCAGTTTGGGTTGGGGAGATCAGATTGGTCAATCAAAGGATTAAAAGTCGTTCGAACTCTGATCTGATTAGTCTCACGAATGTTTCTCATAAACTCTAATCTCATCAGAAGGCACTAGTAGATGGAGAAATTAGTGCACTGAAATCTACATCAGCACGTTCTCAACAAAGTACACTTTAAGCCTGACCAGCAATGAAGCAATGGCTGGTAGGCATCTCAAAAAAAAATTCCATGAAATTAAAGAGGAAGTACGACAAGTAAACACAAGTGTAGAACCTCTAGTCTGATGTCTCAAGAACATAGTTTACATTTCTAGTTGTGCTAGAGGACATTTTATAAGCCAAGACAGCTACAAGAGATATTAGTTTGATTAGAAACCTAATGCAATTGTTCGCTTCAAAGTTTACACTTGTACCTAGTAAATATCGTACCAATTTTTTTATAGAAGGATGAGCGGTTCCGTCTGGAAATTTTATTAATAATAATGAGCCTCAGTTATGGTGGAAGAATACCGTAGTTACAGATTGTGTAGTAGACTCTTCCACAAAAATGCATGAAATGATACAATAAGACCTGCAATAAAAGTGAAACGCTACGTGGAAAACAGTAAAGAGCGAAAGCTATAGAATATACATCTTCCGACAAAGATAATAGGATATGATATAGATTGTAAATGGCCAGTGATAGAAAATGTTCGCATATGCGTATGGACATAGCTCATGATTCTTCCGTAGATGACTCCAGCAGCACTCCCTATAAAGTCTCCATCCATAGCCCTCACCAGAGAACAGAAAATGGTCAAATGGCACCAGAGGAAAAACAAAGTTACTTGGTAATAAGAAAACAAACACATACCTATGTTGCATGTGTTCCATACAAAACACAGGTGTTAATGTAGCATACCAAAGGTAATGATACGCTTGGTATGTTGAAATCCGCGGCACCTAGCCTCAAGCTCAATGAAAAATATGCATAGTTATCCAATGGTAAACAAAACTCTTTCACCAAATCAACGTTAAATAGTGTAAGCAAGCAAGCAGGAATAAAGAATAACATACCAAGGTTGGCTGTATCAAACAGTGACACAGGAAACAACACAAAAAAAAAGATGGCCAACCCAATGAGAAACAAATATAATCAGAGGCACAGAGCAAGTACACAGGCATCCAAAGAAAATGCACTACGAACCTCGCATGGTAGACTATGTAGATATTATTTTTCATTTTTGATACATGCATGTCATTTCTTTTGTACTCACATGTCATAGAAAGGATTCTCATGAAAATAAGGAAATTGTAGTCATATGATGATGAAATAATAACTTCTCCATCATCATGCATATTAAGATGCTACCTTTGCACACCATCAATGTTAGAATCATCATTTTCTTTTCTATAGGGGACGACCATGACCTCCTTCATAGTCCATGAATTCATCACCATCATCATGATGTGTATTTTGATGATCATGGTCTTAGAAAGGAAAAATGACATAGTAATTTCTATTTTTCTTGCTTTATATGTTGCATGTTATGTGTAGCATGATCATCATCATAAGATGATATATAATATGTACTTGCATGTTGATTTAGTACGCTCATCAACTAAGCCCTTTCATGTTTGTGATAAGAAACATGTATGTATGATATGACTTGAGCATATTATCATTTAACATGATGTATATACATCAGAATCCATATGAACATCAAGCATTGCATTGGTGATGAGGTAATTCCATTTTTGAACACCTCACTTTCGGCCATATTCTTAAAAATAAGTAATTTGGATGCACTAATTATTATTGGAATAAATTATGTAACTATGACATGTAATAAAAGGAAAAAAGGGCCACAAGTGAGAAAATTACATATTATGGAATTTATAATTTTGGGCTACACTACTTTCAGCTCAAATGGCCTTTTGGCTATCTAGACTAATAAGGTTCAAGTGTAAATTAATCTCGATGAGACCATAATATTAGCATAAAGTATAAATGTTTAAAACAACCAAGGACCAATGAAATTCTACAAGAAAAGAATGAACAAAGTGAGATGGTGACAATAGGGCCTTTCGGCCCTAAGCCACAAACTCGGCCACTAATTATAATTGAGGTAATTTTGGACCTATAATTAAGTATGTTTAAAGACTAGCTTAATTGATAACACGATATTTCTTGAATGTCTAACATTGGGAATGTGAAAATCCTTCAAGTCATGATATACGGCCCTGAAGATGTAATTCAACCCGTCATGATTATTGCCACCATTTGCATCCCTTTTTACTAATACGTGCATAATATAAGTATGAAATTCACACAAATGCTTAACCCAAAGGAACTAATTACATATGTACAAGAATTACACCAACTAATTAAAGTAATACTATGCATGTCCACTTATGCACCAATAAGAACTCGGCCAAACCAAGAATGACCATGAAGATACTTACCCAAAAAGAAGCCCATGTCATGCATGTTGTCCTCATACTTTCTGTACCATGAAACATGTTTACGAATCTGATTTCTACATGAAATGTTTTAAGCCTTTATGATTTTACAAGAATTCTTACTGCGAGATGAATGATTCCATACGACTTATGCATGTATTCATAGGTAAGTGTAACACCTTGTCTGGGACAAGAGCTCCTTACCTATTCTTATACGCATGATATGCAGGCTGAGTGTAACACCTTGCCCGGGGTAAGGGTTCTCTACCTTTTCTGTTACGTCTATGACATTCAGTATGGAGTGCTGCTTGATGTCGGGTCCTAGGGGAGGATGTCAGGGATAAATACGGTATCGCAGAGTGTAACACCGTGTCCGGGACCCAAGATCTCTGCGATAGCAAGTCACCATTAGTCCTATTTATGTATGATGTAACACCGTGGTTGGACCATCAGGATTCATAGACGGTACTCGTGGCTACTCGGGGAATCATTCGGCATGTCGTGAGTACCATTCTCATGTTATGAAAAGTGCTATAGCCTCCATGTCATGTTACGTTTATGCAAGTATGAAATCTAGTGTTTTCTTTTCAGAAAAAGTTTTGCGCTGCATATGTCAGAAAAGGTTTTCCCTTGAATATGTCGTGATCATGTCTGATGTACCAAGTAACTTTAAGCCATGAACCTCGAACATAAGACAACATACCACAAAATGACAATAACAAACCAAAGAAGATTTTAGACAAGAATAAAGTAACTGAAAGCTAAGACAAGTGTGTTAATCAGGACAGTATGTTCATTTTACAATGCCTCCCATCTGTGGTAATGATGCATGATATGATACTTGCGTTTTTTACTTCCGCATACACATTAAGTTTTATTTTCCGCACCTACTCTATGCCTTATTATCTTTGTTATATTAAGTTTATGGTTCATTGTATTTCACCATACTGTATCACCCCTCACCCCAACCCCCATGTATAATCCACTTGACGAACCTAGGCGGAACTACTTGCTGAGCGATTCGTTATCTCTTACGCCTTATTTTTACCACGCAAATCCTCAGAATCCGGAACCAGAGTTTATCAAGGACGAGCCCAGGGACTAGATGTATGGAGCTGATTAGTAGCTGGAGACAGCCTCTTTTGTATTTTGGGATATTCAGCTTTGTATTTTGGTTATTTTGCTTTATGGATGTATCTATGATACTGATGCGAATGTATTAGGATGTACTCTTGTTAACGTTTATTTCAGATTATGTAATTTCATTTCCGTGTATCGATACATGCAATTACGATTTGTACATGTATGATGATGTCGCCTTGTACTCCTCGTAATAGAGTACGACAGGTGCATCGTGCCGAGACCCTAGTCCCGGGCGGGGCGCTACAGGTGGTATCAGAGCACAAGGCTTCTGATCCAAAGCGGACAACATAAGCTGAACAATGACGAGTACATAAGTTATGATCTTAGAAACTAGGGTATGATTATAGAACTTAAGCAAAGAGCGTAGAGCCTGAGCATAACGATCCAAGCCAACAAGATAATCTAAATAATGGTAAGTACTTAAGCTACGTAGCAGATGAGATGAGCTAATAAGTGTAATTTAGAGCAGTTACGCAAGATATGACAAGAAGCATAATAGATAATTTCTAGGAGGAAATTTGCAATAGAGACTAATAATAATATTATACTGATTTCTACAGAATGATATCTCGATTAGGCAGCCGTACCCCACCACTGGCATCACCAGGGAGGAATTCTGGTTCAAGGACGATGGAAACACCATTGACACCCGTTACACCATCCGGGTCACTTTCTACAGCAGAGGTTGTTCACATTGTCACGGAGGCTATCCATATATTGAGTCAGTTAGATGACTTAACGCCGACTCAGACAACTCCATTTCCAGCCCCTACCCCTTCTCAGCCTCAACCTCAGATCCAGAGGAGTCTTGCGTACTACTACGGATATTAATCAGGACCCAAGTACCCAATTTTCACAGAGAACCTGATCCAGAAAAAGCAGAACAACGGTTGGATGAGATAGAGGATGGTTTTCGCCGGTTAAATATACCTAAGGAGGCAAAAGTGCGAGTTATATGGCCATTTCTAACAGGGGGAGCTAGACAATGGTGGAGGACTTATATCAGAACGTTGCCTCTGCCAGTGTTATGGATGGATTTATAGAAGATTTCTGTGCATTTTACCTTCCCCCAGCTTTGCTGGAACAAAGGGTGGAAGAATTTAACGACTTGAAACAACAAGCAGGTGTTTCAGTCTCTAGATACGTTCAACAGTTCGTCAAATTAGGAAGGTATCGTTTGGAAATCATGAGTGATGACACCCTCAAGATGATCAGATTCCGTCGTGGTCTGGACCCTCAAATTTGAAACTGGATGGTTGGGCTACAATCTGACACCTTTGAGGAATTACTAGGAAATTGCTACAGAGTTGAACGAGCAATCTTCTTGCTAAATCGCGAGCAGGGAAATAGGAGAAACAGAACAGGAAGATGGGATCCCTATTCCCAACAGGCTGTCGTACCAAGATGTCTACGATACTAGAAGCGACACACGGAAGAATGCCATTTTGGGACTAACGTCTGTTTTGGGTGTGGTGAAATAGGACATTAGATCAAAGAGTGTCCAAGAAGGAGAGGAATGCCACATACACGAGTAAGACAACAAGAAAGATCCTCACGAATGGATCACCATTGTTAAGAGAGCCAGCTTGGGATTCTTGGAAGAACAACCACAAAGACACCGAAATACGTAGCTTAATTAAATTATTCAAGAATATTAGCATCGATGGAATAACTATAGTATAGTATTAAAGGAACTAAGTAAATTAAATTATATCATATCACGGTTTCAATCATAAATTTCGCACTGAAAATCCCTGACTGCAAGTCGAAAGCATGGTGAAAAGCCTGCTAAAAAGTAAAAACATTCCGTTAGAAAAGTTCTCACGACTTGTTTAAAAGATCAAGTCGAGAGAAGAATCAAGTTTCGAGGGCGAAACTTTTTATAAGGAGGGAATATTGTTACAGCCCGCACCCTAGTTGAATAGATAAACCAAATCTTGACATAGATAGGTACGATTATCATACGTAATAGGCGCGAGATAAGTTACCAAAGATTAATTATCATACCTTTCAAATAAGTAGTATAAAGTTAAGATATAAATGAACAAATTAGAAGAAGTAAAAGAAAACTTTTCATAGCAAGATAAAGACAAAAATAAAAAAAATCATACCCTAGTAACCTCCATAGAATCCGGCAGTTTTTGTTTCTCTTCAATTAACCCACGGTCAGCCAGCAGCAACTAGTACACAATTTCTTGAATCCCACGTCGATTACTTAAGGGCAATTCACAATGAATTATGACATTTGAGTAGATTGAAATAATCAATTTTATTATTATTATTATTATTATTATTATTATTATTATTTCAAAACCATTTTCATATCCATATATCTAGTCTGTACGATTGAAACGAAAAATTTATAACAATGCAATAGTCACCGGTTTGTAACGTATACATATACATATATTGGCACACGCCATATATACACATACAAATATGTATATGAATTAATCCATCTATGAAGGCAAAGATAAACATGAATGATCTAAGGTCAATATCAAAATAAACACATAGGTTTTGCAAAAATATAACAAATATAGGTAGGTTACTTACATGATTTGTATACTATACTGCAAACCAAGTTGATGTGTGTTGAATCTAAGAATTGTTCTTCTCCCGCTTTTCTTTTTTCCCCCTATAATTTCCTTCGGCTACAAAGGGTAAGTTTGGGGTTGTGTGGTTTTGTTGCTCGGGGACTTTTGGCCAAATGAAATTTGCTAAGGTTGTTGGGAACGGCCGTTGGGGATTTAAGGGAAAGAAATAAAAAAGATTTTTTTTATATTAATGATAGACAACAGCTGAAGTGGGGAGGAATTGTAGGCAACGTTTAGGAATTTAGTGGGGAATTGATGTCCCCACCTCTGACAGTTACTTCCATTTTTTGCAATTAAACGTATTTTTTTATTATTTAAAACTCTTTTTTTCTTTTCTTTTTTTATTTATATAAATTCACGGGACGCAAAACTTTATGTTTGCATTTGAAATTCATTATGAACATCATCATATTTATGGTTCTTAAAAGTTATATCTATGATGGAAACCAACATGCATGTATTTAAGTGATATGAAAGCACAAGCTTTGTGCATGTTCTTGAAAGTGAGATGCTTAAGTGAAATGTGTTGCATGTCATGTGTCATCACATCATGAAATTCATGCTCGTGACCATAATGTGTTAATATGCTAAATGAGACAATTATGTGCATGAAGGAAGAAGTGTATATGGGATGAATTTATGTATTGCATGGAACCAAGGCCATTTGGCCTTGTGTATGAGTAGATGCACCATGAATATGTTTATTTATCTACATACATATATATATATATATATATGAAATATGTTTAAATAATGAATTATGTGTTGTATGGGCATACATAACCCTTGGCCCAAGTGTATACATTTATGTGCCAATAAAGTCGTTATCATATCTATTTGGTTACATGTATGTGAAATTATTTGTACTAGGTATCATTTGATATTCTAGTGGATGATGTGACAAGTATAAAAATCAAGGAAATGATAATAGAGGTTAAACTCCAAAAAGGGGGGCAGTTTTGGGGTACAAAAACCAAGGGCACCTAAAAGGGATATAATTGGTATTTTGATTAAAAGTATGGCATGTATTATTAGCTAAGTGTTGGATTGAAGATGCTAAAATTTTTAGAATATCAAATGAACCCAAAAACGAGCCTTATGCATGCATAAATGAAACAAAGTTTTTAAAGCAAAGTGTTTCTATCACATGATACGTTTTAAAAAAGATTTTATGCATAACAGACCGTACCACGAGACAAGTGATTCCAACGACTTATATATGTTATGATTTATGATGTTACAATATGCTATTGGTGCATCGTCTTGACATCGGGACCGGAGTGGTAGGTGTCAGGGGCATATATGATTCCAACGACTTATATATGTTATGTTTTATTCTAAAGTCTGTAGGTTTCGTCCATAGGACTAGATACTTTGTCGAACTTAATATTGTAATCATTTGATGTGTGCCTTCAAAGTGCACCAAATGAAACAGTCAACCCATATTCGAATTCTCCCGTAGAAAGTGTCACACTTTTGTTTCATAGAAAACAAAGAAACCAAGCAATCTCCAAGAAACTAACAAGTCCTGGAGGTGCGTTTACTATCAACAAGATTTTTGGCATTAATCCGACTCAGCATATCCTCTTAAATAAAAACACCCATGCTTAGTACTTTCCAAATATATAACGATAAGTCTTGTAGCACTTAGATGCAATTTATTAAGCATGCTTTCGAATCTAGCACATAGAAACATGGCATGCAATATATCTGACTAACTAGATGTCACATAAAATAAGCTACCAATCATGCCTTTATACTTTTTTACCGCAACCGTCTTTCCTTTTTTCATCTTTATCGAGGTTTACGATTCTGCTTATTGACGTTCTTACGCTTTTTCTATCATTAAATTTGTACTTCTTGAGGATTTTTGGTGTAGTTCGTTTGAGAAACATCACTCTTTCATTTATTTGCTTGTTTGAAGTCCAAAGAAGTAGTTGAGCTTATCCATCATGCTCATCTCAAATTCACTGTAAATAAGCTTAGCAAAATGCTTATATGAGAATCATTTGTAGCACTAAAAATAATATCATCAACATAAATTTGTACACGTGAATGATCACTTCTTTGTTAAACTCGGTGGTATCAATCTTTTCTCTGGAGGGACCATTTTGAAGTAGGAAGTTTCTTAGTATCTTATATAAAGTTCTACGAGCCTGTTTAAGACCATAAATAGCTTATGAAGACATGATTTGGATAATCATGATCTGCAAGGCCTGGTGATTTAGCTATATGTACTTTTTTCGAATAATGTCATTCAGGAAAGTCGCTTTTGCATCCTTCTTTATATCACTTTTGTCCTTTACCAAGTTTACCGTTAGTGCTTATAATCACATCTCAAGCATTCTAACTTGCCATTTAAGCAAGTGCTTTTGTTGTTATACTTAGTTTGGTCTAAATTCACTTTAGTTTGCATAGTATAACACTCAATAAAGTAGTTGATTTTTTTCCATAATGCTCACGTTAAGCTTATTATACATCGTCTTATGCAAACCTTTCATATATATTTCTATACTAGACTCAAATACAATATCAATACGGATGTTAACAAAAAAGAATCATTCTAGTATTTATGGATGAAGAATGTGATGCATAAGGGGAAAATTTGATCCTAGATCAGTTGTGCATTTTCTTAGGATACTCTGGTTCACAAAAAAAGGTATAAGTGTTACTGCCCAACTAATAAAAGAATGTTTGTAACACTCGATGTTACATTTGATGAAAACATGCATTTTATAATTCCTTAGCTAAAACAGAAGATTCAAGGCAAAACGAATATTGAAAAATAATAGACAGTATAGACGCAACTCAATCTAGCCCGTTATTGCAAGTGCAGCACAACTCGGCAGCTTGGTACCTCAGGTTGGCACGACCAATTCTCAGCCCAAAACTATTTTTCATGTAACCTCCAATGATTAGGAAGTCTTAGGATGGGTAGCCGACCTGATACGCTAGAACTCACACAACCCATGAAAGAAGAAGGGGGTTCTTTGGAAGAAACTCAAATATGAGACGAATCCCAAATAGATGACAGACAAATGGCATTAAGGAAAGGAACAAGAGAATGCACTAAGAATCCCTTCTGTACCAAATACCCTATAGAAGAATTCATATCCTATAATAGGTTGAATCCCCACTTTAAGACATTTGTATGCTCACTTGATAATACAATCATACCCAAAAATATAGAAGAAACACTAAGCCGACCAGAATGGAGGAACATTGTGCATGAAAAAATAAATGCCTTAATAAAAAATCAAACTTGGTAACTAATTCCCAGCGTGGCTGCTATAAAACCAATAGGATGTAGATGGATATTCACAGTTAAATATAAAAATGACTGAACCACAAATAAATATAAAGCAAGATTAGTAGCTAAAGAATTTTCACAAACATATGACAGATTATTTATAAACATTTGCTCCAGTTGCCAAACTAAATACCAGTAGGGTCATTTTCTCTATAGAAGTTAACTTTAAGTGTGAACTATATCAGCTAGATGTCAAAAACGCATTCCTAAATGAAGACTTAGCAAAAGAAGTTTATATGTGTATACCGCCAGTGTTCAGTGGCGAAACCAATAAAGATAAGGTCTGTAGGTTAAAGAAATCTCTATGTGAGCTAGAACAAATCACCGAGGGCTTGATCTAAAACATTCACCAAAACTGCCAAAGACCTGAGATTTATCCAAAGCCATAATGACCATACACTATTCACCAGAATTTCACCTAAGGGGGAGCTAACTGCTTTAATAGTGTATGCAGATGATATCATAATAACGGAGAATGACAAACATGAGATAGATAGTATTAAGAAACAACTATCTAAGCAATTTGAAATGAAGGATCTAAGAAAGCTTAGATATTTGTTTGGAACAGATATTGCTACGAGCAAAGAAGAAATGTATATATCCTAGAGGAAATATGTACTAGAGCTTTTGAAAGAAATTGGTCTTCTCGGATGTAGATTAGCAAGCATCCCTATAGAACCTAGACATAAGACTAGAGATCAGTGGGACACTACTCCAACAAACAAACTTAGTTGTCAAAAACTAATTGGAAAATTAATCTACTTATCACACACTAGGCTTGAGATTTATTATTCGGTAAGCTTTATATCTCAATTTATGCACTGTCCTACTAACTAACATCACCAAGCTACTTTAAGAATGCTCAGGTATCTAAGAATGCACCAGGATAAGGACTATATTTCAAGAAGAGTGCAGGCGGAAATATTAAGGTGTTTAAAGATGCAGACTGGACTGGATCCAAGGTCGACGTGAGATCAACAACTGGCTATAGA
The DNA here is from genome assembly GCA_036186865.1 of Eustoma russellianum. Classification (NCBI taxonomy): domain Eukaryota; kingdom Viridiplantae; phylum Streptophyta; class Magnoliopsida; order Gentianales; family Gentianaceae; genus Eustoma; species Eustoma russellianum. The sequence continues at coordinate 25,455,982 of AP025045.1, read as the reverse complement.
ACCTTCTTATGGGGGAACCTAGTTACTAAGCAGAGCAAGAAAACATTGGTTGTGTTAAGAACAGTGCCGAAGCAGAGTTGAGGGCATTTGCATTAGGAATCTATGAAGGCATTTGGATCAGAGGAGTACTTGAAGATCTTTATATCCAGGCACGATTACCCATCAGAGTTTTTTGACAGTATTTCAGCAATAAGTGTGGCCGAGAATCTAGTTCAGCATAATAAGTCAAAGCATGTAGAAATAGACAAGCATTTGTTCAGCGAAAAGATAGAAGAAAATGAGGCAGCCTAGTACACATCTCCACCAAAGATCAAATTGCAGACATCTTAACGAAGTCAATTTCATCTAATGGTGTCCCATACTTAGTATCTAAGCTTGATTGTATGAATATATACAACTAAACTTGAGGGAGAATGTAGAAACAGGCCAAGTCGAAGTGTGCTGAGCTCAAGTGAGGTACACCGACCTGAACATAGTAGTTTCCGCGCTGGAAAAATAAGGCAAGTGACTGAAATAAGTCAGCCAAGCTAGGCTGACCTGAATATAGAAGAGATTGAGCTAAGTAAGAATGAATGAAGTGAAGCTGTTCTGAACTGAGGAAGTACTACTATAGTGGTGATGTGATCAAGGCAGAGAAAGGAAGAGCTGAGGTGAAGAGGAGTACAGAACTCAGAATAGCCAAGGTGAAGAGCCAATGTGAAGAAAAGCAGCAAGACAGAGCTGGAATAAAGATGTGCTGAGCCGAGGTGATAAGGTGAAGCACAAGTCAGGGAGCAAAGCTAAGGCAAAGCTGCAACTCTTAGTCTAATATAACTTAGGACTTTTACTGTACATGCGTCCGAGCAGAACAGGTAACTAGTCATTACCTTGTAACCATTAAAAACCACTGTAGATAAATATTAAACTTTGTACAAGTAGAAAAAAAGAAGCCGTTAGAGGCGGAAAAAACTCCTATAAAATGAGAGTAACTTTGCAAATTAGATTCTTAACTTGAATGAGTTTCCAATTCATTCAATCTCGACAAGATATGGAAAAACATTATAATGGAAAAGCTAAGTCTAGATCCTCTTGCAGCACTGCGCCCTTTTTGATCTCTTAGGGATCCAGTCATTGGATAGTGCAACCTTGGCACTATGCATGCGAAAGATATTCTTTGTGTTTTGCCATGTTATTTGAAGCACACTATAACTTTGACACATGTGCTATGAGATTTTCCAGAGATCTGTCTGCAGGGGCATCTGTTAGATTGAAGAAAAATGTTCTTTCTCGCATTTGACAGCATGCCGAACGGGTGATTAAACAGTACATAAGATGCTACAATCTAAGGATTTAGAGATTAATACAGTATCAATGAAAATCAATTACATTTACTAACTTGATTCTTCTTTCCTTATTTTGTAATATTATGACACTCACCCTCAAGTTAAGTCACCGGATCTACGATGCTTAAATTACTCAGAATATCGAGGAATCTTCTAGCCGGTACAGGTTTTATGAGTATGCCAGCCAGTTGGTCTGCCGATCTTACAAACGCGAGACAAGTAACCTTTTCTTCGAGCTTTTCATTTATAAAATGCCGTTCCACTTCCACATGTTTTTTCTGGTAATTATGGATTGGGTTTTCCGAAATCTTTATAGCAGCTTTACTGTCGCACATCATTCTCAGCACTGACTTTAGAGGGTACCCTATATTTGTCAAAACCCTTCTGAGCCATAGCACTTGGTTAGCCCCCTAGCCATCCCTCAGAATTCAATCTCCGCACTGGATAAAGCAACCACCTTCTGCTTCTTACTTTTTTATGTGACTAAATTTCCCCCGACCGTTGTAAAGTATCCTGATTTTGAGCTCCAATCAATCAAATTACAATCCCAATCAGCATCTGTGTGTGCTTATTCCTCGAGATGGCCATGCTTTCGAAAGAACAACCCTTTTCCGAGAGATATTTTAGATATCTCACAACCCTTATTGTTGATCTATATGCTGCCTCTACGGTTAATGCATGAACTGACTTATTTTTCCAAGAGTAAGCAATGTCTGGTCTCATATGCGACAGGTATATTAACTTTCCTACCAGCTGTTGGTAACGCGTCTTATGTGCTGGTTCTTCTCCTTAAACTATTTGTAGTCCATGATTTAGCACCAATCGTGTTTCCGCTAACTTACACTCTACTAAACCTATCTCTCCTAGGAGATCGAGAACATACTTCCTCTAAGATATAAAAATTCCAGCCCTGGATCGAAGGACTTCTATTCCCAAAAAATATTTCAGTGTTCCTAAGTCCTTCATTTCAAACTCCGGAAATAGCTGTTGTTTTAAGGCTAAAATTTCTTCATTATTATTGCTAGTGATAATCATGTCATCTGCTATATAACAAGGCAATCCCCTGATCTTTTTTCAATAATAGCATATGATCTGCATTACTCTGGTGGTATCCATATTTTTCATAGCCATAGTAAACCGACCAAACCATGCTTGTGGTGATTGTTTCAAGCCATACGGAGCTTTGCGCAGTCTACACACTTCTTCGGCTCTAAACTTATCTGTAAAACCTAGTAGAGGCTTCATATACACTTCCTCTTGCAGATCTCCATGCAAAAAAACATTTTAACGTCCAACTGATACAGATGCCACCCGAGATTTGCTGTGAATGAGAACAACATTCTGATTATATCTATTTTTGCTACTGGTGCGAATGCTTCCGAATAATCAACTTCATAAGTATGTGTGTATCCCTTCGCGACTAATCTTGCCTTGTATCTCTCTGCTCTTTTATCGGCTCGATAATTTACTATGAACACCCAGCAATAACCCACTGGCTTCTTTCCTGGGCTCACTCGGCATTTCCGCAATGTTTTGTTTCGCTCAAGGGAATCCATGTCAACTCGCATTGGTTCCCACCATTCTGGGTGTTTCTGAGCCTCCTCCACTGTTTTAGGAACTTCTACTACATAGAAAGACGCCTGAAATGCCGCAGCTGTCTCAGCTAGTCTACCTCTGTCTAAATTTACAACTGGATTAGTGAAGACCTAGGTACATACTCGGGCTCATAACTAGTCGGAGGAACCCCATGTTCTTTTTTGGGAGAAGTAAATACCTATTTTCCGTAATCTTAACATTCTGGTTAGACTCTTTAATGGGAGTAGTATAGGAAGAAACAGGTTCAACGGACAGACTTACTTGGGGATACTCGTTAGGAGTTAACAACTGGTCATGATTCGTCTTACTAAACTCTACTCTGTCATTATAAACAAGTCTGTTGGCTTGGTCTACTCCCTCTGTTAGGACAGTGGCAGGACAGGTTTGTACAACTACCCGAGGGACTCATTCTGGAGATCATCCCCATGAGAGTGAGGCGTGGTGTGGAAGTGGTACTCTGTTTGAAGAAAGTCACAGTTTATGGTCGTATATAGCCATCGGGTCATAGGATCATAACAGCTGTACCCTTTTTGATTGACGTCATATCCTACAAACACACACTTGACTGCACAAGGATCAAGTTTCGAACATTGAGACTTAGGGATATGGACATAGACACTGCACCCAAAGACTCGAGGGGCAAGTGCAAGATAAGAGGGGCAGAGCGAAACGTATCTAGGGATGCCAAAGGGGTGTGATTATTAAGTATTTTTGTAGGTAATCGGTTCACCAGGTAGTTGGCAGTAGCAATGGCCTAGGGACAATGCTGGGCAGGAGCATTGGATTCGAGCAAAAGGGAACGAGTGATCTCAAGGAGAATACGGTTCTTGCGTTCGGCAACTCCATTCTGTTGGAGAGTATCTGTGCAGGTAGTTTGGTGTATGAGGCCATGTTTTTTGAGGAATTCCTATAGCTGGTGGTTTACATATTCGCCGCCATTATCTGTATGTAGAACTTGAATTAGTTTTGATATTGTGTGGTAATCATATGTTAAAAGGTAACAAATTTATCAAAGTCATTAGATTTATGCTTAAGAAAGTAAACTCATTTCATACGGATACAATCCTCGACAAAAAGTAAGCAATATGAGGAACCGGTAGAACTCAGGACAGGCGAAGGGACCCAAACATCAGAGTGAACAAGTGAAAAATGACTGAGAGTCCTTGTTTTATTTGGAGGATAGGAGTGTTTATGACTCTTTGCTAATATTCATGTGCCGCAAGGAAGATATGAATACGGATTAAAGATGTGTGGAAACAATATTTTTAGGTACCCCAAGGATGTGTGTCCTAGTCGGTGATACCACATCCATGCCTGCCAATTAACCGTCCCATGGGTGAGCGCTACCCTGCCGCGTTGGTCAACCTCATCGACAAAGTATAGCCCATCATGTTCAGAACTGTAGGACCTGTAAGGAACCACTAGAATGGGGGTTAAATAGTGGGTGCAGAAAATTTGGTTTTTAAAATATTTTGACCCAAAAACCAAACTTCTAAAAACAGTTTCTGTTTTCAGATCCGTTTGAAAGACTAGGTTACAGACCTTCAAAAATTCTGAAATTTAAAGAGATTCTACTCTCAGATGTTCTGAGTATCTCCTAAAAATTTCAGATCAAAATTCAATCTCTAACCCTTTGAAAAATCGTTTGTGGTCAGATTGCGCAAATCTACAAGAAACAGTACTCTGATTTGCAAAATTTATTACGATTAATCGGTAACTCCAAATGGTCTGAAAATTTAATGAAAAACCCCTTAAGGTATTTATTTTAATGGGTTGAAACAGTTTTGAAAAATTCCTTTGTGAAGTATGTCAAATACATTTAAGTTCTCAACCTTTGCAAGTCTGAAAATCAGATTGCACTAGTCTCAGAACTATTAACATTTGAATGACTTATACTTGTCCAAATGGGTTGAAACTTGCGTCAAATGAAACTTAAGAGGTGTGGCTATGGTTCTGAAAAGTTTTCCAATTTTCGAAATTTTTTGCTATTTTTTCTATTGCAATGAAAACGATGCAAAGTGCTGGAAACTGAAAGTAAAGTGCTAAAAGTAATAACACCGAGAATTTTATCTTGGTTTGGTTAACACAACCTACTCCAGTCTTCGAGGACACCTTCCTCGGTTATCACTAATCACAAAATAACACCTTACCACGAGGGTTATTAGAGTTACACACCAACTCCACCCTTAAACAAACGATACAAGCAATCACAATGATCATGAACAACACCACCGAACCGATGAAGGTTTGATCACACATTGATCAACCTTTTACAACAATTGAAACGTGTATGATGGTCTAACCAAGCCTATTCAATATATTGAATATAAGAACGATAGGCTTGAGAGAAGAAGAAGAAGAAAAAAATGTTGAAGAAGAAAGTAGAAGACTCCTTTTGCACTTGAGAGATTCTGAAAATTGTTTTGTTTTTGTTTGGCTCTCTTCTCTTCTTTTTAATCAAGTTGGCCGCCCCCTAGGGTTTTATTTACCTTGAGAATTCTCCTTTAAGTCCTTGGAAGAATGCCTTATATAGATGTGACATCATCTTGCTTACTTGGCACAACTTGATTGGATGATTATCTTGGCCTTGCTTACTTGGAACTCCTTGATTAGATGAGATTTGTCATCACTTAATGGATGTAAAATCTGAGAATAAAACATAAAACATGTGCCAAATTAAAGTTCAAATCATTTTCAAATAGTCTACAATCAATCCCTACTAATTTGGAAAGCAAATTAGTCACCAACAAGGTAGTAAAAATCGGCCAGCTTTGTCTCAAATGCTGAATTTTCAGCATGTGTTTCATTTGCTAAGGAGTGAAATATTACCTTGTGTAGCTCCTTCCATTAAGTCATTGACCTTGTGTAGTACATTCTTCACCAATCAAGATGCCAACTAAGCTCCACATAGGCTCCATTTAGAAGTGTAGGCGTGTGACATGGTCTTGAGCATGTGCTGAATTTTATTTTTGTAAACTTTGTAAAATAGTGCACAATAATTATACACATATGGTATATTTCAATCCGACCTAATTTGAATATTCTAGAACACTTTAGTATGTATTGAATATGTAAAAAGTGTCTAGATATATGTTACATGTCATGCCAAAAACGTTTCATGTGTTGTGTTCGTAGAAAACCGAATTTTCGAATTTTGTGCATTACGCGATTTTTCTCCGATTAAATTCAAACTTTTTGCACATGTTATATATATTATGTAAAACATAATATACATAAAATAACTTGAATATTCAGCTCTAATGGCTGATTAAAAGTGGCACCCCATGTACTTAAAAATTGAATTTGGAACCTCCACAATTTGGCCTTAATTAGGGATGATTTGTATGTGCCAACATGAAATGATTTTATGGCTGAGTGTACCATGTTAGCCATGAAATTTGTGGCGATTTTTGAAGTGTAGGGGTTGGCCATCTATATATGGCAAGTACGTGACACGTTAGCGAAGTTTCGGTAGTCACACAATACGAAAATTTTTGGTTTATAACCTTGTAACGTGTTGTTATAATTTTGTCATCACCATGACTTATATCATATGATATAAGACCTAAATATACTCATAAATATAAGGTAAGTATAGTGGTGTGACGTTGACGTACGTTTGTAATGTATGTAACGTCTCGGTAGTACGTCAGAATATATGTGTATTGTGCCTTTTGAAAAAAATCTGAATATATATATATATATATAAAACGTGTGAAGAGGTGGGAGGAGACTTTCCATTTCCAAATTTGCTGTCATCATGCCTTCTCCAAATATATCTCCATTTAATAAACTACTTAGTTCATTTATATAAGTACTTCACTTAATGAACTAGTTTAGTTCATTAATAGTGGCACCTAAAAATAGTTCAAACACAACAAATGTTTGCCATTTGATGTAAGCTTTAAAGCTTCATAACTCGTTAGTACAACAACATTATATATAAAATATATAAGGCATGTTTTGTAGGATCTTCAAGGCACCACTAGAAGGGGGGGTTGAATAGGTGGTGCGGAAAGTGTGGTTTTTAAAATTTGTTTAAAACTAAACAACTCAACTTCTGAAAACAGATTCTGTTTCCAGGAACAGTTTTAAAACGTTTTTAAAACCAGGTTATAGGTCTCCAAAAATTCTGACATTTTGAGAGAACTTAGCCTCAGATGTTATGAGGGTTCCCTAAAAATTTCAAATTAAAATTCAACCTTTAACCCCTTCGAACACCGTTGGAGATCAGATTGCGCGAATCTGTCAGAAACGGTAGACAGTTTTGAAAAATTTATTCCTATTTGTGTGTAAGTCCAAATGCTCTGGAATTTTAACCACTAACTCCTTATATAGTATATTTAAGTGAGTTGAAACAGTTTTGCAAAATTCTTTTGGAAAGTAGGTCAATTACAATCAAAGTCTCAACCTTTGCAAGTCTGAAAATCAGACTGCACTAATCTCAGAACTTTTGATGTTTGATCGACTTATACTTATCCAAAAGGGTTGAAACTTGTGCCAAATTAATCCTAAAACGGGTGTCTATGTTTCTGAAATTTTTTGTGATTTTGGAAAGTCGTTTACTATTTTTACGAATGCCAACAAAAAGAGTAAACTGTGCAGTAACAGAAAGTAAATGTTAAAAGTAAATGGCACCAAGAATTTTATACTGGTTCGGTTATAAACAACCTACTCCAGTCTTCAAGGAACACCTTCCTTGGTTCACACTAATCACACACACGTAATACACCTTACCACAGGGTTGATAGAGTTACACACTAACTCCAACCCTTTACAAACCTTGTGCGATGAATACAATTCGCACGAACACCACCACCTCGTAAGAATGAAGATTGATCACACCTTGATCAAGCTTTTACAAAGATATGGAATATGTGGTGGTCTATATCAAGCCTATTCAAGATTGAAAAACATGAATACAATAGGCTTTCAAGAAGAAAGAAAGAAAGAGAACGTAGAAGAGGAAGAGATAGGCGTTTGATCACTTTGATTTTGCAATGCTTGTGCTTGTCTTGTTTTTACTCATCTTCTTTCCTTTTAAGCTTGTGTAGCTGTCCCCCCTTATGTCCTCCCCCTCTTGAAAATTATCTTCTAAGTCCGTGGGAGAATGTAAGACATCATTGTGACATGGTCTTGCATACTTGTCACCTTCTTATAGGATGATAATTTAAGCTTTGCTTACTTGGCACTTTATGATAGGTTGAATGTTTTCATCATTGATGACTTGGAAAAATCTGAATATATCACTCAAACATGTGCCAAAATCATTCATAAAATTAATTCCATAATACACAAGATTGTCACATAAATGTTGCAAGACAAAATTTCTCCCACACTAGGTATGAAAATCGGCCATAATGAGAATTTGCCATGCTGAATTTTCAGCATGTGTTACATGGTTGTACAATTCAAAATAATTCCATTTTTCTTTGATTTTTCTAATTAAAATGAATCACCAATTGATGGCAAATATCCTTATCACATTAGAAATGAATTTGGACAACTTTATGCCCATGAATTCGGCCATGACACCTTTCACACATGCTGAAAATTTTTTAGCATGTGTGATATATAAAATATCACAATTTATGAATTTAAAAAATATTCAAATTATTTCCATTTCTTTTCCCAATCAATCACATAATTCAAGATGATAAAATATAGCCTTCTAATGTGAAAATTTCGGCCACCATACTTACACATGCTGAAATTTTCAGCATGTGTTATAAGTGAGACAAAGTTTGAAATCTTACCATTTGTAGCTTCTCTCTTTAATTCACCAACATTGCATGGTTGATTCTTGACCAATAAATATGTCAACAAGGCTCCAAATAAACTCCATCTCAGCTGTGATATGCGTGTATAGTGTATATACATGTGCTGAAAATTATTTTTGCTAACTTTGTAAAATAGTGCACATTTAATAATACACACATGTTATATTCCAATCAGACCTTAATTTAATTTTCTAGAACACTTTAAGATGTATAATATATGTAAAAAGTGTCTAGATACGTGTCATATGATGTACCAAAAACGTTCCATGTGTTGTGTGCGTAGAAAACCGAATTTTCGATATTTATCGATTACCCGATTTTTCTCTAATTAAATTCCAACTTCTTGCACATGTTATATATATTATGTTACACATAATATATATAATATATACTTTAAATCTCAGCACTTGGCTGGTCTAAAGTGGTGCCATTAACATGTGTCAAAATTAAAATTGGAATCTTCACATTTTGGCCTTAATGTGGGGTGATTTGTGTGTGCCAATATGGAAAGTATTTTTGGCTGAAAATATTCTCAACCCCACGAAATTTTTGATGATTTTTGAGATGTAGGGGCTGACCATCTATTTATGGCAAGTACATGACACGTTGGCGAAGTTTCAGTATTCGCCCGATACGACAATTTTTGGTTTAGAACCTTTTAACGTGTCGTATTTAATTTGTGATCACCATGACTTATATCATATGATATAAGACCTGAATATACTCATAAATATGAGGTAAGTATGGTGGTGTGACGTTAACGTACGTACGTAAAATATATAACGTGTCGGTAGTATGTTGGAATACATGTGCATGTGCCTTTTTCAAAAAAAAATCTGAAAATATATGTATTATATATGTATATGGCGTGTATGTATTAATGAGGGAAGGAGGAGAAGACTTTCCTTCCTTAGCCTTGTTGCCTTTGTGCCTTTTCCAAATGTGGCTTCCTTTAATGAACTGCTTAGTTTTATTAACTAAGTACTTCACTTAATGAACTAGTTTAGTTCATTAATGGTGGCACCTGAAAATAGTGTAAACACAACAAATGTTTGCCATATGATGTAAGCTTTAGCGCTTCATGGCTCGTTAGTACGACAACATTATATACAAGCTAAATAAGGCAAGTAGTAAGCAACATATCATTCATACATGTATATATCATGCACGTTTGTGTATGTTATTCATTTAAATCATATATTTTGAAATCACTCAAACCCCCTTTTCTCTACATGTTTGTCACAAAAACGTGTCAAGTAATAAACTGTCATGAATTTCTTTAACGCACGTTATTTAAATGATGCATTTTGTGAATCACTCAAACTCTTTTTCTGAACAAGAACCACTCCCGATGATCTTTCCTATTCGGATATCCTGCAAGAGGCGAAAGGTCGGTGCATCAGTATCGTACAATTTAACTCTTTTGTAAGATGACTAATAGAGAGCAATTTATGAGAAAATGTAGGAACATAAAGACAACTTTTGAATTTAATATATGGGGATAGGCTAATACTGCCTGCCCCTTCCACGGAGGAATATACGTCAATGGCAGTGCGAATACCCTTTTTGTGGGACGGCGAGCAGATGGAAGTCTCGGATGTCATAGGACATTATGTCAGTTGCACCATAATCAAATAGCCATGCGAGATTCTGCTCGACTCCGGTTTCATGGGATAAAGGTGTCGTAGGGTCTGGTTTAAGTTTTGTGGGGTCTATTTTTTCTCCTTTAAAAACAGCGGCTGGATTTTCACATTTCTAAAATTGCCCCTGATTAAACTGAAGATTACCAAAAATACCTCTGATATATTATAAATAGGGATAGGAGGGCTTGGAGGTAATTTCACCCCAAGCACTGTATCTTTATGATTAGCGCCCCATGCTTTTGAGCGCTTCGCGTGGCCGCCAGATGTGCCCTCGCCTTCTAAAGTCTTCTTCTGTCTGGCGCTATGCGTGACTCTCTTGAAGCCATCTGGGCCTTCTTGCTCCAGGATATCGACGGCGACTGAAAAGTTGCTCGTGGCTGAGCTCCCTTTCTTCTCTCTTTTCCTCGTATCTGGCCACCACTCTAGGTAGCAAACCAACTTAAAGCAACCTTTTGCCGTGTGTCAACTGCCACCGCGGTGAGTACATCGGAGATGAGCTTTCTCATCGTCTTGGCGGGATGATGACACTGGCAGAGCCTATCTCCCTTGGTCTGACCGTTCTCTGTCTTGTTTGGTAAAACTCTCCCTTTCCTGTGTTGGCCGACTGTTTATGGAGATGAGGTCACTGCCAATACCGGAGGGGTTGCTCTCCGAGGACGGTTCGCCTTCGCTTTTCATGATCTCCCTCCTATGTTCGTCCCGCCGAATCTATGAGTAGGCCTCCTTTACTAGGGGTAGGGGATCCGTTTTCAGAATATCCCTCTTCTCAGCATCATAGTCTCACTTATAGCTTATAGAAATTGATAGAGTCTATTTTGTTGTTGGATTTGATAGTAGACAGTCATGTCCCTAAACATTGCATTGGGTTTGGCAGTCGTCAGTCAATATCCTTCTAGACCGATTGGAGTTGGCCGTATATGTGCTCCAGGGGCTGTGATCCTTGCTTCAAACTGTTAGTTTTGACAGTTAGATCATAGATTTGCAATCGGATAATCGATGTATTGATTTACGATATCAGGTTCAATGTTTTCTAAGATCCACGTGAGAATAATGGAGTATGACTGCCTCCACTGTTCATAGGTTGGGTCCTCTTTCTGGGAAGGAGGGGCAGTGATGTGTCTGAGTGTAGCGCCCCAGCCCGATACCGTTATCGGAACCAGTGCACCCGCCGTAGCCTACTATGAGAACTACGAAGCGTCAAGCAGATCAAACATACATCCTTCATAATGTAAGTTAAAACCAGCGGAAACGTCATAAAATCTAAACCTTCGTTGTCAATATTACAACCAGAAAACTGCAGCGGAAATAAAACTGTTTGTTCATCTAGCCGACATAAGTTTTAGGACAACATAATAACAATGAGTTTCAAACTCAAACAAAATAGTCCAGCATCTATCTATTCCCTTGTCCATCATCCCATTGAGCCCACTCGCCGTCGTCTTCGATAAATATCAACTCATAATCAGGCTCACCTGAAAAGGAGACAGAATGATTGTTCTTAGCGAAAACTTCGCCAGCAAGTAACCCGTCTATACACCCTACGGAATCACACACGTCGAGTCACCAGTGTATAAAGCATTGCCCAAAATAAGGTGCTCGGGTTAGCAATAGCATCTTAGTAAGAATTACTCAAAACAGATAAAGCACATATGTGAACACCGATACGAGAACCAACATGTATTAAAACAACATATCACATAAGCAAGTCATAGACTAACCACGTTTCTTGCATGTCAAGTCTTATGCTTCGTGTCTCATGATGCATGTACTTCCTTAAAATCACACACAACACCCATGCATATGTCTTCTTTCACAAACATGTCATGCATGTCATTTCACAAAACATTTCGTCACTTTACATATCATATTCTTCGCGTAGCAGAACTTTATACCCTGTGGGTGATCAGCCCACAGCCATCATAACTTTATACCCCGTGCTGAAAGGTCCACGGCCCCATTACATATATCATATATCCGTGCTGAAAGGTCCACGGCCCCATTACATATATCATATATCCGTGCTGAAAGGTCCACGGCCCCATTACATATATCATATATCCGTGCTGAAAGGTCCACGGCCCAATTACATATATCATATATCCGTGCTGAAAGGTCCACGGCCCCATTACATATATCATATATCCGTGCTGAAAGGTCCACGGCCCCATTACATATATCATATATCCGTGCTGATAGGTCCACGGCCCCATAAAATACTTCATTTTCCGTGCGGATAGGTCCACGGCCCCATAACATACTTTATACCTTGCTGTTGATTCACAGATCACGCTCTTTATACCCTGCTTTCGCAGACGTGACTTTTATACCCTGTGATCAACCAGCAGCCATTTTGTCTTTCGCAAACTTTACCTTTCTTGTTCTTTTGCAAAACATATGTCCAATCAAATGCAAGTGCCCATGTCATGATGCAGGATGCACAGATAGCTTCATATCAACATGTAGCACACACACACATACATCTTGTCTATCAAGGATATGGTCTTGCACCTCAAACACTCCCTAAACGTGTTTTACCAAGTCCATTTGTCTCACTTATTCACTAGAATTCAATCTTATGCTTACTTAATCAAACTTACCATCTACACCTCAAATATACCTCAAATACCCTTGCATTTTATGTTCAAAAGAAGTGTATAAAGTTACTACACTTACATAGGGCGCTTAAAGGGTCAAAAATACTTCCAGAATACTTGGAACGCCACTTGGAGCGCCTAATGTGGACATGAAGCGCCTCTACTAGGCGTTCGAAGTGTTCGGGGATGATTCAGGACACATTGAACACCACATGAAGCGCCTAATGTGACATGAAGCGCCTCATGTATGCGTTCGAAGTGTTCTGACGGTTCTAAATTGCAGTTTTTCTGTACGGGAAAGCTCCAGGACACATGGAACGCTACATGAAGCGCCTATAGTGACATGAAGCGCCTCATGTAGGCGTTCGAAGTGTTCTGACGATGCCAAACTGCAGTTTTTCTGCAGTAACTTCCACCCAACTCCTTTCTTCTTCAACCCTTCCATATTCAACTCCTAAAGATCCATCTTAACATCTAAATTCATCATACTTAACATACATCTAATCATGAATTGAAGCTTAGTTGTGCCTAACAACATCCACTCTAACTCTTCAATCATTCACCATCTTCAAAGATTGTCATCAACAACAACCAACACCACAAGTCTACAACAATGTCAACTCTCATCCCTCAATTTCCTGCACATACTCTCAACGTCAAAGTGTAGACAATCAACATAAGAGTAGAGCAAGACAATAAGCAAGTCAAGATATACACTTTATGGGCATGCTTGACAACAACAAAGCACCACACAACTATTTTCAGGGATATGGCCCAAAGAACAATACTTTGCACAATTAGCAACAAGACTTACATATAACAAAGCATTTAAAATAGTCAAGACAAGAATACCAATGTGTGATTCATGTTTTCTCTTTGTAAGAACATAGGGCCTAAGTATCAAAATTTACATAAAGCGTATAGAAAGATTACTTGCCTTTGTTTCTAGTTAAGCTTACGGATTTACTGCAGAACTTTGATGAGAATTGAACCTAGAATGGCCTTTTCCTTCCTTCTCTTTCCTTTCTTCTTCTTCTTCCTCTCCTTTTCTCTTCTCTCTCTTTTTCTCAGAATTTTTCCTTCTTCTTTTGTGGTATAACCGTCCAATATTGCTGAGATGGGGAGGTTATACCAACTTTTGTAACTCCCTCAACTTCTAGTAGGGGCCTTTCAAGTAATTTCTATGAATTACCTTTAACTCTATTTTGAACCCTTTTTTCTTATTCTTCTATGTTTTAGGTGACTAAGTTTTATAATCTTACATAATTAATTAGATTGCATTCAAGGTTAACCTCTAAGTATTGAAAGTTGCGCTTAAAAGACACGGGGTGTAACATTCCACCCCCCTTACAAAAAGTTTCGTCCTCGAAACTTACGTACCTTAGTCAAAGAGCTGAGGATACTTCTCCCGCATTTGTTCTTCGAGCTCCCAAGTGGCTTCACGTTCCGTGTGATTGCTCCATTGAACCTTTACATACGGGATCACTCGCTTCCTCAACACTTGATCCTTTCGGTCCACAATTTTCACGGGTACTTCCTCATATGTAACATCGTCCTTGAGTTCCAAAGGTTGAGCTTCAAGTACATGACTTGGATCCGCCACGTACTTTCTTAATTGTGACACGTGGAATACATTGTGAACTTGTGCCAACACCGGGGGTAATGCCAACCTATATGCCAAGGCTCCTACCTTCTCAAGTATTTCATAGGGACCAATGAAACGAGGGCTTAGCTTGCCTTTTACTCCAAACCTCATGACGCCCTTCGTAGGTGATACCTTCAAATAAACTTTATCACCCACATCAAAATCCAATGGTCGTCGTTTGGAATCTGCCCAACTCTTGCTGCGGTCCTGAGCCGTCTTGAGTCTTTCCCGGATGACTTTCACCTTCTCTAACGTTTTCTCTAATAGCTCAGGTCCAGTAATGGTCCTCACGCCCACTTCGTCCCAATAAATCGGAGACCTACATTTCCTTCCATACGAAGCCTCAAAAGGAGCCATATCAATTGCATTGTGGTGACTGTTATTGTGATAGAGCTCCATTAACTTCACCATTACATCCCCAACTCCTTTTGAAATCCAGGACACCAACTTTTAACATGTCTTTTAGGGTATACGTAGTCCGTTCAGACTGTCCATGTCTGAGGTTGATAGGATGTACTCATCCTTAACGCCTTACCCAGGGCCCTCTAGAATACTATCCAGAGCTTGGAAGTGAACCGTTGGTCTCGGTCAGACACTATACTTATTGGAACACCATGTAGGCTGACAATGTTGTCCATATCTAAATTTACCAACTTCCGAGAGGTACTTCCTTCGAGACCGATAGAAAATGTGCAGGTTGGTCGATCGATCCACAATCACCAAAATCATGTTATATCCACTTCTTGTTTTCGGTAATCATCCACAAAGTCCATAATAATAAGTTCCTATCTCTACCCTGGAAGTTCCAACGGTATCACTAATCCACTAGGTTCTTGGTGTTTAGTCTCAACTTACTGACACGCCAGACCTCTCCCAATGAACTCCGCAATGTGTCTCTTCATCTTACACCACCAATAATATTGTTAGCGATCCTTGTACATTCTGGTGCTACCATGATTTATTGATAACCTTGAGCTGTAAGCCCCCTTGCAAAATTTCTTCCCTTAGCTCGTCTAAATCATGTACACACATTTTTCCTCTAACATAAGTTCCTGTCCACCTTGGTCTGAAATCCATCAATCTGACTATACCTCAGTTTCCCAGCAATATCACCCACCGTCCTATTCTTCTTTCGAGCTTCTTTCAACCAATCCATCAAACTCGGGGTGACGGTCAATGATGCGAACACATTACTACAGAGTCAACAGAAACCAAGCTAAATTCTTCTATTCCTCTCTCAAGTGATGACTGTCGCGCATGGTTAGATTTTCCGTTTAATACATTGGCCACTTTATTAGCTCTTCCTGGATGGTAATTAATGGTTAAGTCGTAGTACTTTTGTAGTTCCAACCCTCTTAGCTGTCTCATGCTTAGCTGTCCTGAGGCATACGCGATAACTCGTTCGTATTGCATCAAAACACAGTCTACAAGTGAAGTATCAACAAAACTCAATTTGGATGGAAAGTCATAACTTATGCTACAGTTTGCGTACCTAGACTGTTTTTCGACACATCATTACATATCACAAACCCATCAGTATCAAAAGGTTGAGCCAATACTGGAGCTATGGTTAACCTCCTCTTAAGCTCCGTGAAGCTTTTCTCGCATTCTGTCGTTCACTCAAACTTGAACTTCTTTTGAGTAAGCCGACTGAGGGCTTCGCTATTGTCGAAAGTCCCTCGACAAACTTCCTATAATAACTAGCTAGACACAAGAAACGCTGACTTCGGTGTCATTCGTAGATCTAGACCACTTGGTAATAAGTTCAACTTCCTTCAATCAACAGCAATTCCCTTGAAAGGTTATACCTTCCATCACAGAATTCTTAACTGTCACTTGTTTTAATCGATAGTCAATGTTGATGTGAAATCGTAATTTGATCTTGGACGCTTGGACACAGTATGGAATCTCCAACTATTCTGGTGAACCACAAAGGCGCTTAACAAATTCCTTTGCCACAAAAGAGGGGTTCACGCCGCTATCAAAAGTACATTGGTGAATATCTTGTTCACCAAAATTGTACCTCATACCACATCGGCGACTTCCGAATATCCTTGGCGATCATGACATTAACGCGGACATTCGTCCTCGGTTGCTGAGCAACTTCTCCTAGAGCATTCATTCTCATCTCTGAGCAATCTCGAATAAGGTTTCCCACCTGTCCGCATCGATAACATGCTCTTCCCAACTTCCTATATTCGCCAACATGACCCTTATTGAAGTGCGGCAAACTCTTTCAACCTGCTGTACAACTAAATTCTGTTGTGGGGGTCTATGAAATTTTCTCAACCGAGCCTCTCTTCAGAACCTTGATCCAACGTCCTGGCCTGCCACCAACTCAAATCTCTTCTCTTAACCTCTTACCTTTTTTCGGAGTATCCTGCATCGGCCTTTCTTGCTGCCACTCTGCGGAAATCACTCTCGACGTGAAAACATGCATCCATCATGTCCTCGAATGTTCTCATCCATGCATTTACAATTGCAGACTGAATTCTTGAGTCCAAACCTCGTCCGAATTTTGTCATCTTTAAGCGATTATCAGGCATAATCGCAGGAGCAACTTACCCAAAGCATGGACATGGTCGGCATACTCCGACATTATCATCCGCCTCTGTTTTAGCCCGTCGAACGCCCTTATCTTGTCTAAGATCGCTGTCTTGAGCACGTAATACTTCAGAAAAGCATCACAAAGTTGTATCCAAGAGATCAATGGGGTCTGACAATTTAAATTATTATAGAAATTTAAATGATATACGCGCTCGCACACACCCAACCCAGATCATACTTAGACTCTAGAAAATCATCACTTATACCTAAGGATCAAACTTAAGGGAAAATCACATCTTAATTTGCTATAAGATCATGAACCTAAGTTTCCGAGATAGACCTGAAGCCTAGGCTCTGATACCACCTGTAGCGCCCCAGCCCGATACCGTTATCGGAACCAGTGCACCCGCCGTAGCCTACTATGAGAACTACGAAGCGTCAAGCAGATCAAACATACATCCTTCATAATGTAAGTTAAAACCAGCGGAAACGTCATAAAATCTAAACCTTCGTTGTCAATATTACAACCAGAAAACTGCAGCGGAAATAAAACTGTTTGTTCATCTAGCCGACATAAGTTTTAGGACAACATAATAACAATGAGTTTCAAACTCAAACAAAATAGTCCAGCATCTATCTATTCCCTTGTCCATCATCCCATTGAGCCCACTCGCCGTCGTCTTCGATAAATATCAACTCATAATCAGGCTCACCTGAAAAGGAGACAGAATGATTGTTCTTAGCGAAAACTTCGCCAGCAAGTAACCCGTCTATACACCCTACGGAATCACACACGTCGAGTCACCAGTGTATAAAGCATTGCCCAAAATAAGGTGCTCGGGTTAGCAATAGCATCTTAGTAAGAATTACTCAAAACAGATAAAGCACATATGTGAACACCGATACGAGAACCAACATGTATTAAAACAACATATCACATAAGCAAGTCATAGACTAACCACGTTTCTTGCATGTCAAGTCTTATGCTTCGTGTCTCATGATGCATGTACTTCCTTAAAATCACACACAACACCCATGCATATGTCTTCTTTCACAAACATGTCATGCATGTCATTTCACAAAACATTTCGTCACTTTACATATCATATTCTTCGCGTAGCAGAACTTTATACCCTGTGGGTGATCAGCCCACAGCCATCATAACTTTATACCCCGTGCTGAAAGGTCCACGGCCCCATTACATATATCATATATCCGTGCTGAAAGGTCCACGGCCCCATTACATATATCATATATCCGTGCTGAAAGGTCCACGGCCCCATTACATATATCATATATCCGTGCTGAAAGGTCCACGGCCCAATTACATATATCATATATCCGTGCTGAAAGGTCCACGGCCCCATTACATATATCATATATCCGTGCTGAAAGGTCCACGGCCCCATTACATATATCATATATCCGTGCTGATAGGTCCACGGCCCCATAAAATACTTCATTTTCCGTGCGGATAGGTCCACGGCCCCATAACATACTTTATACCCTGCTGTTGATTCACAGATCACGCTCTTTATACCCTGCTTTCGCAGACGTGACTTTTATACCCTGTGATCAACCAGCAGCCATTTTGTCTTTCGCAAACTTTACCTTTCTTGTTCTTTTGCAAAACATATGTCCAATCAAATGCAAGTGCCCATGTCATGATGCAGGATGCACAGATAGCTTCATATCAACATGTAGCACACACACACATACATCTTGTCTATCAAGGATATGGTCTTGCACCTCAAACACTCCCTAAACGTGTTTTACCAAGTCCATTTGTCTCACTTATTCACTAGAATTCAATCTTATGCTTACTTAATCAAACTTACCATCTACACCTCAAATATACCTCAAATACCCTTGCATTTTATGTTCAAAAGAAGTGTATAAAGTTACTACACTTACATAGGGCGCTTAAAGGGTCAAAAATACTTCCAGAATACTTGGAACGCCACTTGGAGCGCCTAATGTGGACATGAAGCGCCTCTACTAGGCGTTCGAAGTGTTCGGGGATGATTCAGGACACATTGAACACCACATGAAGCGCCTAATGTGACATGAAGCGCCTCATGTATGCGTTCGAAGTGTTCTGACGGTTCTAAATTGCAGTTTTTCTGTACGGGAAAGCTCCAGGACACATGGAACGCTACATGAAGCGCCTATAGTGACATGAAGCGCCTCATGTAGGCGTTCGAAGTGTTCTGACGATGCCAAACTGCAGTTTTTCTGCAGTAACTTCCACCCAACTCCTTTCTTCTTCAACCCTTCCATATTCAACTCCTAAAGATCCATCTTAACATCTAAATTCATCATACTTAACATACATCTAATCATGAATTGAAGCTTAGTTGTGCCTAACAACATCCACTCTAACTCTTCAATCATTCACCATCTTCAAAGATTGTCATCAACAACAACCAACACCACAAGTCTACAACAATGTCAACTCTCATCCCTCAATTTCCTGCACATACTCTCAACGTCAAAGTGTAGACAATCAACATAAGAGTAGAGCAAGACAATAAGCAAGTCAAGATATACACTTTATGGGCATGCTTGACAACAACAAAGCACCACACAACTATTTTCAGGGATATGGCCCAAAGAACAATACTTTGCACAATTAGCAACAAGACTTACATATAACAAAGCATTTAAAATAGTCAAGACAAGAATACCAATGTGTGATTCATGTTTTCTCTTTGTAAGAACATAGGGCCTAAGTATCAAAATTTACATAAAGCGTATAGAAAGATTACTTGCCTTTGTTTCTAGTTAAGCTTACGGATTTACTGCAGAACTTTGATGAGAATTGAACCTAGAATGGCCTTTTCCTTCCTTCTCTTTCCTTTCTTCTTCTTCTTCCTCTCCTTTTCTCTTCTCTCTCTTTTTCTCAGAATTTTTCCTTCTTCTTTTGTGGTATAACCGTCCAATATGGCTGAGATGGGGAGGTTATACCAACTTTTGTAACTCCCTCAACTTCTAGTAGGGGCCTTTCAAGTAATTTCTATGAATTACCTTTAACTCTATTTTGAACCCTTTTTTCTTATTCTTCTATGTTTTAGGTGACTAAGTTTTATAATCTTACATAATTAATTAGATTGCATTCAAGGTTAACCTCTAAGTATTGAAAGTTGCGCTTAAAAGACACGGGGTGTAACACTGAGTCTCCCCCCCGTTGATACCATACTGCATAATTGTGGTTGTTGAGTTTGTCTGTGAGGTTGAGTTGGGCATTGGATGAACTTTCTGCTGGGTGCTGCCTGGTATCCATTTCTGCAGCAGTTCCAACACTTGAGACAAATTCATGGATTCAGTCATTTGGTTGGTTGTCCCCCCAGACTGGGAAGTGCTTGACTGGGGTGTTTGGTCGGCCATAGAGAATGATTACAGGTAATTTGACTGAGGAAGTGATGAGTGTTTGTATTTCACCACCTTAAGGATAGAATAATAGCTCTGATACCATGTTATATTGAAGAAAAATATTCTTTCTTGCTATTGATAGCAGGCTAAACGCCTGATTAAATAGTACATAAGATGCTACAATCTAAGGATTTAGAGATTCATACTATCAATGAAAATCAATTACATCAATTACATTTGCCGCCTTGATTCTTCTTTCCTTATTTGTAATATTCTGACAGCATCCCCGAGCACTTCCCTAGCCGAAATTTCCTTAATGAGGATGTCACTATTTGCTATCCTGCGGAAGGACATTTTGCATGCAACGCAATGGTGTTTCCCATTGCGTTAAGAGAGCCTCTATTTCAGGATTCACTTTTTACAATATTTATTTTATTTATTTCTTAAGTTAAAGATACTTCAAATAAAGTTAATCTTTAGCCTTGAAGTACCATAGCGTTTACATATATTTCCAGACATGGCCATATGTTTTTAATTCAATTCTCTATTATTACATTGAAATGAATACACGTGTCCAGTATTATACCCAGACCCTCCATTGCATCGTATGAGAAGATTAGTTTCTTGGGCTTTTTGGATTAGAAATAACATGGAGAAAGAAAACCTGTGATGTAGGAATATGCACTTCTCTATTTGTCCTCTTGGATTTTTCGATTATAAGAGGTTTGTACCATTTGTGTGTTCTTATAATTTGAGCCAATTTGTTTTCTGTATTGTTTAAATTGAATGTAAATTCTTCGTGCGTGTACTTTTTATGTCTAATGTAATTTCTTTTGTTTATGTACTTTTAGTGATTTAGTGTACTTTAATTGTTTGGAAGTTTACTTTTAGAATTTTTAGTCATCTATTTAGCTTATATTTAGAGTACAAACACTCGTAAAATATCTTTTGTATTGTCAATAGTGGTGGCAAAGTTGTTAATGTGCAGTCTATTAAGACAAAATTGCAGTCCTATCCAGCAAATTTATGCACGGAACTGAAAGGTAAAGACAGAAGAAGCAAAATGATCGCTACTATCTAATTGAGCAGAATGAAAGAAGGAAGAATTAATTCCACTATAATTTCTGATAAGAACAACAACAACATTGTCTATTTTCTTAGGAGATCGTATGTACCAAACGATCCTCACGTATTAGAAATATATAGAAGTCATATATAGAAGCTGTTTCTCGACCGAATGCATTGCAACCCGAAACGAAGCAAAAAACTGAGAGAAACGAACACAAATGTAACACAGAGGAACAAAATGCAAAAATATCTGGATTTTAACAAAAAAGAAGAGAACAAAACATCCATATTCAACCCCTATTTACACAATGAAAAACTTTCAGAATCTCTAACACCAGCTCATTCCTTGATCGCCTTAGGCTGTAGGCTTGTGCAACATTGTCATCGCTCGTTAACATCTCCAGCTGATACACATAGAAACATCAGGAAACCCAAGGTGAACACAAACTGAATAGCAGAAGGGATAAGGACCATGAGAAACATTTGGAGATGGTCCTCGATAATATTGCTTAGTTTGTGAATGCCTTTAGACGAAGGGGAAATACACGCACAAACAAAGATCAGAGAGAACAGAATTCTCTTAAACCATAGTCTCCATTTAACATCTCTAGCTGATACACATAGAAACATCAGGAAATCCAAGGTGAACTCAAAACTGAATAGCGGAAGGGATAAGGACCATGAAGAACATATGGAGATGTTCCACGATAATATTGCTTAGTTTGTGAATGCCTTCAGACGAAGGGGTAGGTGGCAGGTATCTTGTAGTTCTTGCAGAAACAGAGAAGGGATCCATGGTTTTGCTGAAACGAAGTGAGAGTTTTGCTTGCATAAACTTGAGCAACGTTTGAGCATAGAAAAGAGAAAGCCAGCTCTAGTATATGTATAAGGTTGAGAAGGATAGAATGGGGGTTGGGGGGGAAACGGGTGTGCTGCCAATACGTGTTGGCATTTGATGGGATAGCAGTGGTATTGCTGGTGGGCAGGGAGGCAGCACCACTTATGTGTTTCCTGCATTGCAATATTAATCAAGGCACAGAGGGATCAGGTGTATAACGACAACTGTCAAACTTTTTACTATAAAGAAATATTAAAATTGAGTTAACAACATATTTTAACATTTAACTGAATTGGATTTTACTGTTTAGCTTCTATTCTATTTTCTTCATCGCTTTCTTTAGCAGTTTGATTTAGTAAAGTATGCATGCCAATAGGATTAGTTTATTTGCTGTCTTAGTTTATTGTGTTTACTACTTCCGTAGTTACATTTATTATTTTCTTTGGTTGGATATATACATATACATATACGTGTGTGTGTATATATATGTATATATATATATATGCATATATATATTGATGATAGATTTATCAGCTTTCATATATGTGTGTGTGTGTGTGTATGTATATATATATATGCATATATATATTGATGATAGATTTATCAGCTTTCATATATGTGTGTGTGTGTGTGTATATATATATATTGATGATAGATTTATCAGCTTTCCTAGATTAGATTTGTATGTTTTCTCAATACACAATTGTACTTAGGCTAGTTTGACGAGTTTGCCGTGTTGATTGAGGGATAGGATCTGCTCACCTATTTTCTCTCACCCGTGCGTCACCGAACGATACGTGGCATCAAATGAGATGGTGAGACTAGATAAAGTTCACCTGCATCTAATCTCACCACCCCATCCTGCTGTCACGTGTCGCTTAGTCATGAATGGAGTAAGGGAATTGAGGGGCAGGAGATCCCATCCCGTTGATTGATGCCTCCTCATGTATCATAATGCTATTTCCATGTAGGTTCAACCTTTAGTTCTTCATCAACTTGTTAGTTATGTTAGCTACAAAATTATTTCTGGTGCAGGAATGACACGCATCTGTGCTAGTAGCTAGAGAATTAATTGTGCTTTCCTACATTTGATTAGATTTACTTGGCTAATTCTATACGAGTGTTTAACCGAATCTATTTCATCTAAGCGAGTGGAATGAACGTGTAGCCGAATCTACTTCATAAATAAATTAGATTCGATTAGATTTACTTGTGCATACACAATTGTGTTTAGTCTAGTTTGGCGAGTTTATCGTGTTGATTGTTGCCTGCTATATTATAATGCTATTTTCTTATAGGTTCAACCTATATTTTTAGAGAATTAATTTTGGTGTAGGAATGGTACGCATATGTACTAGTAGGTCAATTTATTTATGAGGCTTGCTTCATGGGATTGGGATACTTTTGTGTTTCTTTATATGCTATGGGCAATCATTTCCTTATGTTCAAGTGGTCATTTTATGGGACATACAAATATATTATTAGAATTATTAGGTTCTAGGTGAAAATAACCATTTAACTTTTTTTTTGTTTTCAGTAACAGACACACACGAGCAGGCAAGAAATGGTACGGACTTTGTTCAACATGAAAGAATATAATAATTTTTACATTTAACCTAATCAAAATCGTGTACCACTAATTTGAAATATTTCTATTTTCTTTAAACAATGTCATAATGGAATGTTATGTATCGGTAATTTGATATGGTACATAGTTTTTCTTATTAAGATAATGGAATGATTTAGTACTATGCCCTCTCCCTGTAAATTCAAATTCACATGCTAATGGCATTAGGGTAGTCCAGTTGGTACTCGAGTTAGAGATTGTCAACAATAGGTCATGAATTCGAATCCAGTGACACGCACAGTGTGGGTGTTCTTCTGCTGCCAGACCAAAGGATTGGTTTGTAGGAAGTACCTTGTGTGAGTAACTGTGTTAGATCTCATCTAATCTAAGAGGCCGATGAACTTTTGATTTACATTCTTCACGCAGTTCCTTGTATTTGAGGCAGTAGAGCCCTTTGTGTTGTGGTTCAACTTTGCCAACAAATTCACAAGCTAATGTGTACAAATGTACAATTGTACGGAAAAAGCCGCCGCCTGGTGATGGTCGGGAACAGAAGGCAGAAAGTGGAGATGTCAGGATCAGCTTGTCCCAAGTACGCAGTTACAGCTAGCCTTTTTTTTCCCGCATTTTTCCCATTGTTTCTTCTTTTCTTTGCATTTTCATTTCCTCCCAGTCCCGCCTTTTTTCCCGCCCTTTTTTCCATTGTTTCTTCTTTTCTTTTCTTTTCATTTCCTCCCAGTTTCTAATAAACATATCTTATTCGCTTCAAATTCAAAAATAATAACTTCGTAGGAATCAAATACCTTATTTATAAAAAAACTGGGTGCCTCATTTATATGCGTCTTGTTCACTTTTAAGATGTGAGTTGCATGATTATAAAATTAATGAAATAAATTTCGAACAGCCTAGTTAATAAGATTTTCTTGCAATAGGAATAAGAGCAAACTATTGATTTTATCGTATGATAGTTCGAGGCACGCGTTTAATCTCACAACGTTGAGTATGGTTCAACTGTAAATATTTAGTCGAATCAAAAACTAAAACTAAGATAAATAAAAGAATAACAATGTTTCAGAATTGTACGATATAGTACATCAATATGTTTGTCAGTTCCGTTACAAACACTCTAGAGAAGTAAATAGAGTGTTAGGCTTATTTTCAGAATTTTTGTTGTTTATCTCATGCCAACGCAAATGCTCTCCAAAATAAAAAAAGAAAAGATCAGAAAGAATGAATTGAGAAAAGATTTAGACTGATTCAAATCTCTTTTATTCTACTCTTCTACCACTTTGTTTCGAATAAGATTTTTAATTAAAAATTTTTGTATCACATTAAACAAGGAACAAGAACAACGACGATAACAACACTTCTACTAACAATTTGGACAAGCAACAACTACACCACTAGCAACTTAATGCACAATCAACTTGTGCAACGTCGACTACAACAATAGTAGCTTATTGCACAAACAGTTTGTGCAACATCAACAACAACAGCTACAAGCAAGAAACACTTCTTGCTTCTTTACAATTCAACAAAGGGTTATCGAAGATCTTTCACCAAATTGGTTTTTGGAAAAAGGTGAAGTTTCATTTTCTAATAAGTCTAAGCAAGAGATCAAATATGTAGAGTTTTCCTTTTCTTACACTTCTGCTCTCACAATACAACTATGAAAACAAGCAAAAAGTGATTAATGAGCTTTAAGGACTTTCGCATCTTTGAGAGCTTTTTACAACAATGAGAAATGAAGCTCGAATAGGATGAAAATATGTAAATACCTCATTTGAGCTTCTTCAACATATAGAGGATGTGAGCTACGTTTTGCAACATCCATAGGAGTCTTCTACTCCATCAATTATTTTAAAGATGTCCAAATAGTCTTCAACCATCCTACGCTTGACTTTAATGATGAATAGCCACCCAAGAGAATCTTAAATATGTTTACAATAGTCGAGAAAGAATTATACGTGTTGGAAGAAAGTACAGAATCAATTTGTGGTTATATTACAGAGAAAAAAATTTAAATCTTTCTTAGATTTGCTTGCAGCGGTGATAAAAATTTGAATTCACAATGACATCGATCGGTGTATGTAAGGTTATAATGTATATCGATGGATCTATGTGAGGAGATGATGTTTGACAGTGTTGTTTAAATTTGAATTCTAGATGACATTGATCGATCTATGTGAGAATATGATGTATATCAAATGATCTATATGAGGGTATGATGTATACATTGATCTATGTTAGAGATTCATGTTAGGGTATGATGCATATTTTGATATCTATTTAGAGACTATGTCAGGGTATGATGTTACTTCCTTATTTGTTCAATGCTCTGCAATTTTCCAAGTATAAAATGACTTTTCAATCCTTTTTCAAACAATTTTTAAACTTCATCAAAACATTCATATTCCAACAAATTCCTCCTTTTTTATGATTTCAAAACCATCACTTCTAAAAGACATTTTGTATGGAAAAGGACACTTATACCATTCCGGGCTTTCGAAATTATTTTTTTGTTCAAAACAGTATATCTCCTCCTTAGTCATTGCATATATCAAGCACTAAAGGATATCAAGTTCACCTCCATACTTCACACTCCCCCAAAGTCAATGAATTTATTCTCTCCCATAAAACATTCATTCTTATATACTTCAATACCAACATCGTATGTATTTTTGCCATATATATCATACTCATTATCAAACTCATGTGCTGCGTATGCAAATTTTCACCCTATTTGCCTCATATACTATTTTATACGAAATGTCATATATCAAGCCAAATATAGAAGTCATATACCAATACCACTACATGAGCCATGTACACGAGCCACATACACAGGTCATATACCAACCTCGTTAGCCTCATATGCCATTTCGTACCATATCTCATATATTAAGCCCCATACATAAGTCATATACCAATGTCAGTATAAGAGCCACGTACATAAAGAAGCCACTTACATAAGTCATATACCAATATCACTATTTTTTCATTTTTCTAATCATCAAAATACACTTAAGAAAAAACAAAAAAAGATATCACAAATTTTCTTATTTAAAGTATTTAAGCTTCCCTTCAACATATGTGTAGTGCCCCGTCCGAAACTAGGGTTCTGGACCGGTGCATCCCTCGTACTCTGCTACGAGAAGTACAAGACGATACATACATGTGCATGTCGATATAAAACATGAATTGATATAGCAGAAGTGAAATAAAGATAAACATACGACATGCATAAATATACAAATCGTCAGATCCGTACAAGTCATGAGGTACATGTCCAAAATAATAGAAGTATAACATTATAAAACATAAATCCCCTAAAGCTAGGTCCTTTCATACAGCTCTCTCACAGATAGTCTACGCGGGGTTCGTCCTCTATGTATCTAACATCGGGAGCCCTGTCCTCTGCAAGTGCTCAAAGGCAAGTATGAGCGATAAAACGTAATAACCCAGCAAGTAGTCCTACTAGATACGTCATGTGGATCATGCATTGGGAGACGGGGTGATAAAATAATGATAGAGCATAATAAGACACATCTCTATTTAACAAATAAAGTGACATACCATAAGTATAATAAGCAACATGAAATACATAAGAATTCAACATCATAACATAAAGGAACATTATTCTTCTACCTATGTCTATAAACATCACATACATGTCCATACTTAAATTCTAATATGTGTCCTAAACTAAGGTCGTAAGCTTATAACAACTACACTTTCATGCATACATCCTACCTTGATCAACTTATTGACATTATAGGCTTAAGGATATTCTAAAAATAACTGAAGGATAACATGGTTCATTTTAAATGAAAACGTGACTTTTCATAAATTCATAACGTGACTTTTCCATAAGATACATAACATGACATTTTCATAAACATGAAGACACAACATTTTCATAAATGGCTATAGCACTTTCATAAGAATAATAACGCATGACATAATGAATGGTTCCCCATATAGTACATGTACCACATAAAACATAAGTACATGTTCTAACAGTGACGCATTATGACAGAGATCCTCTATCCCAGATAATGTGTTACACTCGGTCATAACGATAGCACATGCACCTGACACCTGCCACTCTGGTCCCCATGTTAGGACGGTGCACCAACATAACATAATCATATACATAACATAACATGTGTCGTTTGGAATCAACCGTCTCGTGTTTATTATTCATTACGCATATGAACTTTTAAAACATATGATGCGGTAAAAATAACTTTTGTTCAAACTTTTATTTCATGAAAGCCCTAACTCTCGACCAAAGGGTAATTTGGTTATTCTACACTTTAATCATCAAATATTCACCATTTATCTACATCCTATATGTCATAACTTAAAGAAAATACCACTTTTACCCTCCCAAAAAGGTACCATTCAGCCAAGCAACCCAAAACAGCCCCCATTTTGTAATTTTTACTCAACATCATTTTCTTAATTTGTATATTCCATATACAACTTATATTCTAACACTTAGTCATCTAAAATCCTTGTTTCTTAATCACTTTGATATGTCATATAAATAAAATACATAACTTTGTCATATTTCATATCTTAATAAATATTATACATATATGTATACATAATATGCAATAAAGTGACATATATATACATATATATATATATACACATAATCTCTATATATATGGTCTGGTTTTTATTCTGCATCATATTCCCGGGCACCTTGCTCTTTTTATTCCTATGGACATGGCTTGGGACCTATATCACGATGACGTTTGTGAGTGCCGCAACACAACCATCACTTCGTCCGTACAAAGTCCCCGCAGCGGTGGCTCTACTGGCGCGACATGATTGGATTCTGCTACTCAGAGGCAATCACAGGAGATCGTCGCCTTGGCTCATGCAACGCCAAGGCGACATGGGTATGAGTTTGACACTTTTGTCAGTTCTCATTTCTTTTATCATAGTTCTTGGTATAACTTCTTCCCTGTACTCCCACGAGGCACAAGATAAGCTGCAATCGTCCAGATCGAGCAACGGAGCATCAAAAGTTTTACCCGATCCTGAGCCATCACGGACCACTGGTGTTCTTACTTATGCAGCCCCCAAATACATGTATTCAATTTACTTTAGCGTCGATATCAATGATAGCCGTATAAATATGTACACTTTTTTCCTTCGCCAAGGTTTTTTCCACAAGGGTGGTTTTACTTGGCAAGGTTTTAATGCGGCATATCATATACGACTGGAGATATGCCATCGTTAGCTCATTGTATCATTTATTCTCATACTATGACATTTGTAATATGGTTTTCCTCCGCCATAAGTGAGGCATTTCAATAAAAGTTTCTTTATATAAAAAAAATACATAATCTCTACTTTTTCACATCTTATGCACATATATCATGACTTAATATTTATTGCATTTACATGAGTAATAACACATAAAGAATACATGAAACATAAAAGTGACAGAAACCATGAAAAGTCACTTTCTTGAGCCATAAACATCCTTAATATGCAACATAATGAAGATGGATGAACAAACCCAAGTGAGGTGTCAAAAATGGCCTTATGGCCATGTGTGTATATGTATATATATATGAAATGATGATTATAAAAAATATCACTTGTGACCAAGTATGTTAGTCATGCTTATGATGCATACATAAACATGCTAAAAACAAGATCATAAACCATAGGAAAACCAAAAAATCGTAGAAGATGCATACTTGATGATCATCATAGAGAAATACATGAAAAAATATACCAAAGTTACATTCTTAGTACACTTTCTTAACATTACATATGATTTCACTTTCTTTCTTTATTTTATACATATATCACATAAGAATATTCATTTCATTTCATTTATGCCTAAAAGTCCATCTTCTTGTGTTATGGCCAATTATGTGTACATATATATAACAATATGCGTATCACATAGAAACATATATTTTACATATTCTTATGGTGAAAACTTGAACATACTACGTGGATGATCCAACTTTGATATAAACATATATACTTAACCTTTGAAAATCCATGAAGGATCTAGGAAGAACACTTGCCTTTTTCACTTTTCTTACAACTTAAAGTGATGGTTCTTCACCTGGCTTGGAAAAGAATACATCTCCTTTCTTCCTTGGAGCACATGGTTTTGAAGCCAAAGTGAGAGGGTTAGTGAACAACCTATGGATGGTAGATAAATAGAAGGATTTAACTTAATCTACATGGAGCTTCTTACCTTGTTCTTCCTTGATTCTAAGCTCTAAACCATTCTTGAATCGCTCTTGGATGATGGAGGATGTTGGAACTTGGCCTTAGATGATGTTTGTGTAAGAAGAAATGAAGAAAATCCTCCCCTTGCTTGTGTGGGAGGTCTCGGCTAAGAGAGGAAGAGAAAAGAAGTTTGAAGGCTTGAGTTTTCTTGGAAGAGAGAGAAGAGAGTATTTGTTGGAAGATGAAGTTTTTCTGAAGTGTGAAGTGAAGAAAATAAAGAGGTTTGCCTTTTTGTTTAGGATCTCAGCCGAAGGGTGAAGGGGAGGGGAGAGAGATTTTTTTTTCTTGTTTAATAAGTGCATTAGGTTTTAGGACAATGAGTAAGTGGGAAGAGTGTGTAAGAAAAAGAAGTAGTCTGGTTCGCTTGGGTTTGACGTGGCTGGCCTAGGGGTAGGGGAAGAGAAGGATGACTTGTCTTGTTGCCTAGTAGGACAAAGTGGAAGAAAATATGATGATTGGGATAAAACCGTGTAGGGTTTTGTTGTATAGCGGAGACAAAATAAAAGAAATATTTTCTTCCTACATGGAAGGAAGGATGGCTACATTGGGGTTTAAGTGGGTAGAATAGGACAAAATACCATCATTTTGTTTCTAAACAATTTTCTGCACTTGGTATTTTGTTAAAATATTTTTTTAACCACAATTTTTTCTTCTTTTTTCCCCTACTTGGCTGCCCTATTATGTGTGTGTGTATGTCAATATACATACATACATACATACATATATATATATATATATATATATATATATATATATATATATATATCTTCCTTCTACCCTAATTATCTTGTTATGTCTTGTTTTATTTCCGATTTGTTTAAGTAGTGAAAAATTATTATGTCATGTCTTTTAGTTTTAATTTAATTTAATCCAAAACTTAAGTTATTTCCGATTTACAGTATGTTTGATAACGTTCGTTATCAAATTTTCTAGTGTATCAACATACCAAAGAATTTAGGAAGCTCATACTGACGTAAATCAGTTGATCGACACGCACTTTTCATTCTGGGTCATCGGAA
The DNA here is from genome assembly GCA_036186865.1 of Eustoma russellianum. Lineage (NCBI taxonomy): Eukaryota > Viridiplantae > Streptophyta > Magnoliopsida > Gentianales > Gentianaceae > Eustoma > Eustoma russellianum. Next base: position 25,424,718 of record AP025045.1, on the reverse strand, counting down.
AACAACCTCCATGTGTTTCTAACACATGAGTATGGTTGCGTACATCCGACCTCCCCATACCCCGTCATAGATGGGAGCCATTAAGGCAATGGGGTAATGATAATGATGATGATGATACTAACGTAAATAAATTCACGGTATTGAAAATGTTACGACGTAACAGAAAAATTTGGGCGTAACATTCTTATTGCTCATACTTGCCTTTAATCATTTGGAGAAGACAGGGTCCTCGATGTTAGATACATAGAGGACGAACCCCACGTAGACTATCCGTGAGAGAGATGTATGCCAAGACCTAGCTTTTGAGGATTTTTGTTTTATCATGTTGTAGGTATATTATTTTAGGACATGTACCTCATGACTTGTACGGATTTGATGATTTGTATATTTATATATATCGTATGTTTATCTTTATGTTGCTTCCAATATACTGATTCATGTTTAATGTCGATATGCACATGTATGTATCGACGCCATGTACTTCTTGTAGTAGAATACGGAGGTGCATCGAGCCGAAACCCTAGTTTCGAGTAGGGCGCTGCAATATGCCATGCTCATATGTTGGACATACACATCTCAAATACACATAGCAACACTTATCTCACTCATACCTCAAACTTATGTTTGACCATACCCTTTGACCCTTAAATATATCTCTCCTCATATCAACCCTATATTTTATCACATGCCACATATGTGTGTGTGTCTATATATACACTCATTATATAATTCATGTCTCCTTACATTTTTGTGTTTTTGTAATTATCATAAAACAATAAGACACAATGAAAAGATCACATAAAAATACTTCATCGTCAACGACAAAGTCCTATCGTTCACTAACTCACGCATATAATGATATTTTAGCTGAATGTGCTTTGTCCTCGAGTGATTCACCAGGTTCTTCGTGAGATACAAAGCACTTTGGCTATCAGTGTAGAGCGGCCTGCTACTTTGATCCCTTCCAATTTATTCCAGAAAATTAAGTAAACATACCATCTCTTTTCTGGCTTCCGAGACTGCAACTTATTCGGTCTTCAGCGTAGAAAGTGCTACGTATTTTTGCTATCTTGATACCCAACTTACTGTCGTACCATCATATGTAAAAATATAACAGGAAGTACTCTTCCAACCGTCACTATCACCATCAATGTCCGCATCAACGAAGCCTTCAAGTCCTGTGTTACTTTTCATGATGCATAATGCAATACTCGAAGTACCCTTCAAATATATCAGCACCTATATTACAACCTCCCAGTATGCGGCAACGGGATTTGCCATGTAACAGCTCACTACTCAAACTGCATAAGCAATATCGGGTCTCGTACAAACCATAGCGTACATGAGGCTATCAATGGCCGAAGAATATGGTACATTATCAATATAATTCTACTCCACCTCTATTTTGGGTGACTGAGATTTTGACAAGTTGGGTTGTACCCCTAACAGTGTAATCCTCAGAGTAGCATCTTGCACACAAAATCAGTCCAACACCTTAATGATGTATTTTTCTTGCGACAAGATCAACGAACCTCCCATTCGATCTGGAAGGATATGCATGCCAAGAATTTTATTTGCCAGACCCAAGTCTCTTATCTCGAACATTTGCGATAAATATTTTTTTAACGCATAAGTCTCCTTCTTCTTAGCTCCCACAACAAGCATGTCATCAACATATAACAATAAAATAATGCAGGAGCTGCTGAAAGAATTGAAATAACAATGATCCATATATTCTCATTTAACTCTACGACTACACATGAAGTGTTCAAACAGTTTATACCACTTGTATTCAATCTACATACGAGACCCTCTTCTCCTTTGGCTTTGAAGCCTTTGGGCCGCTCTATATAAATTTCTTCTTTTGAGTCATCGTAAAGAAAGACCATCTTCGCATCAAGTTGTTGAAGGTGTAGATTCTTGGCCGCCAGTATGCTGAGAACAATCTGAATAGACGTGAGCTTTACAACGAGTGAGAATATCTTGGTGTAATCAACTCGTTTCTTTTGTAAGAAACCCTTGACCACCAATCTCGCCTTATACCTGTAGCGCCCTGCCCGAAACCAAAGTTCCGGCACGGTGCACTCACCGTACTCTACTCCAAATAGTACAAAGCGTCTATACTATACATGTACATGTCGTCATGAATAATGAATCGATAAGCGGAAGAAACATAATAAAAACAAATCATCATCGACATGCAATGCACTACATCATAATCTGTACAAGTTATAATATACAGAATACTGAAACCTTCTGAAATACATCATAAACCAAGACCTAACACCTTCGAAGCAAATCTCTCGACAGGTTTCTTCGTTATCAATGATTTATCTAACCTGTTCTCAACAAGTCTGTATAGCGATACCTGTTATCTGGAAAGTAATAAATGAGGCAAGTATGAGCGATAGCCAATCTTTTAATCACTCAGCAAGTAATCTTACCAGATACGTCATGTGGATTATACATAGGGAGATAGGCACAAAATACTGATAACATAACACTGGACAAAATAAAGCACGTCTCCGTTATAGTTAAAAGAGGCATGATACGAATATAAAACATAACATGAAAATTTACCTCGTACCATATAAAATCATAACTGTCTACCTCATTCCATTCATACATACTTGTCTATACTTACGTTCTAATCTGTATCATACTGAGATCATAGCTTGTAGCTACATCTTCATACGTAATCTTTCTCAATCAACATAAGTACAATAACTGACAGATATTCTAACCATATTCTAAGGTATAATTTGCAAGTACTGACGTCACTCACATGATATAACACGTAGACAAGAATATGAATCTTCAGAATGTTGTACTGGACATCTACTTAACCTTCTAAAGACTTGTCTGTGTCTACAGCTTATTCTCTCGATTCTCATTCTATACTGCACATCAATTCTATCTCCAATGTAAGGATGCAATTATGATTCTTATGAAACTGATGCATAGCTTTTTAACTTTAAAAGCAAAATGTATATCTGTAGACTATAAAATAAGTGATGGCCATCCTACGTAAGAAAACAATATCAATGGTGACCGGAAAGATTCTCCAAGTAGTTTCATATACCACTGATACGCTCATCATAGGTATATGTATCTAATGGTGACTCGTATGGCCGCTGATCTCATGAATCGCTCGCCTGATGAACATACGGCACATAACTTACAGTCTGGTGATCTCAGGAATCGCTCGCTTGATGAACATACGAAGCATAACGTATAGTCTGGTGATCTCAGGAATCGCTCGCTTGATGAACATACGGCACATAATGTATACTATAAAATCGTCGAGGGAGTCCAAGTACACTCACGAGGTACTCACATGACTCATAACTGTAAACATAAACTGTGTCTCTTAGAATCTTCTGTTCTGTTGATACGGTTTGTTACGTGTAATCTATTCTTTCTGAAACATGTTGGTAAAATCTCTTGAAAACATGTGATGTCATAAACTGGCTGTACACAGTACTATTATTGAAACTATAAGATGTCTGTGTACAGCAAAATCATAATCATATCATAACTTTTAAACATTTCTTGTGATGCAACATGTATGCAAATGATTTTATTTCTATTCTATATCGCATGTATAAATACGCCGATCATACTCATATCATCATATTCTTAAAGTCTCTACATATCCACTTAATCTATGACTTAAATCATGAACTTTCCCTCTTCCAATTAATGTACGAACTAAAATACCTACTTTAACATACTTTACTATATAATCTCATATTTCATTTTCATATCTTCTTATATATGTTATCAAATCAATATGCATATTTTCTTAACCCACAAAAAGGCCACTTGGCCGAAAATCCATACATATAAACACACAAGCTTATTTCAACTTAATAATTAATTCATGGCATATAGGATACACATATTTATGTTCAATTAATTGTTATAGTGTCATGATGGTACCTTTTCAGCCACTTGGCCGAACTACTGCACAACACACTTCCTGATTTCTACTCTTTCATGCACATTAGATATATAGGAACATACACACCCACTATCACACATAGCAACTTGCAATTTTACATTATTACATGCCACCTACTTTTACATAATGCCCAAGCACTCATTTACCATTACATGGCATTTCTTTTGTCCCATTGCCGTGCACACATATGCACACACACCCTTACACATCTGTATCCAAAATGAATTATAGCGCTGGAGCTTTTCATCTTAAATTTTTAAAACCAACATATACCTATACTACTGTATATACTACGTGTGTATATATATATTTATGTTTCTATACTTTAAATATATATATATATATATATATATATATATATATATGTCACAATTTGAAATAAGCTATAAACCATAAAAATACACATTATGGCCGAAAATACTAAGTGTATGTATATATATATAACCCTATGTATATATGTAAATATACTCCCCAAAGATCTTTTTATTGTTATATATATACTTAGATCCGTGTATATACCCGTATGCATATACATATATTATACACAAATCCACCTATTTTACATATTCTTGTTGTTACATCTTTGAACATAACCATGGATGATCCACTTTGATATGAACATACACTTAGATCTTTGAAATTCATGAAGGATCTAGGAAGAGTACTTGCCTTTTTGGTCTTGTGCTTAAATATTATATTTAAAAATCCATTGTTAGGCTTGATTTGTGGTTTGACTTGAAGAATCACCACTTTTTACCACTATGGAAGGAGCGGCCTTGACAAAAGGGAGAGGGAAGGGAAAATCATCCACATGCATGGTGATTTAAGGAAGAATCTTGAAGAAGTTAAGAATGATTTCTTACCTTTTTAGTTAATTTGAAACTTAAATTATGAAGGGCTTGAATCTTGGGTTGCATATTGAAAAGTCGCCTCCACCATCACCACCAAAGGAGCAGCCAACATGGAGGCTAAGAGGAAAAGGATTTCAAGCTTCAAACAAGGTGATTTAGAGCAAATCTTGAATGGACTTAACAAGAATTCCTCACCATTTCTTGGGTTGAAGCTTGAATGAACTCGGGTGGGTACGGTCTTGACCAAAAAGAAGAGAGGATGAGCTTCCATAAAAAGAGAGTAAGATAAGAATGATTTTGAGAAGGTTTTACCTTGGATACTTGTTTGATTAACATCTTTGGAGTTGAAAAACTTGCTTCAAACCCATATGGTTGCTCACATTTTTCCTAGCCATGGGGAGAAGTTGGAAAAATGATGCTTGAATGAGGGAGGGATGAAAGAGATTGTTGGAGCTTTTCTCTTTCCTTTTCTATTTCCAACCGAAAATCTCTATAGAGGGGGAGTGATGATGAAGCTTTGTCTTGAAAGCAAGATGTCTTCCTCCTCTTGGGTGTATACGGTTTTGGCTTGATGGAGAGAGGAAGGTGATTAAACTTTTTGTCTTGGTTGGATGACAAAAGAAAGTGGGATGATGGAAAAATAGTCTAAAGCTCCAGCAAGTTGTCTTCTCAAGAAAATGATGGAGACTTATTTTAGCTACTGTTGTATATCATGTATGGCATGCTAGGAATAGACTTATTGAGAATGGGCATTCTTTTGTTCCACGGGATGTTATTCATAGAATATGCACACATGTGCATAGAGTGATGTTTAGATTATATCCGCAATTGATTCCTACACAATGAGATATATGATTTCTCATTTTGTTAGGATTCTTTTGTACTGTTGGGGCTTTTGTATGGGTTGCATCTCGAGGATGTTTTGATTCATGGGTATCAATACAATTTGCATTTTACTAAAAAAATGATGGAGACTTTTGTGTGTCTCAATGTGAGGGGGTCCGGCAAAGGCCTTGGAGGGGTGGTTGGGTATTTCTTTGTTTTTTGAGAAAATACACATGTTTATATTATATAGCTTACATAATTATTTATTACATCCATGTTTACTTACTTGTGACAAAAAGTAATACAAAACTCTATTTATATGTAATATGAAAACCATTTATTTATATATATGTTTTCGAAGTATTTACTTAATACAAATACCGTTAACACCATATTTGATATCTTTCGAAGATAGTTGAAACGCTTCTCCAAATAAACTACCAGGCTCGGGGCGGGTCGTAACAATACCGCTTACTTTTATCCGTCTCTTCTTTGATTCAATAAACCTATTTTTTTTCAATGGTCTTTTTCCTTCTTGTAGCCTAGTTACTATCCAAGTATTGTTTTTACCTAGTAACTGTAACTCCTCTGTCATTGCTTGCTCTTACTTGACTGTGTCACTTGAACTTATGGCCTCATTATAATCTTCGAGTTCACCTGAGTCAGTCAAGAGTAAGTAATTTAGAGAAGATAAGTACCGTGTGTTTTTCTTACAAATGCGAGTAGATCTTTTCACCAATTCTTGTGAGCTTTCTTCATCTTGTTCAGCCTCATTAGTATCCTTAGCCATAGCCCTCTTAGTTTCAGCCTCATCATCCGAAACTTATGTTTTGCCTAAATCAATCTCCCTTGCTTCATTTGCATTTGGATTAGAAGCTTTATCATCCTCATTGAAGATAGCGTTTCATGATCGAACTATATTCTGGCTCTTTCCATCCCAAAACCTATAGCCAAAATAATTTGTTTCATGCCTAACGAAAATGCACTTCTTCAAATTTACATCCAACTTGTCTCTATTCTCAGAATATACATGATATAGGTTGTACATCAAAAGACTCGCAAGTACGAAAAAGATATCTTCTTCCCTTACCACTTCTCCTTGGGTAGGCCAAGTTCTAAGGCCATGGAGGCACTTCGATTGATATGGTAGGCCGTTGTATTACTATCTCCACCCAAATTTTTTTTGGAAGTTTTGCATGGAGAAGCATTGCCCTTACCTGTTCATTGAGGGTGTAGTTTATCCTCTCAGTCGTCCCATTTTGTTGCAGCCACTAAGGGATAGTTTGCACAAGTTATATTCCGTACTCCGCATAATACGTCTTGAAGTTGTCCCATTATACTCAGCATCATTGTCTGACCTCAAACACTTTATCTTTCGGCCTGTTTGATTCATAACTTCCGCCTTACACTTCTTAAAATCTTCAAATGCTTCAGATTTGTGTTCATAGAAATAAACCCATACCTTTCGGGTGGAATCGTCGATGAATGTCACAAGATATCATGAGCCTCCTTGTGACTGAACCAGAGCTAGCCCCCACACATTTGTGTGCACAAGATATAGTCTTCCTTCCTAGCATTCTCAGTCATCTTTCAAAAAACTCACATGGTTTTCTTTCCTGAATGTGCAATCTTCACAAAAACTGGTTTCCACCATCAGTATGCTCGGAAACAAGCCTTTAGAAGCCAACTCTTTTAGCCCTTTATCACTCATATGCCCCAATCTATTGTGCCACAAAATTGGACTAGTTTTGGCCTCCGTTGTTTCCTTTAGGTTTGCACAATGGTCTGTTAAATAAAGGGAGCCCTTCTTGGTTCCTTGTGCTAAAATCATGCCCCTTGGTGATTTTCAAGCATCATTCTCCAAAGTTAGCTTTATACCCCTCATCATCTAATTGGCTTACGGAAATTATATTCTTTTTCAACTCGAGAATATATTAATCATCACGCAATGTCCATCTACCGCCGTGTCTCTACTTGATTTTGACATTGTCTTTGCACGCGATCTCCAAAGGTTTTCCATTTGATAGAAACACCTTCCCAAATTCTGTGAACGCGAAATCTCTTATCAATTCCTTACATGAGGTAGAATGAAATGATGCACCAAAATCAATAATCCATGATTTAATGGGGTTGCCGGCACAAAGGACTGAGGCATCTTTAGAATCTTCCTCTATCATTACATTCATTGAATTTGGCATATCCCCTTTCTTCATCTTCTTTGGCATCTTGCACTCGTGTTTCAAGTGTCCATCTTCCCACAGTTCTAACACTCCACCTCACTTCTATTTCAAGATTTATCTCACTTCTATTTCAAGACTTTCTGCGTCCCTTGGATTTATTTCTTCCTCGACTATTCATTCGTAGGATGTCTTGTCTTTATTGAATAGTTAAGGCTGATCCACTCCCTTCGGCTCGATCATTCCTACAAATTCCCTCGTTGATGATGGTGCAGTCATGATCATAGTTGAGGGTCATCTTTTTTGATTCGTTATCACCTCGATGGTAGTCGACCAACTATCCGATATAGAACCAACAAACAGTGTGCGAGCAGCTCGTCATTCAAAGAATATGCGACTGCATTTAGTTGATTCACAATTTGGTTGAACTAGGCCACATGCTTTATAGCGAAGACACCTATGGCCATTTGTAGTTGAAACAGCCTCCGAAGAAGATGAATTTTGTTAGAACTTGATGGCTTTTTAAACAAAGCAGACAGCCGCTTGATAAAGCTAAAAGTTGTAGTTTTGTTGAGTAGGTGCGAAGCAACACCCTTCGAGATAGTGCCGTGGATGAGTCCAAGCACTCAATGATATAATTTATTCCACACCCTATCGTCCGTGCTGTCGAGTTTGTGCTCCAACACGCGTCCTCCAACTTCTTTGCATATAACATATCAGTTATTTGTAATCACAATAAGAAAGTGTTTCCTGTTGAAATATCGAATATTTACCCTGTCGTCCTCTATGTTGATCGGCTCAAAGCTCTAATACCAGTTGATAAAAAACGATGACAAACACAAGCGAAAAAGACTAAGCAAAAGGATGGAATATAAAGAACATGCATATTTTCATGGAAAAAGAACTCGTCTGCTAGCCACAAACCACAAACATAACTCGCCAGTATGTCTTGTATACATAGTAGATTTTATAATACAGCTACAAGGAAATGACATGTAGAATACAACTAGGAAACTATAGAAAAAGATAAGGATAAGAGGCATATTTGATATCAAATATCTCTTATAGGAATTTCAATACTTGTCTTCATCCTAACAGCATCGCCGTTCTCTTAGAAAAATCCCAAAAATTTTGTATAAGAGACATTTAGAAAAAACGTGTAATTCGTTTTGGTATTTGTGTCGTATGTCTTGCATCACATGATTTTTCCATAATACTCCTTAGGAAAAGGTAGACAATCCCTTCTTATATGATTAAACTTTTAACACTTATTTTATACAAGCGTTTTTAAGAACTCCTTGTCTTTGTGGTGTTTTGTGTACAAAGAATTTGACAACGGAATTTGGCCTTCAGAAGATGTGTAGAAACAAGTCCAGCTGAAGTGTGCCGAGCTCGGCCGAGGTAAACCGACCTGAACATAGTAGTTGCCGTGTTGAGGAAATAAGACAAGTGACTGAAACAAGTCAGCCGAACTGAGCTGACCTAAATATAGGACTGGCTAAGCTAAGTAGAATGGCAAAATGAAACTGTGTTGTACTAACGAAGTACTACTACCGTGCTAAGGTGATCAAGACCGAGAAAGGAAGAGCTGAGGTGAAAAGAAGCACAGAACTAAGAATAGTCGAGGTAAAGAAAAGCAGCAAAATAGAACTGGAATAAAGATGTGTTGAGTCAATGTGACGAAGTGAAGCACAAGTCAAGAATTAAAGCTAAGGCGGAGCTGCAACACTTACTTTAATATAACTTAGGACTTTAACTGTACATAGGTCCGAGCAAAATAGATAACTAGTTGTTACCTTGTAACCATTAGTAATCATTGTAGATAAACAGTAACCATTGTATAAGTGAAAAAGAAAACTGTTAGAGGCGGAAAAAATTCCTATAAAAGGAGAATAACTTTGTAAATTTGACTCTTAACTTGAATGAATTTTCAATTCTTTTAAGCTCGACATGGTATCAGATCAATCTGATTCTTTTTAGCAACCTCATGTTTTTCTTGCAAATCTTAAATATTCTTTAAATGGATGCACCCTTCAGCTCAGCTGAATATACAAAGGCCACATCCACTTCGGATCAGGCATCAGGAATTGTCCGTGGTTCTCAACTCTCTAATGATTCCTCCGTTGTAATCACCAACCACAAGCTGAATGGAGATAACTAGCTCTCATGACCTTGAGGGGTCGAATGTTCATCACCGGCAAAGGCAATGAGAAATACTTATATGGAACAATCATTGTTCCATCTGAAAATTGTGCAAGTTACCGTCTGTGAAAGTCAGAGAACAACATGATAATGTCACGGTTGATACGTTCTATGCAACCCGACATTTTCGATGACTTCATGAAATACAACACTACATCAGAAATCTGAGCTACAATAAAGGAGATGTACTCAAAACAAGACAACATCTCTGAGCTCTATGAATTTGAAGCTCAACTTCATGAGCTTAAACAAGGCAATCTACGCACAAATATTATACTCTACTGACCAATACATGTCAACAGATTGACTCCTTTAAAACACATCAATGGTCTTGTATCACTGATGCTGGTCTACATAAAAAAAATAACATAACAGAGACGGTTATTTCACTTCCTTACTGGACTGAATCCATCATTCGATAGTGCTCGAAGTTGAATTCTGAGTACAAAACTATTTCTGACCTTGAAGGCTGCATTCGTCGAGATCAAACATGAAGAGAGCTAGAAGAAGGTCATGATGGGAGTACTCCAAATATGGAGACCTCGTTGCATATTGAACAATCTACAGAAGAATCTGGACTCAATGTTAAACGACACTTTGCTTCTACAGGAAGTAAGTGTGCAAAAACTGTAAAAACAAAGGACATACAGTTGTTGATTGTTGGAAGTTGCAAATGAAGATAGTGTGAGAAGGAAAACCTCCCATGAAGTCTAGCAATGCCCTCTAGAGACTACATTAAAAACCATTCGCTTCTTGACAAAGAGCTGCACACCAGATATGCAATACAAGGCAGCTTGCCACAGCTCGGCAGAGCACAACACACCTCACCTCATCCTAGGTAGCTAAAGTCGAGGTCCCTACAAAGTATCTGTAGAAATAAGAGGGTTTGAGTGATTTTAAAATAAGAAATTTGAATGCATATATATACATATATATAAACGTGCATAAATGTGTACATGTATGCCTGATAACTTGCCATCACTTGCCTTATTTAGCTTATATATTATGTTGCCATACTACGAGCCATGAAGCATTAAAGCTTACATCATATGGCAAACATTTGTTGTGTTTATACTATTTTCAGGTGCCACCATTAATGAACTAAATTAGTTCATTAAGTGAAGTACTTAGTTTAATAAACTAAGTAGTTCATTAAAGGAAGATTCATTTGGAAAAGGCACAAAGGCAACAAGGTTAAGGAAGGAAAGTTTTCTCCTCCTCTCCTCTTTAATGATACACACGCCATATATATATACACCATATATTTTCAGATTTTTTTTATAAAGGCACATACACATGTATTCCAACGTACTACCGACACGTTATATATCTTACGTATGTACGTTAACGTCACACCACTATACTTAACTCATAATTATGAGTATATTCAGGTCTTATATCATATGATATAAGATGTGGTGATGACAAATTAAATACGACACGATAAAAGGTACTAAACCGAAATTTGTCGTATCGGGCGAATACCGAAAGTTCGCCAACGTGTCACGTACTTGCCATAAATAAATGGCCAGCCCATATACATCAAAATATGATGATATTTTCGTGCCATACATGATATAATCAGCTAAAAATACTTTCCATGTTGGCACACACAAATTACTCCACATTAAGGCCAAAATGTGAAGATTCCAAATTTAATTTTGTCACGTGTTAATGGTACCACTTTAAACCAGACAAGTGCTGAGATTTAAAGTATATATTATATATATTATGTATAACATAATATATATAACATGTGCAAAAGTTGGAATTTAAATTAGAGAAAAATCGGGTAATCGATAAATATCGAAAATTCGGTTTTCTATGAACATAACATGGAACGTTTTTCTTGTACATCATGTGACACGTATCTAGACACTTTGTACATATGATATACATCTTAAAGTGTTCTAGAAAATTAAATTAAGGGCTGATTGGAAAATTACATGTGTGTATTATTAAATGTGCACTATTTTACAAAGTTAACAAAAATAAATTTCAGCACATGTATATACATCTTTCAACGCACATACAGCTGAGATGGAGCACATGTGGAGCCTTGTTGGCATATTGATTGGTCAAGGATCAATCATACATGGTTGGTGAATTAAAGAGAAAAGCCACAAATGGTAAGAATTCAAATATGTCTCACTTATGTCACATGCTGAAAATTTCAGCATGTTGAACCAAGGTGGCCGAATTTTATGTGTTTAATGTGACATATTTTGTCATCTTTTATTAGGTGATAAATTGGAAGAAGATATGGTAATATTTTGAATATAATAAAAAAAAGGATATTCTACATATCACATGCTGAAATTTTTTTTTCAGCATGTGTACAAGGGGGATGGACAAATTTTAAGCCTCTTTTTTGTCCAAGTTCATGTCTCAATTGATAGCAAGACTTACCATATATTGTTGATTCATTTTTATGATGAAAAATCAAAGAATAATTGGTATTATTTTGAAAGAAATGGAAGGTTGCACATGCTGAAAAATTCAGCATGGCAAGGAGTGTAAGTGGCCGAAATTTAGCATGACAAAATGGGAGATTTTTTGTCTTGTAATTTATGATGAAATTTTTGATTTATGGTATGAATTTATGGTTGATTTTTGGCACATTTCTGAGTGTTTATTTCAGATTATTTCCATGTCATCTTGATGACAACATTGAGCCAATAAAGAGGTGCCAAGTAAGCGAAGACTAAATGATGATCCAATAGAATGATGCCAAGTAAGCAAGGCATTGTCACCATGATGTCTTACACTCTCTCAAGCACTTAAAAGGAAATTTTCAAGAGGGGAGAAAGCCAATAGGGGGACGGATGCAAGGTTAAAAGAAAGAAGAGGAGAGCAAACAAAAACAACAACAAGAATTGCATTCCAAAGTGATCAAATTGCCAAGCTCTTCTTCTCCTACATCTTCTTTCTTTCTCTTTTCTTGTAAAAAGCCTATTGTTCTTTACATCTTTCAATCTTGAATAGGCTTCATATAAACCACCATTCATTCATCTTTGTAAAAGATTGATCAAGGTATGATCAATCTTCATTCGAGCAAGGTGGTGGTGTTCGTGCAAATTGTACTAGCAATACAAGGTTTGTAAAGGGTTGGAGTTAAGGTGTAACTCTATCAACCCTGTGGTAAGGTGTGTTGTGTGTGTGAATAGTGTGAACCAAGGAAGGTGTTCCTTGAAGACTGGAGTAGGTTGTTTATAACCGAACCAGTATAAAAATCTCGGTGCAATTTACTTTCAGCATTTACTTTTCAGTTTCTGCACTGTTTATCCGTTTTGTTCACGTTCGTAAAAATAGTAAACGATTTCCAAAAATTATAAACATTTCCAGAAACATACTTACACGTTCTAGGGTTAATTTGGCACAAGTTTCAACCCTTTTGGATAAGTATAAGTCAGTCAAACATCAAAAGTTCTGAGACTAGTGCAGTCTGATTTTCAGACTTGCAAAGGTTGAGACTTTGATTGTATTTGACCTACTTCCCAAAAGTATTTTCCAAAACTGTTTCAACCCATTTAAATATAGTATATAAGAAGTAATTGGTCAAATTTTCAGATCATTTGGACGTTCACACAAATAGGAATTAATTTTTTAAAACCATCTACTGTTTCTGGCAGATTTGCACAATCTGAGTACCAACGGTTTTTGAAGGGGTTAAAGGTTGAATTTTAATTTGATATTTTTAGGGGACCCTCATAACATCTGAGGCTAAGTTCTCTCAAAATTTCATAATTTTTGAAGACCTCTAACCTAGTTTTAAAAACGTTTTAAAACAGGTCCTGAAAACAGAATCTGTTTTCAGAACTTGAATTGGTTAGGTTTCAAGAAATTTTAAAAACCATATTTTCCGCACCATCTATTCAACCCCCCCTTCTAGTGGTGCCTTGCAGATCCTACAGGTGGTATCAGAGCGCAGGAATATTCACTACAAGGAATCCAACGATTCAGTGAGATGGCATCCACAAATCTCAAAACCGAACAAGAAGGTATGTCGAGCCAAAGGCCTCCACTTTTTGACGGTGAGTCCTTTATTCAATGGAAACTTAGGATGAAACTTTTTCTTATGGCTATAGATATAGATCTTTGGTCAATAATTGAAGATGGTCCATATGTCCCATCTAAGTTATCCACTGTAGACGGAGTCACACTAGAAGTCGTTAAAACTAGACAAGACTATACTAGTGAAGATAAAAAGAAACTTAGTATGAATGCTAAGGCCATGCAGTTACTCTTAAATGGATTAAGTAAGAGTGAGTCCAGTTATGTGTCAAATTGTTCGAGTGCACAAGAAATGTGGAAAATTCTAGAAATGAAACACGAAGGCACGAGTCAAGTAAAAGAGTCAAAAATTAATATGCTCATGTCTACTCTTGAGTCTTTTAAATTGTTGCCAAATGAGTCGATTGTAGATATGGATCTTCGTTTAACTAACATCTATAACTCTCTTGAGTCTCTTGGTAAGGCTTTTACTACGCAGGAAAAGGTACAGAAAGTCCTACGAAGCCTTCCTTCGGAATGGGACCCTAAAGTGACTGCTATAGAAGAAAGCAAGGAAACCAAATCAATAAAGATGGAAGAACTAATTGGCTCACTCAAAGTTTATGAAAACAAACTTACTATTCGGAAATCGGAATCATCTAAACAAGGTAAAACCATTGCTTTTAAATTAAATGAACACGTCTCCCCTCCCTCCGATCACGTAGATGATAGTGATTCCGAATCGGATAATGATGATTTAATCCTATTGGCTAAAGGACTAAGAAGATTCATGAGAAAGTCATTTAGAAATAAAAACAAGGGCACTACATCTAAGAGAAATAAAAACAAGTCAAATGATAAGGACATTAAATGTTATGAATGCGGCAAACTCGGACACTTATCATATGACTGCCCAAACAAAGAAAAGCAAACTAATAAGTACCCGGACAAGGAGCGGAACAAAAATAGACTCGTCTCAGATCCTAAACAAAGAAAACGTGCACTAAAGGCCTCCACATGGAGTGATTCATCAGACTCTGAAACTGAGACCGAAGAGGAGACCGCTCAAGTATGCTTTGCCTTGAAAGCATCTAACGAGGTATCATCTGATTCTGACTCTGACTCTGAACCTTCTTATGATGATCTTTTTAGTCAGTATCTAGAACTGCATAAATTCACTAAGACTCTCGCTAAAGAAAAGAAACGTTTAATTGAAGACAAGAAACTGTTAGAATCTTCTAACGAGAATCTTGTCGCTCAATTAAGCGATTCAAAGAAAGAGTCTTCATGTGTCATCACTGCATTGAAAACCGAGATCTCATCATTAACCTCTCAAAATAATGAAATGAAATCCGAGATTTCAAATTTGAAATCAAGGAATACCGATTTAGAGAAAATGATGAAACAATTTGATACAGGGTCAAACATGCTGCATCGCATCATATTATCACAAAAGCATGACAGTGACAAAACTGGATTGGGATACGTTGATACTAACGAAGTATCAACCAAACCAACCAAGTTTGTTGTGTCTAAGAAAGTGGACACTCCTAAGCCGCAAGTGGTGTCTAAGATGACGCAAAATGTGCCCCCTTCCTCACGCCCCAATCCATCATATCATGTGAAATATAACGTGGTACCATATAGATATGAAAAGAGAAGAACAATGCATACACGAAATACATATCATCCACGCACTATGCACACACACACAAGGACATATCAAAAGCGTCCTTCATTCAATGAGTATAGAGGAGTCCTTGGGCAAAGACCCAAAGTACATGCACCACATGTATATTATATTGCACCTTCATCTACATTCTTGCCATTTGATAGACCAAGAAGGATCACCCAAGTATGGGTACCGAAAGGTACCTTTACCAAAAGGTGATTAACTAACTCGAAAGGACCCAAAATTAAAAGGGTACCTAAATCACTTTTCCACATTGCAGGGAGACCACACATCGAAAGATACATCAATAAAGTGGTTCCTTGACAGTGGTTGCTCGAGGCACATGATGGGTGACCCGAGCCTGTTCTCCAAATTAAAGAAGGTCACAAAAGGCGGATCCGTGACCTTTGGAGACAACAATGAGGGCAAGATCATTGGAAAAGGTACGATTGGCAATCCGAACACACTCCAAATCTCCAACGTATTTTTGGTAAGCAACTTATCTTACAATCTTCTTAGTATTTCTCAATTTGTTGATAATGGTTTCAATGTGTGCTTTACTCATCCTTATTGTAACATAATAGATAAAAATGGAGAAACCGTTTTAAAAGAAAAACGAGAAGGCAATATTTTTACGCTATCTATGGATGATGTAGTAGACGCTAAAGTTAAGTGTTTTATGTCAAATGAACCCAATGTGAATTTATGGCATAGACGTTTAGGACACATAGGTATTTCCACACTAGAAAAATTGCAACGAAAGAACCTAGTACGGGGATTGCCTACGCTTGATTTAGACAACTTTCAGTTGTGTGAATCTTGTTTAAAAGGCAAACAAACACGTGAGTCACTTAAGCCGAAAAATGAAATAAGCACGACTAGAATACTAGAACTATTGCATATCGATTTGTTTGGTCCTAGTCGCACTACAAGCCTTGGTGGGCGTCACTATGCATGCGTGATTGTTGATGACTTTTCTCGTTATACTTGGACTTTATTTCTTGTACATAAGGATGATAGCGCCGTAGAGATTGCTAAATTAATTAAACAACTCGAAAATCAATACGGTGTAAATGTGAAAAGAATAAGAAGCGATAGAGGCGGTGAGTTTAAAAATAAAGAGATGACTTCGTTTTGTGAAGAAAAAGGAATTAAACATGAGTTTTCGCCACCTAGAACTCCACAATTAAATGGAGTAGTAGAAAAAAAGAATCGCACACTACAAGAAATCGCTAGAACCATGCTTTGCGAAAATAAATTGCCTAGATTTCTGTGGGCGGAAGCCGTAAATTGTGCATGCTATATTGTAAATCGCCTATCTATAAGAAAGAAAATAAACAAGACGCTTTACAAAATTTTGAATGATCGCATGCCTAAGATTGATTATTTTCGTGTGTTTGAATGCAAATGCTTTGTCTTAAATACAAAAGATAATTTAGACAAATTTGAATCCAAATCAATTGAGTGCATTTTTGTTGGGTATTCCATAAATTCAAAAGCATATAGATGTTATGATTCTCTCACTAGACAAATCATAGAATCTATTCATGTTAAATTCAATGAATTTGGTGAGATTGATAAAGATAAGGAATATGACGATGATTTTGAATTGAAACCCGTTTTGAATGAAGATAATGAGTCTTTTGATATGCATGATATGAATGAGACACTAGAAATGCATGATCATATAGAAATGCATGATAACTTAGAGAATAATCAACCAAGATGGCATAGAGATCACCCACATGATCTCATCATAGGCGACATCACTCACGGTGTGCGACCACGTAGAAGAATCACTTCGGATGAAATAAATGAATTTCATGCTATGATTTCTGAAATTGAGCCTAAAAATGTGCATGTTGCTTTGAGTGATTCATCTTGGATTGATGCTATGCATGACGAACTTAATCAATTCGTTAGAAATGATGTATGGGATTTAGTGCCACGACCACAAGATAAGACTATAATAGGCACAAAGTGGGTATTTAGGAATAAAATGAATGAAGAAGGAAAGGTCGTTAGAAATAAAGCAAGACTCGTAGCTCAAGGATATAATCAAGAAGAAGGAATAGACTACGATGAAACATTTGCACCCGTAGCACGTTTAGAAGCTATACGACTCTTACTTGCTATTGCTTGCATGAAAGATTTTAAATTGTATCAAATGGATGTCAAAAGTGCTTTTCTAAACGGATTCATACAAGAAGAAGTATACGTGAAGCAACCACCCGGTTTTGAAGATTTGAAACATCCAGATCACGTGTACAAACTAAAGAAGGCACTATATGACCTAAAGCAAGCGCCAAGAGCATGGTATGATCGTTTTGCTACTTTCCTTTTAGAAAATAATTTTAAACGTGGTACTATAGATAGTACACTATTTTTGAAACAAGAAAAATCAGATTTACTTATTATTCAAATCTACGTAGATGACATTATTTTCGGTTCTACCTCACATAGACTCGTTAAAGATTTTGAAAATTGTATGAAAGCTGAATTTGAAATGTCTATGGTTGGTGAACTTAATTATTTTCTTGGCTTGCAAGTTAAGCAAACGAGTAAAGGAATTCATATAAGCCAAGCTAAGTATGTAAATGACATGATCAAAAAGTTTAATTTTGAAAATTTGAAACCCTCCCCCACGCCTATGAGTGTCACTACTAAATTAGACAAAGACGAACATGGTAAAGACATTGATAGTGGATTATAT
Source organism: Eustoma russellianum (assembly GCA_036186865.1). NCBI lineage: Eukaryota > Viridiplantae > Streptophyta > Magnoliopsida > Gentianales > Gentianaceae > Eustoma > Eustoma russellianum. Next base: position 25,406,321 of record AP025045.1, on the reverse strand, counting down.
CGATCTATGATAGGTTCTTTACTATATTTAACTACTAGTAGGCCTGACATCATGTTTAGCGTATGCATGTGTGCTCATTTTCAAAGTTAACCTAAGGTGTCACACTTAAATACGGTAAAAAGAATATTCCGTTATATTAAGCACACGCCCACCTTAGGTATTTGGTATGATAAGGATTCTACATTTGACTTACATGCTTACACTGATGCAGATTATGGTGGCTGCAAAATAGATAGAAAAAGCACGAGCGGAACTTGCCAATTTATAGGAAATTCACTTATTTCATGGTTTTCCAAAAAGCAAGCAAGTGTTGCTTTGTCCACTACGGAGGCTGAGTACATGGCACTTAGCCTTTGCTGCACACAGTTGTTGTGGATAAAACAACAACTTTCGGACTTTGGAATTACCATAAATAAGATTCCTATATATTGTGATAGTATGAGTGCAATAAATTTGTCTAAGAATCCCGTGTTACACTCTAAGGCTAAGCATATAGAAGTTCGCTATCACTTTCTTCGTGATCACGTTAACAATGGTAATATTATCATAGATCACGTACGCACAGAATCACAAGTAGCGGATATATTTACAAAGGCCTTAAATCAAGCCACATATGAATCTCTTCGTTCTAAATTAGGCATGATTCCCGTTGATATGATTTGATGTGATATTATTTGATTTACTTTCCTTTTTGACAGAAATCTTTTGATTAACTTTCCAAAATAAAGGGGGAGAGAGAAGCATGATTTAAGGGGGAGAGAAACACTGACTGATCTTAATTGATCTTAATTGCACACATCAAGGGGGAGCCGGATTTGAAATTCGAAATTCAAATTTCAAATCTATGCATAGTTCAAGGGGGAGAGATAGCATTTAAATCATGTACACAAGTTATTTTGAAAATCATCAAAAGGGGGAGATTGTAGAAATAAGAGGGTTTGAGTGATTTTAAAATAAGAAATTTGAATGCATATATATACATATATATAAACGTGCATAAATGTGTACATGTATGCATGATAACTTGCCATCACTTGCCTTATTTAGCTTATATATTATGTTGCCATACTAAAGAGTCATGAAGCATTAAAGCTTACATCATATGGCAAACATTTGTTGTGTTTATACTATTTTCAGGTGCCACCATTAATGAACTAAATTAGTTCATTAAGTGAAGTACTTAGTTTAATAAACTAAGTAGTTCATTACAGGAAGATTCATTTGGAAAAGGCACAAAGGCAACAAGGCTAAGGAAGGAAAGTTTTCTCCTCCTCTCCTCTTTAATGATACACACGCCATATATATATATACACCATATATTTTCAGATTTTTTTTATAAAGGCACATACACATGTATTCCAACGTACTACCGACACGTTATATATCTTACGTACGTACGTTAACGTCACACCACTATACTTAAATCATAATTATGAGTATATTCAGGTCTTATATCATATGATATAAGATGTGGTGATGACAAATTAAATACGACACGATAAAAGATACTAAACCGAAATTTGTCGTATCAGGCGAATACCGAAACTTCATCAACGTGTCACGTACTTGCCATAAATAAATGGCCAGCCCATATACATCAAAATATGATGATATTTTCGTGCCATACATGATATAATCAGCTAAAAATACTTTCCATGTTGGCACACACAAATTACTCCACATTAAGGCCAAAATGTGAAGATTCCAAATTTAATTTTGTCACATGTTAATGGTACCACTTTAAACCAGCCAAGTGCTGAGATTTAAAGTATATATTATATATATTATGTATAACATAATATATATAACATGTGCAAAAGTTGGAATTTAAATTAGAGAAAAATCGGGTAATAGATAAATATCGAAAATTCGGTTTTCTACGAACATAACATGGAACGTTTTTCTTGTACATCATGTGACACGTATCTAGACACTTTGTACATATGATATACATCTTAAAGTGTTCTAGAAAATTAAATTAAGGGCTGATTGGAAAATTACATGTGTGTATTATTAAATGTGCACTATTTTACAAAGTTAACAAAAATAAATTTCAGCACATGTATATACATCTTCCAACGCACATACAGCTGAGATAGAGCACATGTGGAGCCTTGTTGGCATATTGATTGGTCAAGGATCAATCATACATGGTTGGTGAATTAAAGAGAAAAGCCACAAATGGTAAGAATTCAAATATATCTCACTTATGTCACATGCTGAAAATTTCAGCATGTTGAACCAAGGTGGCCGAATTTTATGTGTTTAATGTGACATATTTTGTCATCTTTTGTTAGGTGATAAATTGGAAGAAGATATGGTAATGTTTTGAATATAATAAAAAAAAGGATATTCTACATATCACATGCTGAAATTTTTTTTTCAGCATGTGTACAAGGGGGATGGACGAATTTTAAGCCTCTTTTGTGTCCAAGTTCATGCCTCAATTGATAGCAAGACTTACCATGTATTGTTGATTCATTTTTATGATGAAAAATCTAAGAATAATTGGTATTATTTTGAAAGAAATGGAAGGTTGCACATGCTGAAAAATTCAGCATGGCAAGGAGTGTAAGTGGCCGAAATTTAGCATGACAAAATGGGAGATTTTTTGTCTTGTAATTTATGATGAAATTTTTGATTTATGGTATGAATTTATGGTTGATTTTTGGCACATTTTTGAGTGTTCATTTCAGATTATTTCCATGTCATCTTGATGACAACATTGAGCCAATAAAGAGGTGCCAAGTAAGCGAAGACTAAATGATGATCCAATAGAATGATGCCAAGTAAGCAAGGCATTGTCACCATGATGTCTTACACTCTCTCAAGCACTTAAAAGGAAATTTTCAAGTGGGGAGAAGGCCAATAGGGGGACGGCTGCAAGGTTAAAAGAAAGAAGAGGAGAGCAAACAAAAACAACAACAAGAATTGCATTCCAAAGTGATCAAATTGCCAAGCTCTTCTTCTCCTACATCTTCTTTCTTTCTCTTTTCTTGTAAAAAGCCTATTGTTCTTTACATCTTTCAATCTTGAATAGGCTTCATATAAACCACCATTCATTCATCTTTGTAAAAGATTGATCAAGGTGTGATCAATCTTCATTCTAGCAAGGTGGTGGTGTTCGTGCAAATTGTACTAGCAATACAAGGTTTGTAAAGGGTTGGAGTTAAGGTGTAACTCTATCAACCCTGTGGTAAGGTGTGTTGTGTGTGTGAATAGTGTGAACCAAGGAAGGTGTTCCTTGAAGACTGGAGTAGGTTGTTTATAACCGAACCAGTATAAAAATCTCGGTGCAATTTACTTTCAGCATTTACTTTTCAGTTTCTGCACTGTTTATCCGTCTTGTTCACGTTCGTAAAAATAGTAAACGATTTCCAAAAATTATAAACATTTCCAGAAACATACTTACACGTTCTTGGGTTAATTTGGCACAAGTTTCAACCCTTTTGGATAAGTATAAGTCAGTCAAACATCAAAAGTTCTGAGACTAGTGCAGTCTGATTTTCAGACTTGTAAAGGTTGAGACTTTGATTGTATTTGACCTACTTCCCAAAAGAATTTTCCAAAACTGTTTCAACCCATTTAAATATAGTATATAAGGAGTAATTGGTCAAATTTTCAGATCATTTGGACGTTCACACAAATAGGAATTAATTTTTCAAAACCATCTACTGTTTCTGGCAGATTTGCACAATCTGAGTACCAACGGTTTTTGAAGGGGTTAAAGGTTGAATTTTAATTTGAAATTGTTAGGGGACCCTCATAACATCTGAGGCTAAGTTCTCTCAAAATTTCATAATTTTTGGAGATCTCTAACCTAGTTTTGAAAACGTTTTAAAACAGGTCCTGAAAACAGAATCTGTTTTCAGAACTTGAATTTGTTAGGTTTCAAGAAATTTTAAAAACCATATTTTCCGCACCATCTATTCAACCCCCCTTCTAGTGGTGCCTTGCAGATTCTACAGTATCAACTCTGACCGAATTACTAAATAGACAACGTGGCTGATTTGAATCAATCCAAGCTATAATGGTAGACTACTTCCAGCCGAGCTCTAGTAGTTCATGGATCATAGACTCTGAGAGACTGGTTATATGACAAATAATGATAAACTTCTGAAGTCCTATTTTCTGTTTCCAGTATCTAAGAAGGTTAAAACTGCTAATGGGACTTCCTTAGAAATTATAAGTATAAGCTTTGTGATAATCAATGATAAAAGAGTTCGAAAAGACGTCTTGCGTGTCCCTACCCTAAGCTTTAATATGTTATCAGTTGGTAAACTCACTAGGGATAATATTTACATAGCGTGCTTCTTATCCACATAATTTTGTTTTTAGAAAAACAAAATGAAAGGAATGATTGGCAGTGCTAGAAACATAGCGGGTCTGTATCTACCGGAGTAAGACAACATAGCCTTAATTAGCACAACCGAGCTGCCCAATGATCAGAACACAACTAGTATGTTGCACCCTAGAAATTATTGTATAAGGGACATTTTGCCATGTCATAACATACTGAGTCATCTCAATTTTGTATATCTCGAACGTTTAATCTAAAAATTATTTAGCTCTGGTGACCTGAAGAACATTACGTGCAAATCTTGTCAATTAGCTAATCATACAAAATAGAGTTCCCAGGCAAAATATACAAGTCATCCGCACTATTTAACCTTATTCATTCTGATATATGGAGATCATCTAGAATAACTAGTATCAACATGGGTTTACCTACTAAAGAGTAAAAGTGAAGTCAGACAAATTTTTATGACATACTTTACACTTATTGAAAATCATTTCTCCTGCACTATTAAAACACTAAGGTCAGATAACGGGGCAGAATACTCAGATAGCACAGTTTAAAATTTATACATAAATATAACATCAAATTTCATGTGCCTATACTTCACAACAAAATAGCGTCGCCGTGAGAAAAAAACAGACATATGTTTGAAGTAACCAAAGATATCCTAATTGGATAGTGCAACCTTGGCAGTATGTATGCGAAAGATATTCTTTGTGTTTTGCCATGTTATTTGAAGCACACTATAACTTTGACACATGCGCTAAGGGATTTTCCTGAGAGTTGTCTGCAGGGGCATCCCGGAGCACATTCCTAGCCAGAGTTTCCTTAATGAGGATGTCACCATTTGCAAACATTCAGAAGGGCATTTTGCTAGCAATGTGATGGTGTCCTCATTGCGCTCAGAGAGCCTCTATTTCATGATTCATTTTTACAATGTTCATTTTATTTATTTCTTAAGTTAAAGATACTATAAATAAAGTTAACCTTTAGCCTTGAAGTACCATAGCACAACAACAACAATAACATTTCATTGCCTTACATGCACCCGCTTATGGCAGAGTATGAAGAGTAATCGACACTAGAATTAGGGGAGAAACTCAAGTTACGATAAACCAATTTGGTTTTATGCCAGGACAGTCAGCTACGGAAGCAATACATATTTTAAGGAGATTGATGGAGAAGTATAGGGAGAAGAAGCGCGATCTACATATGGTTTTCATCGATCTGGAAAAAGCGTATGATAGTGTGCCACGGAAACTGATATGGGATAGTATGGATACGAGAGGGGTTCCTATGAAGTATATAGACATAATTAAAGATATGTATGTTAGGACGAAAACAACTGTTCATACGCCTGTAGGGAATACAGACTTCTTTCCAGTGGAGGTAGGCCTTCATCAAGGATCCGCTTTGAGTCCATTCCTTTTTACAGTTGTCCTAGATGAGTTGTCAAAGTCAATCTAAGAGACAATTTCATGGTGTATGCTTTTTGCGGACGATATTGTATTAGTCGCGGAAAGTAGACGTAACCTGAGTATGAGACTAGAGGAGTGGTGAGGTGCTTTAGAGAGAAAAGGCCTAACGATTAGTCGTTCCAAGACTGAGTATGTGCACTGTGACATTAGCGGCGCAGCCGACGATGAGATTAGTCAACTCACCATCGAGGGGCAAGTGGTCCCAAAGGTAAGTAAGTTCAAGTACCTATGATCATTTGTACAGAAAAATGGGGACATAGAGAGTGACATGGCACACCGAGTTCAGGCAGATTGGTGCAGGTGGAGGGCGGCCTCAGGGGTGCAATGTGACAAACATTTTCCAATTAAGTTAAAGAGAAAATTTTATAGGATGGCAGTGCGGCCGGCAATTTTATATGGAACAGACTGTTGGGCTATAAAGAGGACACAATCACAGAAGATGGAAGTGACAGAGATGAAGATGCTGAGGCGGATGTGTGGGCATACAAGGTTAGACAAGATAAGAAATGAGGTATACGGAGGAAGGTTAGGGGTGACTAGTTTAACAGATAAGATAAGAGAAGGAAGACTGAGATGGTTTGGGCATGTCAAGAGGAGACAGACAACGGCGTCTGTCAGAGCAATTGAAAGTCTCACTATAGAAGGGAAGAGGAGTAAAGGCAGGCCCAAACTGACGTGTGATGGGCAGATTAGGCATGACTTACAAGAGTTACACCTCTCTGAGGACATGGTCCAGGTTAGGAGTTCATGGAGGCAGAAGATTAAGGTTAAGGAGGGGTAGACAAGATATAGGTCACCGTAGAGCATACATAGAAGATTAGATAGTGTCTACAATGTAGTGTGACTTTGCATATGTTGTTTCGGTCTTTTCTTCAATTATTTGTGCATGTTCACGAATATGACTATTTTAATATCGAAAGACTTTTGTATATGTTTAATAAACTAGCTTCACTAGTACATATTCCTATTATTATGATCTCCGTCCAGGTAAATATAGAGCCGGGAGTCTCATTGAAAGCAAACTCTCTATCCCTTGGGATAAGAGTATTGTTTGCCTGCCTCTCACCCTCCCCAGACCCTAACGATAGCTTGCGCTGTCGTTGGGATATACTGGGTCTGTTTGTTGTTGTTGTAGTTGTTGAAGAGTTGCAAGTATGCAACCATACCCATATGTTAAAAACACAAACGAAAATTGCGTCAAGTTGTATCAATCAACTGCTACTTCACAATATAAGAACAACCAATTTAGTAAGTCATTTTGGTTTATTCCATCATATTTTAAAATCAAAAAAAAAAATGTCCTTAACTCTATTTGAAATGAAAACAATTGAAGTACATAGCGTTTACATATATTTCCAGACATGGCCATAATGTTTGTAATTCAATTCTCTATTATTGCATTGAAATGAATGCACGTGTCCAGTATTCTACCCAGACCTTCCATTGCATGAGAAGATGAATTTGTTGGGCTGTTTGGATTAGAAGTGACATGGAGAAAGACAACCTGTCATGCAGGAATATACACTTCTCTATTTGTCCTCTTGGAATTTTCGATTATAAGAGTTTATTTGTGTGTTTTTATATTTTGAGCCAATTTGTTTTCTGTATTATTTAAATTGCATGTAATTTCTTCGTGCGTGTACTTTTTATGTCTAATTTAACTTCTTTTGTTTATGTACTTTTAGTAATTTGGTGTACTTTCAATTGTTTGGTAGTTTTCTTTTACAATTTTTAGTCTTCTATTTTGCTTATATTTAGAGTACAAACACTCGCAAAATAGCTTTTGTATTGTGAATAGTGGTGGCAAAGTAGTTAATTTAGCGATCCGGGAGCAGAGACAGATTTTTTATTCTCTTCAACCCCATTTCCACGATGAAAAAGTTTCAGAATCTCTAACAGCAGCTCATTCCTTGATCGCCTTAGTCTGCGGCCTTGCGCAACGTTGCCATGGCTCGTTATCTGTTAAAAGGAAACCAAAGAAATAGAAACCAAAGGAGAAGAGACACAAGTAAGTCAGTAAAATATGCACTTAGCATTAAAATTAGAGAAAAAAAAGGAACAACCATTCAATCCTAAATATCTTACCACACTGAGATATGTGGGTACCAACCCAGTTACGGTGGTGACGAGTGTGTCCATAATGGTACAGTTGAGGTAAACTCTGCGTTCTTGAATCGCTGCAATCACAATGCGGGTACAAAGTATCACACAACACAATACAAATGACATAGCCGAAGGAGCCCAATAACGACGTATGCCAGTTGCAGTGGTCCTCGCTGCGTTAATAGCTTCAACCAATTGACCTCCTGTCAACACCAATGTGGCGAGTGCATTGATAGTATCCATAATGTCCATATACTCTGCAAAGCCGTCTTGGTCAACTAAGGCACCATATGCGTTGGCAGCTGCTGAAATACACGCATAAACAAAGATTAGGGAGAATAAAATTCTGCTAAGCCATAGTCTTCATTTACCATCTTCAACTGATACATATAGAAACACCAGGAAACCCAAGGTGAACACAAATTGAATAGCGGAAGGGATAAGGACCATGAGAAACATTTGGAGATGGTCCTCGATAATGTTGTTTAGTTTGTGAATGCCTTTAGGCGAAGGGGCAGGTGGTGGGTATCGTGTGATTTCTGCATAAACGGAGAGGGGATCCATGGTTTTGCTGAAACCAGGTGAGAGATTTGCTTGCATAAACTTGAACAGCTCTAGTATATGTATAGGGTTGAGAAGGATAGGATGGGGGTTTGGGGGAATCCGATACGTGTTGATGGGATAGGTGCTCAGTGTTGGAAAATATGTATATGGCACAGGAAAACCAAACAAGAAAGACAATGAAAGCCGAGACGTGTTTCGGGATAACTCTGTCCTTAAAGCAATTTAGCCTCTACCGGTGAGCAAGGTAGACTGCAATGGCTAATGCTTCCCAAGATATAACGGCTTACTCTCTTTAGTTTGCTCTACTAGAGAGAGTTTGAACTTGATGGTAGAAGAAGTAGATAGTAGAGAGAATGAGAGAAGAAATTACTGCAGAAAATTTCACAAGTTTTCAAGAGTTTTTCATGTATATGTTGAAGATAGCAAAGCCAATATTTATAGGCTTTTGGTTTTCAAAACACAGGTTTAAAAGATCATTTTCTGCAGTTTATTTCTCCCTAGGATCGGCCATGGACGTTCAATATGAAAGGAGATGTCATTTGGAGGAGAAAATACATCTTTTGTGAACAGTCGTGTCACATTAGGCGCCTAATGTCACTTCGAACGACTGTACAAAATGACATCGAACGACTGTACAAAATGACATAGGAGCTTCATGTGACATCGAACGACTATACAAAATGACATTAGGCGCTTCATGTGACATTGAACGACTGTACAAAATCACATTAGGCGCTTCATGTGACATTGAACGCCTATAGGCGTTCGAAGTGTTCTGGAAGTGTTCCCGAACACTTCGAACGCCTACATGAGGCGCTTCAAGTGTTCTGGAAGTGTTCCAGAACACTTCGAATACCTACATTAGGCGCTTAAAGTGTTTGGAACACCCTCATTTCCTTTCATTATTCATAAAACGCTCCAAACTTCATCCAATCTCCTATCAATAGGTTACATAACATTATACAAGGTTGGATCACAAGATTTAAAGTACTTTTAAGTACTTTTTCCAACAATCTCCCACATGATCCAATCTTGTATAGTCACAGACGAACGACCATAAACCAACCTTTCTACTATCAACCAAAGATAATGATACATAACGGATACAATGACTTGTGGTCTTGAATCGCCGGTGGTACAACTTGAGTTATATAAACGGAAGTAAGATGAACTTTGTCTTGAATCTTACTCCACTATTGTTTATATGAACAACAAGAAGACATATCATTATCTACTTCTTCAAGTTCGTGGTTTTGGTGCGATATCGGCCATGCACCTATCTCGGGATTCATAAGCTCTCTAGAGAGTTTTCCAAGCTCTCACAGGAAGCGGCACCACTTCCAAGCTTATATAGGTGAAATTCATCAAGTGTGCACTGTTCACACCACCATACAACATGGATATGAATTTTCATTAACAGATTCTTGAAATCTCACCCTCGAATTTTTACAGTGAGCACTATCGACAACAACACCTTAGGGAGGAACACTTTGATAGTGCAACATACAACTCTTTCATGACTTGTTTTTACCACATTGAACCCCGTTTGTAGGATCTCTACTAATAGTGGGTTGGGTTCCCGTCATGAAGAATTCTCTACAGATGGAATAAGTCCCATCCCCCTCGATGTTTCATAGACTAACTTCTTATTTAGTCCTTTAGTTAAGGGGTCAGCAAGGTTAAACTTGGTTCTTATAAACTCCAAGTTTACCACTCCTGAACGCACAATGTTGTGCCTTAAACGGATATGCCGGCTCTTCCCATTATAAATCTTGTTCTTTGTACGTGCGATCGCAGCCTGAGAATCACAATGAATAGATACAGAAGGCATAGGTTTAGACCACAAAGGAATATCAACAAGTAAATTCCTTAACCACTCAGCCTCTGTACTAGCAAGTTCTAACGCAATAAATTCAGACTCCATTGTAGATTTAGCACTACAAGTTTGTTTACATGATTTCCAACAAATAGCTCCACCACCCAATGTGAAAACATATCCACTAGTGGAGTTTATTTCATCATTATCGGTCACCCAATTAGCATCACAATAGCCTTCTAAAACAGCAGGTGACCTTGTAAACATGAGTCCTAAATTCATTGTTCCTCTAAGATACTTTAATAAACGTCTTAATGCACACCAATGACTCTCATTTGGGTTATGAGCGTATCGTGCAAGCCTATTCACAGAATATGCAATGTCAGGCCTAATGCAATTCATCAAATACATTACACTACCAATTATCCTAGCATATTCACATTGTGACACACTATCAAATTTGTTTTTGGTCAAAGTAACATGCGAGTCATAAGGCGTACTTACTGGCTTTACATCGTAGTGGTTAAACTTTCTCAACATTTTTTCCACATAATGTTCTTGAGAAAGTAAATAACCCCCACATTTCTCTTTTTTTTTGATGAAAGAAGATTGCCTTTTATTATGTACCCCAATTATGGCTGGGAATAAACCATATTACATCAGTTTATAGTAAATGTAAAAAGAAAATATAAAGCTGTGATGATTGTCAACCTCCAGTCATATATGATATGCCGCATTAAAACCTTGCCAAGTAAAACCACCCTTGTGGATAAAACCTTGGCGAAGAAAAAAGCCTACATATTTATATGATTGGAGAGATGACTCAATGAATACATCAAGGAATTTAAGTACAATTTGTAGTTGCTCTGCACCCATGGTTGTATCATGCAAGGATCCTGAGATATTGCAATGATCTGCGAATGCCGAAAACACTGCCTTGTACTGTAGCAAAATCTATAAGCCTGCCAAACTGAATGAAATGGCGGATGCGCTAGCCCGGGCCATGTAAGCAATCCAATTTCCTCAGCAAACCAACAAAAACCCGTGTAAGTAGTATTGTAGTCATAGCAAAATAAGATTAAAAAGAAAGGAATAAATTTCATGAAATCATACCAACGTTGCCTATGTCCGTAGACACAGGCAACCATTCTTGTCATGTGCCAACCCATTGGGAGACTTGATTTAGAATCGTAAATGAGGCATAGACATATCCAAAGTGAGTGCACCGCAGACTTCACATGGCAAACTTGACTTTGAATAAACCGTGACCCCCACCGATCGTAAGCCATGCGACGCTAATAAGTGTGCCACCGTATTTGCCTCACGAGGACAATATTGTATTGTTGAAGCATTCAACCGTAAGAAAATAGTAAGCCGCTGCAACTCTGAGGCATAGCATCCCGTGAATGTTTCCACGATTGATATGTTGTGCAGTAAAACACTACAATCTGTTTCAACAATGAGATGATCATATGTCTGAGAATAATACATTAGCGAGTATAACACAGCCATGAGCTCCGCACGTAGAGGTATCACCGGAGGTAAACAAAAACAGATGGCAGATACAATTTCCCCGTTGTGAGTACGCAAAATAGCACCCGCTGCAGCTGAATTCCGTTTGACTGTGGCATCTACATTCAACTTTAATTTTCCAACTGGGGGTGTTATCCAACGTATAACCCGTGGTACACGGCACCTCATACGTGGTGCAAAAGATAGTGAAACCAAATGTGGTAAACTTTGTGAAAACTTGCGGCCTTGCGTTGCTGAAAACCATGTGAAAACATGATCTCGAACTCGCTCAAATAATCTCCTGTATGAGAAATTTTCATCCCCATATCGAACTCGCGCATATTCCTTCCAAATAACCCAAACCACCATCGCTGGAATTACCGCATGCAATTGTCCTTGCATTGTCGATGAGGACGCCAATCGCCACCAACTCAATAAGTAAGTCCGAATTGTTGTACATCTTGGTAATGGCCCAGCAAAGAGAATAGATATATCTTGCCACAGAGGCTTGATAACGGGACAATTGAGGAAGATATGATGTAGTTGCTCAGAATCATGCTTACAAAATGCACATTGCGTAGGGTATATATACTGCCACCTATTCAAATTATCAGCAATAGGCAATGCTTGATGCCAGAGTTTCCATAAGAGAATCCTCCCTCTCAAAGGTAGCGTGTGCCAGAAAATGAATTTTGCGTACGGACACATGGCCTCTGTGTTAAGAATCCCATAAACTGATTTTAGAGAGAATTGACCCAGCTTATCCGGGGTCCAATGTAACCCCTCTAGTGTAATCTGGACATGTTGCTGCATGAATACATTAACTCTAGAAATGCGCTTCCATACTGATGAATCATAAATCTGAACTTGCATTTGTGGTCGACTTCCATATTTGGTACGAAGAAATTGTGCCCATAATGATGTTGAGTGATGATATGCCCACCATAGTTTACCATCATAAGCTTGCTGCAATAGTGACAAATTTCGAATATCCAAACCTCCCATTTCTTTGGGAGTGCAAATTTTATCCCAAGCTTTCCAATGATGTCCCCCATTCCACAAAAAGTTTGCCATTTTTCTGCTTAGAGTGTGGAGTACACTTTTGGGCAAACGTGAACTGGCGATGATATGAGTAGGCATGGAACTCAGTACATGTCTTAATAAAATAATGCGACCCGCTATGGAGAGCAATTTAGATGACCATGAATTTAACTTTGCATCAAAGTGATCAATCAGCGAAGTACAATACGATGCGCGATTAATGCCTTTATACAAATATGAACCCAAATATTTCATTGGTAACGTTGTGAGATTCATACCTAGGGTTGTTGATACACGAGTCACATCAACTGTTGCTCCAGTAATTACTTGACTTTTATGAAGATTAATTAACTGGCCCGAGGCTTGCTGATAGTCATTCAAGAAATAACGAAAGCGCTGTAAATTTCGGACTGTTCCGTTCAAGAAGATAACTAGATCATCAGCAAATCCCAAGTGAGTCACCCTTGGCACTCGACCTGCTTGAAACCCTTTTATTGTACCATCTTGCATGAGAGCATTAAGCCCTCTAGAAAATCCTTCAGATGATAGAATGAATAAAAGCGGAGAGAGTGGATCACCTTGTTTAACACCACGTGTAATTGGAAAAAACCAGCCGGCTTACCATTAATCAACACCGAACACTTTGTTGCCGATAAGTTATTTATGAGTATTCGAACAAGTCTCGGTTGAAAACCCATTCTTGTGAGCAAGTGTTCAAGATAAGACCAGCTGACCCGATCAAATGCCTTTGCCATGTCTAATTTGATGATGACATGGCCGCCTCGCGTTGGTTTATCAAATAAATGCACCATTTCCTGAGCTAATAAGATCTGTTCGGTAATGTCCCTCCCCTTCATAAAACCGGCTTGTTCTGGAGATATAAGCTTGGGCAAGATCGTGGCAAGTCTTGTAGCCACAACGTGCGTAACAATCTTTGCCATAAAGTTAGTCAAAAAAATAGGTCGGCATTGAGAGAAGGATGTGGGATTATTCACCTTGGGTATCAATGTGATTAAAGCAGCTGACATTGCTGCTGGCGGTCTGACGCCCAAAAAAAATTCTTGCGCTGCTTTATGAACATCTGCAGAGATTATTGGCCAGAATAGTCTGTAAAAAGAGCCAGGAAATCCATCTGGTCCTGCTGCACTTGTTGGACTTAAATCCCATATGGCACCCTTAACCTCCTCTATCGTTGGCAAAGAGAGCAATTGCTCATTTTCCTGTGATGTTACCATGCATGGGATATACTGCAGTATAGACTCCTCATTCGAAGTAGTTTCCTCTGTGAACAATTTTTTATAGTAGTCTACTGCTTCTTGCTCAATGTCCACCTGATCAACTAGTTCAATGCCATCACTTCGTACAATCCGCCTAATCTGTTGCCTACGTCTTCGTTCTTTAACTGTTTGATGGAAGAAGTGTGTATTCGCATCGCCTTCACTCATCCATTTTACATTGGCTTTTTGCTTCCAAAATAATACTGCTTTGGCTTGTGCATTCCTCAGTGTTGCCATAGCTAAGTGGTATTCAGTGCGATTTGCATCAGTTGGTGCTAAGTCATATTCATGCTCACATCTTGTGACATCTTTCTCCGCTCTTTCAACGGCATCAAAGATATTTCCGAACACAGTTTTATTCCATATGATAAGCTGGTGCTTGAGTTTATGCAATTTGTTATAAAAGCCTCTCATACCACACTCTAAGAAAATAGGCGAGTGATCCGATGTAGTCCGATTGAGATGTTGATATTGCACAGTTCCAAAAAGGTCGAAAAATTATGAGGTGCACATATATCTGTCCAATCGACGGCTGACCCTACCTAAACCTCTGCCATCACTCCATGTGTATTGAGCTCCTTGAAAATTAATTGGCTGTAAAGAGCTTGCAGCAACAAAGTCATTGAAATCTTGTAAGCTACGTAAGGTTGGCACTGAACGGCCATGATGTTCGTCCAAAGTTAAGAATGTATTAAAGTCTCCTCCAATAAACCATGGGTGATTCATTGTTGCCTTAAATGAAAGTAAGTCATCCCACAATGGCTTCCTAGCCGCCACTGTGTGCAATGCATATACGATGGTACACCAGAATACATCACCAGTTGCAAGCCAACGAAAGTTAAGCGAATGATTTTGTACCCCTGATCTCTGGGTTTCTAATTTTAAGTGCGAATGATGCCAGAATATCCAGATTTTGTCATCATTAACTGACAATGCCTCAGTAAATCCCAGCTAAAGTCTATATAATGTTAATGCAGTAGACCTGGTCTTCGGCTCAATAACTATTAGCACATGAAAATTATATTTTCTATTTAAAGTAATCAGTCGAGAAATGAAGGTCCTAATACCTCGAACATTCCAAACTAGTATCTTCATTGATCAGATAGAGCTTCGAAAGAGTTAGAGAGAGCTGCACGCGATCTAGTAATCGGAGAGGATGATGGACCCATGATTCTGTTCTGGCGCTGGAGCAGCCGCGGCGGGACTTGAAAGGCCAAGTCTGGCTGTACCGCCACTGGCGATGATGGTTGAGAATTTGACAATAAAAGTGCCTCCTTATGGCCAGCATCTATTATTATGGACTGTACTATGTTGGTAATTTGGTCTTTGTATACCTCCTCTGATGATCGACCCAATGTGGAACTTTGTTGTTCATCATCTGCAATTGTCAACGGCCTATTTGGAGTATTGGTATAATCATTTACTATAATATCATCAATACCTCTCAAGCGAGTGATATCCTGTTCTTCTGTAACTGTGAATTTGGCAATAAATCTGGTGATCGTAAATTTTTTCCCGCAGTCTCAGAAGGCAGTTGTACAATCTCATGAGATTGAGATTGTAAGAAAGGCTCTGTAGCTATACCCTTTTTAGGCGTCCAGCGTTGAGGTTGATTTATTTTTGGTGGAGGTTTTGTGAATGTTGGTTGCAGAGCATGTTGATCATCATCCACTCCACATGTATCCTGTTTATGTCCTAACCTCAAGCAGCGTGAGCAATAGAATGGCAAGTCCTCATAAAGAACTGTTTGCTGAATACATTTTTTTGAAAGTTGAATATATACACGTCCCGGCAACTCCTGCGACACATCAAGTTCTACACATAATCTGGCTGCAGACGGACGTAAGTGCTCAGTCGTTGCATTATCTAATTTCATGGGCGTGCCAATCATCATGCCTATCTGAAATAGCGCCTCTTTGTTATGAAAATGTACTGGTAATCCCGGCAGCGAAATCCAAACGGGAACAATAGGAACATCACTCTTTGGATCATAATCAGGTGTCCATTTTGTGACTCGCATATATTTGCCCGAGATCATCCAACTTTGACGTGCAAAACATCTTAAGTAATCCTGCTCTTTTGCAAAATGTAGGAGAACATGATTGGAATCCAGTAAACCAACATGCACGGTACTGCTAAATCCAATTCTATCAATTGCGGCTCGAATTGTTGCCAATGGTGGCCTGCCATACCAAAAAGTTCCCACAAGCGAAAACCTATATGGCTCAGCCATTAAAGATACTTCTTCATCCGAGAAAGAGATCATAGGACTGCCCTTGTATCGTTGAATTATTTTGTCTGCAATTGGAGGCATGGATGAAGTTTGAAACAAAGAAGCGAAAGTTGGCATCTTTCCTGCCGGAGGTGTTTGATCGCTAGTCATGATCACAGCAGGATAGTGAATGTAATAATGAAACCGGAATATTGCAAATCGGAGAGAGGAAGCAGGGGAAACACAAGGAAACTCGGCGGCGGCTACAGCCGCCACCCACGATCGCCATAGAAGCACCAAAGCATCTTTTTTTCATCATATATATAACCCCCACATTTCTCTATTAACTTAAGACCAAGAATTAAGTCCGCCTTCCCCATGTCTTTCATATCAAACAAAGTAGATAACAATGATTTTGTATCATTAACAACATTTATGTTGGTTCCAAATATCAACATATCATCAACATAAAGGCAAATAATGACACCATCACAATCATTAAACTTACTATACACACAACGGTCACTTTCATTTACTATATAACCATTAGACACTAATGCGTTATCAAACTTCTCGTGCCATTATTTAGGCGCTTGCTTAAGACCATACAAAGACTTCTTAAGCCTACATACTTTGTGTTCTTGACCTTTAACTATCATACCCTCCGGTTGCTTCATATAGATTTCTTCTTCTAAGTCTCCATTTAAGAAAGCTGTTTTCACATCCATTTGGTGAATAACAAGCTTGTGAATAGAGGCAAGTGCTACTAAGACTCTAATCATAGTGATCCTAGCAACCGGTGAGTAAGTGTCAAAGAAGTCTATATCTTCTTGTTGTGTGAACCCTTTTGCGACAATCCTAGCCTTAAACTTATCAATTGTTCCATCTGCCTTTAGTTTCTTCCTAAAGACCCACTTACAACTGATACACCCTCTAGGCAACTCCATTAACTCCCAAGTATTGTTACTTAAAATAGACTCAAGTTCACTATATATGTCTTCCTTCCAAAATTTAGAATCAATCGACTTAATAGCTTCTCCGTAAGTTTTGGGATCATCTTCCAAAATGAATGCTGTTATGAAGTCACTTCCGAATGACTTCTCTGTTCTCTGTCTCTTACTCTTCCTAGGTTCATCAATTTCTCCCTCAACTACGGATTTACTTAACTCACCTGTCTCAAATTTAGACACACCAACAGATTGTTTGTTCATAGGAAATATATGCTCAAAAAATTCAGCATCTTTAGATTCTAATATAGCACCATTATCTATAGTCATAAATCTATAGGTTGCACTATTCTGAGCATACCCGATGAGCACACAATCTCTTGTCTTAGACCCGATCTTACTTTTCTTAAAATCAAGAATCCCCACTTTGGCTAGACACCCCCACACTTTCAAGTAACTTAAGTTGGGAGCATAGCCTTTCCACAATTCATAAGGAGTTTTATCTAACTTCTTATGAGGTAACCTGTTCAAAATATGACAAGCATGGGGGAGTAACTTCATGAATAATGACATTCTCTTCACAAAACTTTTATAAAGAGTCTGTGCTATATTCGCCACCTCTGTCTGTTCTAAGCCTTTTGATTTTTAAGTCTAGTTGATTCTTAACCTCGTTCTTATAACTTATGAACTTAGACTCGGCCTCATCCTTATGACTTAACAAATACACTTTTGTGTATCTAGAGTAATCTTCGATAAAAGTAACATAATACCTTTTACCACCTTTACTCATGTGATTCTTGAAATCACCTAAGTCACTATGGATTAGACCAAGTTTTTGTGAGACTCTATCAACTTTCTTAAAAGGTTTCTTATGATGTTTAGCCTCAACACAATGTTCACATTTATCAAAATTCTCACCATCATATGAAATCATATTCATGTTTTTGAGTTTCTTAATGATTCCTATGTTTGCATGTCCTAATCTAGCATGCCACATATCAAGAGACTCGGCAAAGTAAACAGAACTGGATGCTTCTTTATTATTAGACAAACAGATAGCGTCAAGAACAAGCAGCCCCCCATGACAAAATCCCTTACCAACAAATTCCCCATTTCTAGATAAGACAAGTTAATCAGACTCAAGAACAAGTTTAATGTTAGCCTTGTTCAACAGCACTCCGGAGATCAAGTTCCTACGCATGGCAGGAACGTGCAACACATTGCTTAACTCCAGTTTCTTCCCAGAGGTCAACTTGAGAAGCACCCTACCCTTTCCAAGAACTTGGGTACCATGTGCATCTCCCAAGAAGACTTGTTCACCGTTTCCTATTTCTTGATAATCAAAAAATAGGTCCTTACTGGTAGCAATATGCCTGGTAGCCCCTGTGTCTACCACACGTTCCGTTGCACTACTGACAAGGTTTACCTCCGTTAGGACGACTGCTGCGATGATGTTGTCTGCTGCTCCTTTGGCTTCCACAAGGTTCGCCTGGTTGCTTGGTTGGCCCTTCCGTTTCCTACAGTTGATGGCTCGGTGTCCCGGTTTCCCACACACCCAGCAAACTCCTTTCGTCTTGTTCTGGCCCTGCACAGCAACTTTCTTACCTTTTCCTCCATTGTTGTAGCCGCCGCCGCCACTGTTGTGGAACTTGGACTTCTTCGCATCATGCTCCACAACGTTGGCCTTGACTCCCTCTTCACGGTGAGACTCATCTTCCAACCGGTTGTTCTCTTCGATGCGTATATGTTTGATTACGGCATCTAGAGAAAACTTTGCATCGTCGTGCTTTCCCCTCTTCTTGTATTTGCTCCAAGAAGGTGGAAGCTTCTCCAACAACGCCGCTGCCTGGAACGTCTCATCGATCTTTATTCCTTCATGTTCCAGATTATCCACTAGTTGTTGGAATTGATGGATTTGATCATTTATTGGAGAATGATCAACCATCTGGAACTTCAAGAATTCACTCACCACATACTTGCGTTTGCCTACATCTTCAGCACCATATTTGTTCTCCAGTGCTGACCAAATATCTTTTGCAGATGTGAATTTGACATAAATGTCAAATAGAGTGTTGGCCAATTAAATGTAGAATGTGGCCTCTGCAAGTAGTGTTGTCTGCATCGTATTTCTTTGCTTCATTTTCATCACTGGGCTTATCCATCTTGAGTACATATGAAACTGAGAGCATTTCCAAGAAGAACAACACTTTTGCTGCCCATCTCTTACAGAACCTGCCGTCAAACGGCTCCATTTTGGACATATCCGGCAAAGCTTGCTTGGATGCCATTGTAAATTGCTTTAAGATTTTTGGAAAATATGTATATGGCACAGGAAAACCAAACAAGAAAGACAATGAAAACCGAGACGAGTTTCGGGATAACTCTGTCCTTAAAGCAATTTAGCCTCTACCGGTGAGCAAGGTAGACTGTAATGGCTAATGCTTCCCAAGATATAACGGCTTACTCTCTTTAGTTTTCTCTACTAGAGAGAGTTTGAACTTGATGGTAGAAGAAGTAGATAGTAGAGAGAATGAGAGAAGAAAGTACTGCAGAAAATTTCACAAGTTTTCAAGAGTTTTTCATGTATATGTTGAAGATAGCAAAGCCCAATATTTATAGGCTTTTGGTTTTCAAAACACAGGTTTAAAAGACCATTTTCTGCAGTTTATTTCTCCCTAGGATCGGCCATGGACGTTCAATATGAAAGGAGATGTCATTTGGAGGAGAAGATGCATCTTTTGTGAACAGTCGGGTCACATTAGGCGCCTAATGTCACTTCGAACGACTGTACAAAATGACATCGAACGACTGTACAAAATGACATAGGAGCTTCATGTGACATCGAACGACTGTACAAAATGACATTAGGCACTTCATGTGACATTGAACGACTGTACAAAATCAAATTAGGCGCTTCATGTAACATTGAACGCCTATAGGCGTTCGAAGTGCTCTGGAAGTGTTCCCGAACACTTCGAACGCCTACATGAGGCGCTTCAAGTGTTCTGGAAGTGTTCCAGAACACTTCGAACGCCTACATTAGACGCTTAAAGTGTTTGGAACACCCCCATTTCCTTTCATTGTTCATAAAACACTCCAAACTTCATCCAATCTCCTATCAATAGGTTATATAATATTATACAAGGTTGGATCACAAGATTTAGCAGGGGGATCCGCTCTCACCTCTTTTATTTATTATAGCGGCAGAGGGTTTCAGTCGAGGTCTTAAGCTCATGGTTGATCAAGCTGTTCTTTGGCCATACTCTATTGACCACATTCCTATGACCATCACATATTTATCTTTTGCAGATGACTTGCTCATATTTCTTGCTGCTAGCCGCCCAAATTTTCGGACTTTTAAGCATTTTCTATTTACTTTCGAAAAGGTCTCGGGGCAAGCAGTAAATTGGCATAAAAGCTCGGTGGTATATTCAGATGCAGTTTCTGCTTCGCAGCGTCACATATTTACTACACTCCTGGGTATGCGGCAGTCAAGTCTCCCAATGAAATATTTGGGGTCCTATCTTCATAAAGGTATTACACGCTCTTGTCACTGTCTAGACCTGTTACACCATGTGGATTCTAAATTAAATGGTTGGCACACGAAGTTATTAAGTGCTGCTGGTAGAATTTTGCTCATCCGTTCAGTCCTCCTATCTATACCTATGCATGTTCTGGCTGCTTCCTCTATTCCGCGTAGTGTCGTTCAATCGTTAGAAAGGCATTTTACAGTATTCCTGTGGGGGGCGGATCGTCGTCATTGGGTTAAATGGTCTACCATTTGTTGCACAAAAAATGAGGGTGGTCTAAATATTCGCAGTCTCGATGTAATCCAGCGGGCCTATGCAGCAAAAATATGGTGGCAATATCATATGAGTACTACATTGTGGGGTGAATATATGCGTCTGCGCTATCGAAGAAATCAGACATTTGTTCCACGTATATATGATTCGCCTGCTTGGAAACGCATTTGTCGTATTCATCCACAATGTCAGACATTAGTGCAGTGGTCTGATGGTGCACCAGTTTGGCCGAATTCCACAGGCCAATTTCTCCTGCGAGATGCGTATGAGGCCTTTCGAACCACAACTCCATCGCTATTATCTAATCAAATAGCATAGATGCCATGTCAACGTCCAATGATTCAGGTATTTCTTTGGAAACTTTTGCATAATGCACTGCCTTTACCAGATGCTCTTTCCCGATTCAACCAGGTGCTCCCAAGCATATGTCCATTTTGCCGTGCGCACTCTGCTACTCATAATCACATATTTTATCATTGTTCCCAAATAAGTCCCGTTCGACACTACTTCAATGACTTGCTTGACATCCGTGCGAGTCAAGCTAATGGCTGGCGCAGCTTTCTTCTTTCAGTATGGCTGGAATCAGCAGGTGGCTTTCTTGGATACATGCAGCGAATATATCTTGGCATACTAAATTGGAATATATGCAGAATTGGTGTTTGGTGATGGATCTTGGTCTCAACGAATGCTCCTCAAGAATATTCGGCTTGATATGTTTCTGTGGGCCAAATCTCAAAGTGGTACAAAAATAGCATCAAACATCCCACGTTTAATAAGTAATGGGCTATCACCTCCTCTTCGTTCGTCTAGACTTCGTGTTGTTCGTTGGTATCCTCCGCCAACTGGAAGATTAAAGTTGAATACAGATGCCTCTGTTGGCTGCCATACAGCAGGGGGAGGGGCAGTATTACGTGATGCACAAGGTTCCTTCATTCACGCCATCTCCTTTCCTTTACGACATGATTATCCTGTGAGGGTTGAGGCGCAAGCAGTCTTTATTTCCCTTCTGCATTATCTACCTATACACGGCACTTTGGATGTTGAGGTAGATTGTCAATAGCTAATTTCCCTCATGCAAACTTTGGCACCTTTGGCTCCGTATCTTGAGCGCCTTCGGACATTTCTTGCTGCATCATCGATTCATCTATCTTATGCACCCCGTGAGGTAAACCAGGCAATGCATTTTCTATCTCAAGAAGGATCACAAACTATGCTACTTACATCATATTCCACACTCACATCATTGCCCACACATATTCGAGGTGTTATTCTGACAGATTTCACGCTTCCAACATTTCGGACTTCAACCGATGGTGGACCCTAATTGGCTACATTGGAGATTCATCCTCATGCTGATCATGATCGCATATTTCATTACCTTCGCATATTACATTAGTGGGGTTGTACAATGTCAGCTTTGCAACAGTATAAATATGCACGCTTTTTCCTTCGCCATGGTTTTATCCACAAGGGTGGTTTTACATGGCAAGGTTTTAATGCAACATATCATATATTGTTGCACTTTCACTACCCACATGTACCTCTATTACTTGTTCTCATATGATGACCTCGTAAACATTGTTGTAATAAGCCTTTCTCCTCCGCCATAAGTGAGGATATTTAATATACCACACACTTTTTGCTTCAAATATATATATATATATATATATATATATATATATATATATATATATATATATATAATGCGAGGCTTGATTCGTCTGGTTGGCACCGCATATGTTCAATTCATCATAGATGCATATCAATTGCGCAATGGGTTAACGATATGCCACTATGGCCAACTGCATCTGGCCGTTTTCTGCTGTCTAACGCCTATGATCTTATTCGTCCATCTCGGACAAAGTTGATATCTCATAAATATATTTGGCTTAAACATCAACGCCCAGCTGTTCAAGTCTTCCTTTGGAGATTGTTTAATAACGCACTGCCCCTACCGGATATGCTTCGACGTTTTTTGCACATTCTGCCCTCCATGTGTCCTTTCTGCCGCCAGGAATCTGCTTCGACAAATCACATCTTCTATTCATGCAATGCAATTCGTGTTGTACGAGACTACTTCCACTATTTCATGGACATCACAACATCATCATCCACCGGATGGAGATCCTACATTTTGTCGGTTTGGATGACAGCTCCAAACTCTTTCCTGGGTGAAATACAGCAGCACTTTGTGGGGATACTTTTATGGAATATATGGAAATCATATGCTGCAGTAACTTATGATGATACTGGGTGGTCACAAAATACACTCATTCGAGAATTAAGAATGATATATACATGTGGACAAAATCAAGAAATGGCACGAAAACAGCATGCTCCATTCAACGGCTCATCAACATGGGGTTATCACCACCTTTGAGATCAAAACACATAAGAATAGTACGTTGGAGTCTTCCTCCGTCAGGCAGGTTCAAACTTAATACTGATGCAGCGGTAGGACGTTCTACAGCTGGAGGCGGGGCTATTATTCGTGATGCAGAGGGTAGATTTGTACATGCATTGTCCATCCCACTTAGACATGATTACCTGCTATGTGTAGAGGCACAAGCGGCTTTATCAGCTGTCTATGTACATGCATTGTCCAACTGGTAAATACTTCGGGTCCCCTAGCTCCGGACATACATCGCCTGTGCTCGTTGCTTCATCAGCTGTCTATGTCACTCATATGTGCACCATGGGAGGTTAATCAAGTAGCACATTTTCTTTCTCAACAAGCAATGCCATATTCTACACCGACTTACTACACTACGCTTGCCTCATTGCCAACCTATATTCGTGGTGTTATATGTACGGATGCCACCTTGCCATACTTTCGCCATACTAGTACGGACGATCAAGATGGGATGCATACATCTTGGCAGTATATTCACTATTTTGCTTCACATGTTTTCATCCGATGTATCCACATTTCATGTTACATGCTATTCTTCCAATGATGCAAATATGTACACTTTTTCATTCGCCAAGGTTTTATCCACAAGGGTGGTTTTACTTGGCAAGGTTTTAATGCGGCATATCATGCATGATTGGAGAATAGCTATCCTTGCATCCTTACACTATCTTTTTACAATATGATGATATATACATATTGTAATAAGGTATTCCTCCGCCATAAGTGATGCTTTCTCATAATAAATACCATTTTTATGCTTAAAAAATAATAATCCGAGACTTGTATATGGTAGTGATGAAAAATATATTTTTGCCTATTTGGATTATTTGTTTGGAATTATTTGGTATTTGGAGGGCGTTTTGGTAATTTTGGTAATTTTGACATTTTGGCCCATTTTGTAAAATTGGACTAACTTTGGTAGTTGAAGTGAAAAAACCTTATTTGTGTCGCCTGTATTCGTATGGATACAGGCACACCTGATATGACTTTGTTTTTCATTTCTTCTTTAATATATTGCTTGCTGCATTAAATATACTACTCAAACTTTGTTTGTTCTTCTATGATGACTCCTGAGCGTGTGGCACTGGATCTTAAACCTGAAATGCGGCTACAACGACACGCTAGTGAATTTATATTTACTTTATGCAGGTCAACTTACTTATTACATTCGCAATTATGTACATATAAATTAGATTTTTTGGCTTTTTGGAAGAGTCTCCCGTAGTGAATAGGATTTCATTATAACCACGGTATTCCTCAGCCACAATTAAGGGTTTTACTATTAATAAAAAACCAAACGGTATCGTCCGTCCTTCCACTAAATATGTATGTGTATATATGTATACACACACACACTAACTTTTCCACTTGCTTGTTTTGGAACTATCATAATCTTGATGTACATAACTCGGATGTCTCCCATTTAGGTTGGCTCATTACATCGGCTGGTTGCCTTGGTCTATTTGCCCAAGGTGACGTGGGTACGTTGCTTATTTCTTGCTCAGCTTCAGATTATATATCATGAAATTATCTTGTTTAACCATTTTCCTGATTCGATGTGCTGCATGGGGAGCCTATCACCATGGAATTCAAGCCATTTGCAGGATCACGCATCTGTCTACTTCGACCACCAAATGATTAATGATAGGATTATCTACGAATGTATTCATTTTCTGCACAATTATTTATAGATTCATGTATTTACATTATTTATTTCGGTTTTGGGAGAGTCTCGTGTTAATATAGGGATATTATGTAACCACGGTATTCCTCCGCCATAACTGAGGGCTACATAAATAAATAAAACTCAAGACGGTACCGCTCATCCTTCCACTAATATATATATATATATATATATATATATATATATATATATATATATATATATATATATATATATATATAGACACACATACACACATTATGTCAGTCACTGAACACCAGTGTCGTCGTGCGTAAAATCTTTTTAAAACGTATTGTGTGATGAAATCATTTAGTTTCAAAACTTTGTTTCATTTATACATGCATATAGGCTCGGTTTTTGCTCGTTTGATCATCTAAAAATTTCAGCACTTAATGTCCAGCATTTAGCTCATGATACATATCATAAACTTAATTAAAATAACAATTATGCCCATTCCAAGTGCTCTCGGTTTTAGGACTTCAAAACAGCCCAGTTTTTGGGCTTTAACCTATAACATCATTATCTTAAATTCTCTAATTTTCATATTATTCCATGGCCAATCAAAGGAAGCATAGTACGCATACTATCGTGCACACGTGCACTTGTAAATTTTCATTATCATCATCATCATCATCCGAACCCAGTATATCCCAACGTCAGCAAAAGCTATCGTTAGGGTATGGAAAGGGTAATTGGTAGGCAGACAATACCTCTATCCCAAATGATAGAGAGTCTGCTTCCAATGAGACCCCCGACTCTACCTGCATAAATGACATGATAATTGCGGTATATTGTGCTAGTGTGTGAGTGAGTAGATTTAAGAAATACAAAGAAAGGCCTTTCGATATTAAAATGCACAGCACTTATATATATATACATGTAATGTAAAACAACGGTATAACATACGCAACCAAGTGGAAAGTTAATCTAAAGCATAAATAGTGTCTACGCCTATCTATGTCCCTAAATATACTCTATAAGTGTCCCTATGTATGATCTATACCTCGTTAACCTTAATCTTATGTCTCCATGAACTCCTATCCTAGACCATGTCCTCAGAGAGGTGCAAATCTAGTAATTCGTGCCTTATCTGCTCATCCCAAGTCAGTTTGGGCCTGCCTTTACTGCTGTTTCCCTCTACAATGAGGCTTTCAATTGCTCTGACCGACGTCGTTGCCTGTCTCCACTTGACATGCCCAAACCATCTCAATCTTTCCTCCCTTATCTTATCTGCTATACTAGCCACGCCTAACCTTTCTCGAAATACGTCGTTTCTAATCCGGTCTAGCCTTGTATATCCACACATCCATCTTAACATTTTCATCTCTGCCACTTCCATCTTCTATAGTTGTGACCTGTTGATGGCCAAGCAGTCTGTCCCATATAGCATTGCCGGTTGCACTGCCACCCTATAAAATTTTTCATTTAATTTAGTTGAGAAATTTTTATCACACAGCACCCCTGAGGCCGCCCTCCATCTACACCAGCCTGCTTGAACTCGATGTGCTACATCGTTATCTATGTCACCATTCTGTTGCACAAATGATCCTAGGTACTTAAACTTACTTACCTGTGGTACCACTTGACCATTGATGGTGAGCTGGCTATCCTCACTGTCTGCTACGCCGCTGAAGTCGCAGTGCAGGTACTCGGTTTTAGAACGGCTAATCTTTAAGCCTTTTCTCTCTAAAACACCTCTCCACTGCTCTACTCTCATACTCAGGGTATGTCTACTATCTGCAAATAATACAATATCGTCAGCAAAAAGCATACACCACGGTACTGCCTCCTGTATCGACTTTGTCAACTCGTCAAGGACAACTGCAAAAAGGAATGGGCTCAACGCAGACTCTTGATGGAGACCGACCTCCACCGGAAAGAAGTCTGTATTCCCCATAGCCGTACGAAAGGTTGTTTTTGTCCTAGCATACATATCTCTAATTATGTCTATATACTTCATAGGGATCCCTCTTGCCACCAGACTATCCCATATCAGACTACGCGGCACACTATCATATGCTTTTTCAAGATCGATGAAAACCATATATAAATCACACTTCTTCTCCCTATACTTCTCTATTAATCTCCTAAGAATGTGTATCGCTTCCATAGTTGACCTTCCTGGCATAAAACCAAATTGGTTCACCGTAACATGAGTTTCTCTCCTAATTCGAGTGTTGATCATTCTCTCCCATAACTTCATGGTATGGCTTAACAACTTAATCCCTCTATAGTTCCCACAACACTGTGCGTCTCCTTTGTTCTTATATAGGGGGACCACAACACTCTTTCTCCACTCATCTGGCATCTTTCCTGTTTTGTAAATACGGTTGAACAGAGTAGTTAGCCATTGGACCCCTTCCTCTCCTAAATACTTCCACGCCTCAATGGGTATGTTATCTAGGCCGACCGCTTTAGCTCTTCCCATCTTCTTCAGTGCTCTCATCACCTCTCCTTGTGTGATGTTCTGACAGTCGGAGTTATTATGTTGTCGTTATTGGTCAGTGATGCTTTCACGTTCTTCATAGTCGGCACTACTGCCGTTGAAAAGATTGTGAAAGTATGTTTTCCATCTCAACTTGATGTCGCGTGCTTTGACTAACACATGTCTATCTTCTCCTTTTATGAACTTCCCGCCTCCTAGGTCCTGCCTCATTCGATCCCTAGCTTTGGAAATCTTGAACATATCATGTTCTCCTTCTTTTGTTTCTAGTCGCTCATACATCCTTTTATAAGCTGCAGTCTTTGCCTCTGTCACTGCCTTCTTCGCCTCCTTCCTGGCGATTTTGTAATTATCCTTCAATCGCACTTTTACTTGTAAATTTTAGAAACTATTTTTTTTGCACATACATATATGCACATATGTCCATATACATATAACTAAGTAAATATTAAAACAATTTTATTGGTACACACTTGCACCCATTTGGTCGAATTATGTCATAGCCATACACCATACGATTCTTCACTTTATTCATCATTATATGCAGGTATAGCGGTTATACCACTTAGCACTTTAACATGTCACCAACATAAACATGCATACTTGATGTAGTGACCTATGACACATAACGTACTTGACTTATGCATTTTGTTTCATGACCAGGTATTATACTTTTGATTCCATCACATTTAAACACATGCATGTTAGTTTCCATCATAGGTATGAATTTAAGAGACATGATCATGATGAAACTTACATGCAAACACATAGGATGATGAAAGCCATGAAAACACACATCCTTAAGCTATGATCATCAAGATTATACTTCATCATGAAGGGGATGAATCAAGGCTAAGTGGCAGCCCCAAAACAGCCCCCAACCATGGACGTTTATGCATAAAAATGACATGATGATCATAAAGAAAAATTTTCATCTTTTCCGACTGTCATCAATGCATGTCTACTGAATTCTTTAAGCTTAAAGTGAGTTAAAACATTCAAAACAATCACACCAGATTTCTTTTTAAAAATGCAATAAAGTGAACCGTCACTTGCCGAGCGTAAGATATCATATAAGCATACTGAATCAATGAAAATTAAGTTCTCAGGGTAGAATGAAGTTCTATATGAAATTCATCAGCTTTCATTAAAATTTTATAGTCATAAAATATTTCTTCGGTTATGTCAAAATCGTAGTGTACCAATAGATATTTTGTAGAAGCGTGGTGAGTTCATGGCCAAAGTGACGCCACGTATTTGTCAAAAACCATGGTCTATACCACACCACAAATTTGATAAAACCATGTTTGATAGATGCAAGTTTTCTTGCGAAAGTTTGATAAAAATGGTTTTTTAATTAAAGCTAATATATTTTTGCATTTTCTTATTAATATATGTATGCATTTATGTACGTAACTGTACGTGTATATATAAATATATATGTATACGTGTATATGTCTATAGATACTCTACAATTATATACACACATATTGTGTCTCTGTGTGTATATATGTGTTTGTGTCTGTGTGTGAGTATTCTTGTGAAACCGGATGTCAAGTGTTGTATGAGGAATGCACAAAAGCTTTTTTCGTTTCATTGTTTTCTGTTACTGAATCGTACAGAAGGAGAAGTGTCTTTTGAATAGAGTTGTTGCAAAGGAAACCATTTGCAAAATCGGTTATAACATTTGGGTTGTAATGGTTCAATTGAACTCATAAAATAGTTAAACGGACCAAATCAAAATGACTACAATATCTGACGTTATATAAAAAAAAATGAACTATAATATCTGACGTGGTTTATATTTCCATTGAATATTGCCGACCTGTTTATTCATTTAAATAATTTTATATATCTTCCAATCTCATTTTAGCGTCGACATTTATCTATTTATTTAAGACACATACGTAGAACAAATACTACGTTTCTAGACAGTGTTGTCGCAGAATTTTTAAGAATATTTTATAAGATTACTCAATCAAATACCAATAGATTAATGCAATCTTGTCATCACACCTTGTCTGGAACGAATTCCTGCTATTATATATACATATACACATACATACTTACATATAAATATATATATATATATATACACTTTTCCTTGGCGTTCCCACTCCACAAGTGATGCTTTCCTAACTTATAACTCTTATCCCAAAAAAATCCAATCCCACGACATATGCTGACTTTCGTCCAATCTGTTTATCCAACTTTATCAGCAAAGTGACGACTCGAATATTAGCTACGCGCTTCTCAAACTTGCTGCCTAAGCTCATATATGTGGAACAGATTGGTTTTTTGTCAGGACATGATATCAGTAAACATGTCTTTATGGCCAATGAAATGGTTCATCTAATAGACAAGAACACACGTGGAGCAAACGCAATGATAAAACTGGATATGGCTAAAGCATTTGATAGGGTAAACTGGTAATACCTTGAGGCAGTTATGCGGAAATTTGGATTTCATGAAAGGCTGATTCGAATCATAATGAATAATATACGTTTCACAAAACTATCTGTGGTAGTGAATGGAAAAAACTTTGGATTTTTTCTCCTGCAAGAGGAGTTAAACAAGGTGATCCGCTATCTCACTTACTCTTTATACTTGGTTCTGAGGTATTCAGCAGAGGTATCAATTGCCGTTTCAATGAAGGTGTTCTAAAAGGATTTTCAACAGAAAGAACAGTCGGTATTTCTCACCTTGCCTACGCTGACGACCTTCTGATTTTTCTGAATGGCAGCCTACACAACCTTCGATCCTTTCAATCTTACTTAGGAGAATATCAAATTGCATATGGCCAGCTAGTAAACTACTCAAAAAGTCAGTTTGTTGTCAGTTCATATGTTGGTCATTGCATGAGACAGAGAATGGGTACAATACTTGGAATGCAATCCACATCCTTACATATCAAATACCTGGGATCTTGCTTGTACCGTGGCATAAACAGGGCTAGATATTGTCAGTCACTTTTGCAGCATTTTGACTCTAGATTGGCTAGCTGGGCTCGCCATTTATTAACACCTGGAGGTAGAGTTGTGCTAATTCAGTCTGTTCTCACCTCAATCCTGTTACATACTATGGCATCTGCACGTCTGCCAAAGAATGTTATGCATTCCCTACAGCAGAAGATATCATCTTTTTTCTGGGGTCCAAAGTATCATTGGGTGTCTTGGGAGAGAATTTGTTACCCGGAGATGGAAGGAGGTTTAGGCATTCGTAGCATTTATGCCATTCAGCTTGCATATGATTGTAAGATTTGGTGGAATTTCCATACACAATCATCGCTGTGGGCTACATACATGTGTCAAAAATATGATTTGCATTTGGATTATGTCCCAAAAATATACGATTCTCCGGGCTGGAAACGAATTTGTTCAATAAACTCCATATGTTTAACCCTTACAACGCAACAGCCTGCTATCTCTTGGTTATCTTCTCCTTTAGGTATATTCACATTGCGCCATACATACATGGATCTGCGTCCTTCCAGGCCACAGCGATACTCCAATAAGTATATATGGTGGGCCTCCTTACTAAAGGCATCCAGCATTTTCATGTGGAAACTGTTTAACAATGCACTACCACTTGAAGATAATTTACATCGGTTTCAAGCTTCTTATCCTACAAGATGCCCATTTTGTAAGTCCCATTTTGCCACCATTTCTCATCTATTTCTGAAATGCACCGAATCTCAAACATCTGGACAAGATTTGCCGCATATCTTGGTGGACCACGTCCAACTACTTTGACGCTTCGACAGTATCTTTTGAAATGGTGGCTAACTTCTACATCACGTACACTATTGGATCATTATAGAGTGGTGGCTCCCTCCTTCATATGTTGGAATATCTAGAAGATGTATGCTAATCACTGTTATGGAGAAGCCGATATTCCAGTAACGTCTGCTTTTTCAATGTCTCGACAATTGTGTTATACCTTGGCGTCTACACTATCTGGTACTAAACTCGCCTCCAATATATCGGATCTCATTCAGCATGGGCTTTCTCCACCTTTAAAGGTCCACCGACACACACTATAAAGTGGCAACTTCCTCCATCAGGTAAACTAAAGCTCAACGTCGATGCTTCAGCAGGTCGGAAAAATGCAACAGCAGGAGCTATTCTACGAAATCATAGAGGACATATGTTGGGCGCTATATCATTTACGCTACCATGTTTATCGTCTATTAGAGCTGTACTCCAGGCTGCTTTCTTTAGCTTATTATACTTCAGTTTCTCGCATAGTGATATCATATTGGAAACAGACTGCATTCAACTAACATCTTCTCAACATTCAATATTGACATCATCAGTGGAATATGTTCGTTTCAAAATGCTCTGGCAACTGACGGGAAGCTCCATTTCACACATCCCACGCGAAATTAATATGGTGGCACATCACTTGGCACAATATGCGCACCTCAATCAAGCCACATCTTATTTTCATTCTTCAAGTTCTCTTCCTCAAGCTGTCCGTGGTTTTTATTCAATTGATGCCTCAACATATGTTATGCGACCTTCATCCTGAATATAGTCCTACTGTTCACCTTACATCGTTGCCTGTATCTATCATGGTATGGTTCATACCTATTATATTTCAGTATGGTTATTATGTTCTATCATATTCTGCCAGACTTCTCATCTACTTTGTTGCGCTGCTATTTGGAATTCTCAATACAATCTTATGACATTGACCGCCTTGCACTGCACTCGAGATGGACTGCTTCATGGCTTGGCATGTCTATCATATGGCTGTTCACAGTATTACACCATCAGATGGCCGAAACACGTCTTCACATAGGCGATACACACAGACTCTTCCGAAAGGATTGGAAAATTATGGCAACTTCTGCCTGTATCCTGCGTGATACAGGCAGACTGGGTATGACTTTCTTTTATATGGCAGACATTATAACGCAGTCATACTGTCTTTCTAACCAACATATCTTTCTATTTGCATGGTTGATTATGGGATACACGGATGACATTCTGGGATACACTACTGACGATCATCACATACATGGCGTATTCCATCGTGCTTTGGAGGAATACCTATCCGATATGCTGTGGCTTCACGTATTTATTTTCTCCAAAGGGGTGCGCCGGTTGAATGCTATGCTCTTGCGACTATCATCTCTATCATCGGACCACCGGAGTATCGAAGCCTATCAATTGAGCAATCTGGTTTTACAAGCTACACTATTACGCAGATTTGATCAATCTCATACACAGGTCCAATGCTCCAATTATATAAATATGTACGCTTTTCCCTTCGCCAAGGTTTTATCCACAAGGGTGGTTTTACTTGGCAAGGTTTTAATGTGGCATATCATATATAATTGGAGGTTGACACTCATTAGCTCATTATACCACTTATTTTCATATGACGATTTCTTTGTAATATGGTATTCCTCCGCTATAAGAGAGGCTATCTAATAAAAATCGCTTTTATAAAAGAAAAGATAAAATATCTATTGATGGAGGTATTGATAGAAACACCTAACTGCATACTATTTTTAATTGATGAAGTCTTGAAGAATTTTTTTCTCAATAAAAACATCCTGGTGGCAACATTCAACCTCCTTGCTACATTGACGCCGCCGTGCTGACTAAGACCGCGTTGAAATTTCTTACTTGTCTGTTTTCCTTCGATTTTTTTTCCCGAAGAAAGGATCGATTTATTGATTGAATAAAATGTTCAGACATTTATAAGAGATCATCTGTATCTATATCACAATCTACTTCACTAGCTATTACATTCCTTGGGATGCTACCAACTGCACATTCGATGTTATATGCTCTACGTGCTATTCGCTAGAGATAGCTATCGGCGGGGGAAGGTAAGTGACACTCCCATGCATATATCGGTTTCTCCAAGACCATATGCTGTAAGTCGCAGTACGAAAGGTGTAGCGCCATTCTGTTTGGTCGTTGCAATGATGTCGCGGTTTGGCCAGGTTGAAACGCACCCACTCCTCAATTTGGTTAATCATGAAAAATGTACGCTGTTCTTGTGATGGTAGCAATAGTCGCCAAACATTTTTTGCCCAAGGACAGTCTCTCAACGCGTGCATGCAGTCTTCTGTCTGGCATCGACAAATGGCACATATTCCGTCTACATGAATGCCCCGTTGATGGAGAAAGGAGGCCGTAGGTAACATCATGCGACTGGCACGCCATAGAAACAGATTAAGACGAACCAGACCTTTCATCGACCAAATAGCTGCCCATCTACTGTTTGTCGTGGCCACCGCTGTAGAGGTGAGGTGACTATATGCCCTTGCAACGGAGAAAGTACCTGAGGAAGTATGCCGCCATTTGTACGTGTTGTGCACATCGGAATTATGGTCGGTTTCCATTTCTATACAATCCAGTTGTAATGGCCGAAGGGATGTAGCTTGTCTCCATAGGGGCGAGACATTCCGTCGGTGGTTGTTCTGCAGGAAGCAGCCATATTTCCCGGTCAATACGCGAACCCAAAAAGAGTCTGGGTTTGTGATAATCTTCCAACCAATCTTGAAAAACATTGCCGTGTTCATGTCCCACAGTCGTTTGATATTCAAGCCGCCGCATTCCTTAGGTGAGCAGATGATGTTCCACGGGCACCAGTGTAAATGGCGAGAGGCCCCTACCTCCCCCCAGAAGAAACGTCTCAAAATCTTGTCCATGTCATCTAAGAGTGTCAAGGGTAGTCTCACAGTTTGCATGGCATATATGGGCATTAAGGAGAGTACACTTTGAACTAGGATGTATCTTGAGGCTAGTGATAAAGTTTTTGCACGCCTTGCATTTAGCTTATTTCTTACCTTGTCCACAATATAGTTGTAAGCCTTCTTACCCCCTTTGCCCGTTAGTAATGGCATGCCAAGGTAGTCCCCAAGATTCACAGTGATGGTGAGGCCAAGTCTTGATAAATTGCGCGGTTGGAACCTCCCGTGAATATACTTAGAGAGCAGAATCTGGGATTTTCTGACACTTATGGTTTGGCCTGATATTTGGCAGAACCCTACCAGCACCTCCTCCATTGCGCACTCTGAGCATCCGATGCCACTCCAAATAGAAGCAAGTCGTCTGCGAAGAACAAGTGAGAGATGGGAGGTCCAGTTTTAGAGAGACGTACCAGCTGCCACTTTTGTTCCATTACTGCTCTTTCTATCTTATTACTTAGTACTTCCATGCAGAGTAGGAAAAGGTAAGGGGTCAAGGGGTCTCCTTGGCGAACACCGCGCGTTGGTTGAAATGATTCTAATGTGCATCCATTCCAAATAATCTCAAGCGAAGCCGAAGTGATGGTAAACATAATGATCTTCACCATCGCAGTACTAAAACCAACCATCTCAAGTATACGTCTAAGGAATGACCAATTGACTTTATCATATGCTTTCTCAAGGTCGATTTTGGTAGCCATATAACCTGTGCATCCTTGTTTGATTCGCATCGAGTGGATAATTTCTTGGGCGATAATGATATTATTTGAAGCTTGTCTCCCGGGAATAAAGGCACACTGCAATGGCGAAATGATCTTACCATGACGGTCTTTAAACGATTGGCTATCACTTTTGAGATCATTTTGACGATCACATTCGATAATGCAATAGGCCGGAATTGCGATGCATCCTCCGGTGGCTGTTGTTTGGGTATAAGTGCAATAAGACTTCGATTTAATTCGGCAGAGAACTCACCAGTATTAAACGCGTTCAACACAAACTCAACTACTGAAGGGGCGACTGTATCCCAATTTTTCTGATAGAATACATGTGGTAATCCGTCCGGACCAGGCGCTTTGTATGGTCCCATTTGGAATAACGCAGCTTGGATCTCATCGAAATGCACTGGACGGTTCAGCCATACCCTATCCGTGTCACCAAGGGTCGGTATGAATAAGGGGTCTAGCTCATCTGTGGCATGGGTAGTTGCTTGAAAGAGTTTTCTGAAATGTTCATGCACAAGATTTTGTATTCTATGGGGATCATTCGTCCAGTTTCCAGCCTCATCTTTCAAACAATCCACCCAATTCCTTCTGCGTTTTGATGACATGGTAGCGTGGAAGAATCGGGAGTTTCGTTCTCCATCACATACCCATTGGAGTCTATTCTTCTGCTGCCACAATGTTTCTTCTTGTTGTGTGATATTATCGTATTCCTCCATTAGGGTCTTCTCTAGCTGCGATAAAAAGTGGGATGGGCGATTGGCTAGTGCCTGCTGCGTTCATCACAGTCGGGCTTCGCATTTTTTCCGTCGGCTGGTTAGATTACCAAAGACATCATGTTGCCACTTGCGCATATGTTCTGTGAAAGTTTTTACTGTTGCACACCAGTTCCCAGCAACCGGCTGCCATGCATTAGCAAAAAAGTGGAGAAGTCCTTATGTAGCATCCAACACTCAAGAAACTTGAAAGGTTTTTGCATATTAGTATGCAGAGTTGGGGCCTCCGTGGTAAGTAGGATTGGGTGATGATCAGAGGACAACCGTGTTAAGTGATGTACCACCGAAAATGTGAAAGTAGATTGCCATGTCATATTGGCCCACGCTTGATCAAGTCTCTGTTCTATTCGAAGTGTACCAGATTGTCCATTGGACCAGGTGAAACAAGGCCCATCAAACGCAACCTCCATGAGTTGGCATGTGTCAATCATTTGTTGCATACGGCTCGTGCCATGTCCTCGGACTGGTCGACCACCTCGTTTGTCAGCCTGGGTGATCACTTGGTTAAAGTCACCAATAAGGAGCCACGTGATGTTTATATTTGCCGCCTTACTTTCAATGTATTCGTACAATCTGTCCCGTAATGTCACTTTGGGGGATGCGTAGATGAAGGATATCATATACATCAGAGAGTCACCTTGAAGGACACCCACATTGATCATCTGTGCCGTGTGACTGATAATACGGACCGGCATGGTTGCATCCTCCCAGAAACACCAAAGTCCGCCGGAGAAGCCACATGCCTCAACGGCTACAAAATGGGAAAAATGTGTTTTCCGAAGAATATTCTTGCCACGTGAGCTAGGGACACGCGTCTCCATCAAAAACATAACATTTGGCTTATGGTCACGCACTAACCATAGTATGCGTCGAGTTGTGGTAGGGGAACCCACCCCCCTAACGTTCCAAGCTAGGATCTTCATGGAGATATGATGCATCAACAGGGTTACAACCCTCGGATCTTTGCATTATGGAATCCATCGCAGCCATAATGGAATCATGAACCATTGTGTCAGCCTTCTCGAGTATCATGTCTTGCATAGTGTCTTCTTTGTCGGGAGGGTGCTGTTTTGTCTGATCCTCCACAGTTGCATCAATAATAATAGGGTCTATAGTGGGTTGGCCCGTATCTGGATGGGTGTTCGTGATATCGTATAGTGGATGTTGCAATATTCGAACCTGTGTAGATAATTCTGGGAGAGCCGGCCATGTGTGTCCTTGGAGGTCTTTCAGGATGTGTTCGTCAGCACCTTGTCTAGGAGGTACCTCGGTGGTAGCCTGCTTCGGTTTAACCTGTTGTCCACTTTGTTGTTTTCTTACCCTCACTTTGGAAGTAGCTTTGATTGTGATTCCTTTGGTGCGGCGTTCAGGCGCAGTCTTGCGATTAGATTTGGCCACTGATGTAAAGACGGCATTAGGGCCTGTATCTTTAATAGCACGAATGGATGAGACCAAATGGTTTTGTGATGGGGTATGTTCATTCTCCTCTTCTTCTTCAGCTATTGTTGTGAAACGAGAACCACTTGGCATAGGCATATGACCCTGAGGATTTCTTTCCTTGCTGGTAGCTCCCTGCTGGCCACGCTCAGTCCCAGCTCGTTGCATATAAGGTTGGCCGGACGAGTTTCTGCGCCGGTTGTTTCGCGCAATCATCCACGGTCCATAAGGGTCGGACGGGTTCCTTGGGTCCTGTGGCGGGATTCCATTCGCTGAAAGGGGGTTTGATGTCTCGCTCGTGCATTGTCCATCTTCACTCTTGTGTCCATATCGTCCGCACGTAAAGCATATTAGGTGTAATCCTTCGTATTCAACATGAAGTTCTTCTCCATTAAGTACAACCACCGATTTAAGGGGCTTGGTAAGGTCAATCTCGACGCACACACGTGCGTATTTCCCACGATTCACTTGTGTTGTGTTACGATCAATTTTGATTGCTTTGCCCAACTTCTCGCCAATACGCATAAGTACCCGTTCGTTGAAGAACTCCAAGGGAATACGCGGAATACGCACCCACACCAGTGTGGACTTTATCGCAGCAGTGGAGGGACGAAAACCAGGGCATAGTTTTATCACTGAGAGATAGTTGCCTTGGATTGTCCATGGACCATCATCAAGCGCATGCCGGTAATCTTCTTTGGAAAAGAATCGGACTACGTAAAATCCCTCTTCAAGATCTATAATGTCAAGTTGCCCATTTGGAGCCCACATGTCGGTTAGTCTCTGCGACAGGATCCGGTATGATATTGTGCGGCCTAGGGGTTTGATCACTAGTGCTCGCTTCCATGGATTCCACAATTGTTTCCATTCCTCTGCATCGACATTTATAGCAACCTTGTTTGCGTCCATAGGACTGTCCTCGTTTACCATTGATGATGGGAATTTTGGGTCGTACTTATCAGCCTCATCATCTGAATCTTCCCCCATGTAGATTTGTGGTTCGGGAGGGATATTCAGCCATGCAGGTTTATTGAACATCATTGTCCATGCTTCGTCGTTCGGTCATGTTGGACCCTCCGGTGATGGTGGATCGAAAGTTGCCACATGTTTATATTTCTTTACGCTACGGTTGATCTGATCGATCTCTTCTGCACTTCGTTCAGTTGTTTCTTCGTTAATGTTCATCATGACCGGGGGTAGAGGGGCGGAATCGCAGTTCCGGCGGCCAGATCCGGCGGCTTGCAGAAGTTACGCGTACGTTTCCTTTCTTTTCGTGCGTCCGAGAATTGCGGAGATTTTTTTGCCAAAATTTGGTTTGTTTTCCTTTAATTTTAGCCCTCTTGCAAAATATTTTAATAGCATTACCCCAATCTCATCTAGTCAAGTTTGAATATCTTCACCGCAAAACAATAAAAATGATGCAGGCCTCGTCCAAATACATGAATTCCATACATGTGTGTAAATAGAGAAATAAAGTCCACGCACAAATACATATATAAATATATATATACATATGTGTGTGTGTATATATATATATATATATATATATATATATGTATGTATGTATATGTATGTATGTATGTCTTTATGTATACCAACATTTGTCAAAATTAATTCGCAATTAACACAATAGCTCTCATACTATGAAGAGAAAATCTAATCTACCAATTCTGCAGTTGTAGATCACAACTTGCAGACAAATACAACAGAAATGACAATCACAAAGAATCCAAACTTCAGTTTGAATCAAAACCGAAAGCAAACGTAAAGAAATGTAAGGAAGTAATTGTGGAGAGGAATCTTATTGATGGAAAATATCTCCTTCTTCTACAATGATTTCGTCGAGCACATTAACATATAAGGTTCCTGGAGTTAATCAACGGTCAGTGTAAAATTACAAAAATAGCCCTATAACTAGCTACTCTCCTTTTTTTAAAAATGGGGAGGAGAACTAACTACTCTCTTTATTGACTACAAGGGCATATTTGTCTTTTCACTTTATTTAAACTGCTCCTCCAGTCCATGGCTCTTGCCCGCTTTTCTTGATTAAGATTCTCAATACATCGTTGCACCTTATTTCCCTCATCACCATCACCTGGATCATCATCATCACCGCAACTCCCATTAATCCTTGGATCACCTGTACTTTTACATTTATGATTTTTGAGTAACCAAATAAAAAACATCAACTAATATCTCTTAGAAACCATGGAAATTGACCAGCCCATCAGGAGGACAGATACCCGTGGAGGAAAATTGACAAAAATGGAACGCTATAATTCATGGAGCATCAGCTCAACAAATTCAACAAGGGTTGCAGAACCATTTGATGACGACAATTTGATTCGTCGCTTTGAATTGTTCCACGAAAGGCTGAAGGGAGTACTATTGGATGATACGCCGGAGAATGGACTCCGGTGGCTGCGCGGCCAGATTGTTGGTGCTTGCGCCGAGTTCGATTCGCCGTTTGGAAAGCGTAGGCTTACTTATGCTGATGACACAGTGTTATGCCCCGCACCCTCCGGAACGTAATTAAATGAGAGAAAAAGTCTTAAGAAATGAATACCCAAATTGATTTCAATCAATTATGGATCAAATATTAGAATTTCAGAATTAAAGAAAAAGGATTTAAGCAAAATACACTTTAGGAATTCTAATTTTGCCCTTCCCCATAATAAAAACTGACAAAGCGTCAATTCCCTCTGTTTTCACAGGAAACGTCGACCTCCCCTCTTCCCCAGCCATAGTCGACTTTTGCAAGCCCTAGGTGAGGAAGACAGCCTTCAGGAATCGATTCAACCTTCGTTTGTTTCCCAATCCGAGTATTAGTAATCAAAGGCAAGTAATCATCTTATAAGTTCCTACGA
The DNA here is from genome assembly GCA_036186865.1 of Eustoma russellianum. Lineage (NCBI taxonomy): Eukaryota > Viridiplantae > Streptophyta > Magnoliopsida > Gentianales > Gentianaceae > Eustoma > Eustoma russellianum. The sequence continues at coordinate 25,366,217 of AP025045.1, read as the reverse complement.
TTTGTGGAGAAAACGGCCTTACTTTTGTATCAAAATTGGATCACCATGCAGTATTCTATCCTTGTCTATCTTTTGTGACTTATGTGCAATTTCTGTGTTATGGTTTCGATGTTTTGGCCAACATATGTTAAAAATCTAGTTGATATTGATGATTATATGGATTTCCTTCAAATCCCTACCCCTTGAATCCCTTTTGCTGTAATTTCATTGTTGTGTGGAGATAAGGGTGAAAGGTGAGATCTTTGGAGTCGTAGGTTGAAATCTTCTGAGTTCTAGGTTGAAACCCTTGTTATGTATGTGTGTAGTGCTCGATTTTTAGATTAAGTATGAGATGATAGCAGGGATTTGGCCTGGAATGATTGGAATGAAGTTTGGGAACGATTGGGTTTTGGTTCTGCAATTTCTGCAGAAATCGCAGAGTTTTCTTTTCAGGAATCGTAGACATCGATCGATCGATGTTATCGACTGATGTACATCGATCGATCAATGTAGGAGGATTGAGGGACTGATGTGAGGCAGAAAGTTTCTGACGGGCTTCGATCGATCAAAGTCAGGATATGAAGTCAACTTTGATCGATCGATATAGGCTAGTGGATCGACTGATTTGAGATAGAAACTTTCTGATGGACTTCGATTGATTGAAGTCAGGGTATGAAGTCAACTTCGATCGATCGATGTAGGCTGATGGATCGACTGATGTGAGGCAGAAGGATTCTGACAGACTTTGATCGATCGATGTCAGGGTATGATGTGACTTCGATCGATCGATGTAGGGTATGATGTCAACCAGTTTTGTGGGAAGAATAAAAGAGAGAAAGGGAAGCCAGAGGACCAATTGGGTGACCTTAGAGACTTCTTAGGACTTGATTGAGGTTAGTGTAAGCCTTGGGAATGTGTTGTAAGATGATGAACCAATGGTGAGGACTTCCTGAGGTATTTGAATTGGACTTCAGTGTGAATGATCTAAGGGGTTAAGAATGAATGCTTGAGGCGTCGATAAGGTTCAAATGGAGCGTGTGAGGGTGTCTACTTCATCCCTTATGTTCCTAGTATGAATGTTAATGTCGAGGTATGCACGAATGTGCGAATAAGAGGAGTCTCAAGTGATTAAACAACATGTTGAATGTGCATATTTGCATCATGACACTTGCATTTGCATTATGATTTGACAAGAGTTGTGCTTTGACACAGGGTATAAAGTACTTTGCGAAATGAGCTGTGATCTGCTACAAGGTATAAAGATAAGTTGTAGTCATCACAGGGTATTAAGTGAGCTGTAATGTGACACATGGTATAAAGACAACCTGTGGATCATTACAGGGTATAAAGTTAAGTTGTAATGTGTCACAGGGCATAAAGACAAGCTGTGGCCCATCACAGGGTATAAAGTTATTAGACCAGACATTGTGACATGCATAGCACTGTTTTGAAAGGTATTGCATAAGCATTTGTGACTGTGTAGTGTAGAGCATGATTTGAAATGGCACGCATCATATGTTTGTTCCGGTATGATTGATATGAAAGTGAATCGTTGTTTATTTGCTTGTTATTTGTTCCTTTCTTTTACTATGAAAGTGAATCTGAACTTTTGAATAACTCAGGACATGTGCCCTATTCCCCTTGGTATTAATATTCACTCATGTCTTATAAGCGGGTTACTTGCTAGCGTTTTTCGCTATGGGTTCTACCCTGTTGTTTTGTAGATGAGCCCAAATATGATATGATTTTCATAGAGGACGACGACGAGTGGACTGAATGGGGTGCTTAGAGTTCATATTGCGAATTGGTCTAGACTGCTATTGGTTATTTCAACTTTCTTTCGTTCATTTGAGGATTAGATGGCTGCGACCATAAACCGTTTCAATTACTTATGCTTTGGGGAACATATATTTGATTGATTTAGATTTTAATTTATAAGTGTCTCTGCGCTTATTCTCTTACATCAATGATGACGTGTATGTGAGAGTAATGACGTATGGTAGTCCTCTTAGTACGCTATGACGGGTGCACCGGTTTGGGTCCGCTGTCCGAGCCGGGACGCTACAGGTGGTATCAGAGCCTAGGCTTTAGATCTACCTCGAAGACCTAGGTTATGTCATATAGAGTCTTAAGCTATAATTTTGACCTTAAGTTGACCCATAGGTCTAAGTATCTGATCTTAGATATAAGTTGGATTGGGTTGCGTGTGTACGAGTGCGATATAATTCAATTAGTGACCATACGATTCTTTCTCTTAATGCGTACAAGTTCCGTTCCGTGCAACACGTATGAGCTTTCAATGTTACATTTTGAATTGCTGAATGCTGATAAGTGCTGACTTTGTAGAAAGATGCCCCTCAGAAGAGAAAACCCGGGTAATGGTGGGACGAAAATGAAAATCCTTAGCCACCCTAGATGGTAATACCGCAGGCCTTGTTGGACGTCTTATTAGTGATTGCCCAGGGAGTTGCTCAACCAGCAGCAGCCTCCCCCTCCTCTCCACCACCGTCTCAGCATGGTATTCGGTACTACATCGGGGAAATGCGGAAGATGCATGCCCCCACATTTGAAGGGACCACAGACCCGGAGATAGCCGAGTTTTGGTTAGAGGAAGTTGAAAAGTGTTTCAGGCTGGTGCAGGTGCCTGAAGAGCATAAGGTGGATGAGGCTGCCCCTTGTTGAGTGGCCGAGCTAATACTTGGTGGAATGGTATTCTTCCAAAGATAACTTTTCCTATCTTGTGGAGGCAATTCGTTGAGGTTTATAAGGATTATTACATACCTGAGACTGCGATACTGGAGAAGATGAGACAGTTTGATAAGTTGGAGCAGGACAGGATGTCCATTTCTTACTGTCAGCTATAGTGGGGTCTAGTCTGAAAACTTTTGTTGAAATGTTGGATGCTTGTTACCGCGTGGAGAGAGATATGCGCAGGTCTCAGCCTAGAGAGGCCCGTGACGACACCGGCAAGTGGCCGAGGGACGATAGGAATGGAGGTAGACCCGGAAGTTGGGTCGAAATTTCCCGGAGATGTCAGGCAGGACAGTTTCAGAGGGCACCACAACAGAGTCAGCCTGATCGGCGGACGCCCGGAGTGTGCCCCCATTGCAAGAAAAATCATGTTGGGGAATGCTTGAAGAAGACTGGGGCATGTTTTAAGTGTGGCAAGACGGACCATAGGATCAAGGACTGTCCCGAGTGGAAGCAAAGACCACAGAGAGACGTAGGTCCATCGCAACAACAGAGAGCTAGGCCCAAAACCAATGCCAGGGTTCATGACATGACGGATGCCGAGGTGCAGGAGAACACCGATGTCGTGACAGGTATGACTTCAGTTAAATTTTAGCTGTTTAAGTTGGAATTAAATTAGCCTTACGTGAGATTTTCTGTGTCATGCTCTTCATGAATAGGTGCTATTCTAGTAAATAAAGTGCTTGCAAATGTGTTGTTTGATAGTGGTGCAAGTCACTCGTTTATATCTAAGAAATTTGCCAAAGGACTTGATTGTCTGCCCGAGTGGCTTGGGACCCCTTTCAGAGTGCAGGCAGCTGGTGATCAAGTGCTGGTCTCGCATCATCGGTACAAGGATTGTGAACTGGAGTTGGATGAGAAAGTGTTTCTTGCCACATTGGTTCCGATTGCGATGCCTTTTGATGTGATATTGGGCATGGACTGGTTGACAAAGTATCATGCCAACATTGACTGCAGGCTTAAGCAAGTGACCGTTAAGGATCTCGAGATGAATGAAGTAACGGTTCAGGGAAATATCAAGCTTATAAAGGCCCCTAAAAAATTTATTTGACTGCAGTTAAGGCTTTCAAGGCCTTGCAAAAGGGAGCAGAGGGATTTATGATTTACGCTATGGATGCTAAGCAGGAAATTTCCTCCATAGATCAGATCCCGGTGATCAATGAATTTAAGGACGTATTTCCAGATGATTTGCCGGGAGTACCGCCATCAAGAGAAGTAGAGTTTGAAATCAACTTGATCCCAGGGGCTGAGCCTATATCCAAGGCACCATACAGGATGTACCAGCAGAACTTAAGGAGTTAAAGGGTCAACTACAGGAGTTGTTGGACAAGAAGCTAATTCGACCCAGTGTATCACCTCGGGAGCCCCCATCTTATTTGTCAAGAAGAAGGATGGCAGCTTGAGATTGTGTATTGACTATAGAGAGCTGAACAAGATAACCATTAAGAATAAGTACCCACTGCCAAGGATCGAGGATTTATTTGACCAGTTGAAGGGTGCTCGTTGGTTCTCGAAAATCGACCTTTGTCAGGAATATCATCAGTTACTCGTGAAGACAGGAGATGTCCCTAAAACAGCCTTCCGTACTCGATATAGGTATTATGAATTCTTGGTGATGCCTTTTGGATTGACTAATGCCCCAGCAGCTTTTATGGACTTAATGAACACCGTGTTCCGAGAACAGCTAGATCAGTCTGTGGTGGTGTTCATTGATGACATATTGGTATATTCCCCTGATGACTAGTCCCATGCGGAGCATTTGAGAGTGGTGTTAGAGATTCTGAGACAGCAGAAGTTGTATGCCAAATTCAGCAAGTGTGAATTTTGGCTAAGGAGTGTGACTTTTCTTGGGAACGTGATTTCGAAGAATGGAATTTCGGTGGACCCTAAGAAGGTGGAAGCCATCACTGAATGACCAAGACCTACGAACGTAACAGAAGTCAGAAGCTTCCTAGGCTTAGCAGGCTACTATAGGAAGTTTGTTGAAGGATTTTCAACAATTGAAGTTCCACTGGGCTAACTTACCCAGAAGAAAACTAAGTTTGAGTGGACTGCAGAATGCGAGTATAGTTTTTCGGAACTCAAAAAGAGATTAACCACGGCCCCGGTGTTGGCGCAACCCTCCTGCACCGAAGGCTTCGTGATCTATAGTGATGATTACAACTGTTGTATTGTACATACATATACCGGACGTGAATTAACTTTCTGTTTGTAGGCTGCGTCCTGATGCAAAATGGAAGAGTCATTTCTTATGCTTCGAGACAGCTGAAACCTTACGAACATAACTACCCGACGCATGACTTGGAACTCGCAGCAGTAGTGTTCGCCCTTAAGATTTGGAGACACTACTTATACGGAGAAAAGTGTGCCGTGTTCACTGACCACAAGAGCCTGAAATATTTGTTTTCTCAGAAAGAGCTGAATATGAGACAGAGAAGATGGTTGGAGTTACTTAAGGATTATGACCTAACCATCAACTATCACCCTGGTAAAGCTAACAGAGTGGCAGACGCGTTGAGCAGGAAGTCTAGCCATGCTAGGCAGTCTCCTTTGGAACGAGAGATTGAGGAGTTTGGTCTCGATGTTGTGGACTCAGTGGTGAATGTTCTTACAACCTTATCCATAGCCCCAGATTTGGTGGACAGAATCAAAGAAGCTCCGTATGACGATGCGGCACTGAAGGAAATCCATGACAAGTCAATATAAGAAACGCAGCCAATTTAATGAGTCATTTTTCTTTATTCCATCATATTCTAAAGTTAAAAAAAATATCATTTTGCTTTATTTCATCATATTTCAAAGTTAAAGAAAAATGTGTCCCGACCTAAAAGAATGTCTTTGATCAACAATATTAGGGAAAAAGTTTGAATCTCCAAACCTAAAATTTATGCATATAGAGTTTTGTGCAGTATTTAAAATTAAAAAATGAGCTTCAATGAACAATTTCAGAGTTTATCTTACTTAGCAAATTTAATAAATTCAAATGTGAACCACTGATATGATTTGACCTATTTTGATCCATCGTTCTTGTATTTTTCACTATGTTATTTTCTTGGAGAATTATATCTTTGATCAACTATTTCTTTTATCATGAAATAATGCATTAAATACACTTAAGATGAGAGTGCATTAGTCTCAAGCGATTAAACATGCGCTCAAAGGAAGAGGGAAAAAAATCTCATGAGTCATGCCTCTCTATCTACGGACGGGATTTCTTCGCCACTCACCCGGCGAACGTTAATGTCTTTTATTTAGTGTCGCGTCCTTCCCTTTGATGATTCTCTATCTAACTTTATCATCATCTGTTGTCACATGTCGTCAGATTATACGTCGCCGTCTCTCTTACAGTGAGAAGATCCGACCCCTTTATCTGATTCGTACATGACTATAAGCATCCTTAGTCAAACTATAAATAAGATGGCACTGGTGGTCCTCGTAATACTAGTACCCAATTTAGTATACCGATCATTTGTGCCACTTTCTTTTTTGCTTATACAGTTTAATTCAAGCATCTCTCTTGTCACCTAAACTCTAAAATGCCTAAAATTATACAAGTTGAGCAAATATATGTCAAAAATGTAAAATGGAAGAAAATAATATGATGTGCCAATTATCTAAAAACCACGTAAAAATATAGAACATGGGTCCCGTAAGAGATTTTCCGCTGAGAAAAGATGGAAGTCTATAGTTTCAGAACCGGCTATGCATACCAGATAAGGAAGAGCTTCGTAGAGAATTGTTAAGTGAAGCTCATAACTGGAGGTTGTCTATCCACCCTGGCAGCACTAAAATGTATAAGGACCTCAAAATGAATTATTGGTGGATAGGGATGAAGAGAAGCATTGCGGAATACGTTGAGAGATGTCTAGTATGTGAGCAAGTCAAAGCGGAGCATCAGTGACCCGGCGGCTTAATGATGCCGCTGGAGATTCCCGAATAGAAGTGGGAACATGTGACTATGGACTTTGTGATGGGGTTGCCCAAAACCAGAAGTGGGAATGACATGATTTGAGTAATTGTGGATCGCTTGACGAAAACAGCGCATTTCCTTGCTATGCCACATGGTACTTCTTTTGAGAAATTGGCAAGCATATACATGGATAACATTGTGAGTTTGCATAGAGTCCCCATCAGTATTGTGTCGGATCGTGATTCTAGATTCACTTCTAAGTTTTGGACGGCTTTTCAGAAAGCTATGTGCACTAATATAAGGATGAGCACTACTTATCACCCGCAAAACGGATGGACAGTCTGAGAGGGCCATTCAAACCTTGGAGGACATGCTGAGAGCATGCTCGATGGACTTTGAGGGGAACTGGGATAACATGTTGAAGCTGATGGAATTTTCATACAACAATAGTTATCACATTGCGATTGGTATGGCACCGTTTGAGGCCCTTTACGGACGGAAATGCAGATCCCTGGTTTGTTGGGACGAAGTTTGGGAAAGGACGATCACTGCACCTGAGTTGATTGAGCAAGCGATTGAGAAGGTGAAGATTATAAAAGAGAGACTAAGGGTGGCACAAGATCGCAGTAAGAGTTGGACAGATTCAAAAAGACGTCCCTTGGAGTTTCAAGTAGGTGAAAAGGTTTATTTATGAGTTTCACCCACCAAGGGAGTTGCGAGATTTAGAATGAAAGGCAAATTAACCCCTCGGTATATTGGTCCATACGAGGTGCTTATCAGATTTGGTGAAAGAACATACCGTTTAGCATTGCCTCTGATTTTATCGCAAGTCCACAATGTGTTTCATTTTTCCCAATTGAGGAAATACATGTCAGATCCGAGCCATGTTCTTGAGGCCCAACCATTGGAGATTAAGGACGATGTTACGTACGAAGAGTACCCGGTGAAAATTATGGACAAGGATAAAGTTCTACGCAAGCGTGTAATTCTGTATGTCAAGGTTCAATGGAGTAACCATACGAAGCGTGAAGCCACATGGGAACTTGTGGAGAAGATGAAGGAGTTGTCTCCTCCAATAAGGTACGTCAGTTTCGAGGTCGAAACTTTTTGTAAGGGGGTGGAATGTTATGCCCCGCACCCTCCGGAACGTAATTAAATGAGAGAAAGAGTCTTAAGAAATTAATACCCAAATTGATTTCAATTAATTATGGATCAAATATTATAATTTCAGAATTAAAGAAAAAGGATTTAAGCAAAATACAATTTAGGAATTCCAGTTTTGTCCTTCCCCATAATAAAAACTGACAAAGCGTCAGTTCCCTCATTTTTCACAGGAAACATCGACCTTCTCTCTTCCCCCAGCCATAATCGACTTTTGCAAGCCCTAGGTGAGGAAGACAGCCTTCAGGAATCAATTCAACCTCCGTTTGTTTCCCAATCCGAGTAACAGTAATCAAAAGAAAGTAATCATCTTATAAGTTCCTACGATTTGTGGAGAAAACGGCCTTACTTTTGTATCAAAATTGGATCACCATGCAGTATTCTATCCTTGTCTATCTTTTGTGACTTATGTGCAATCTCTGTGTTATGGTTTCGATGTTTTGGCCAACATATGTTGAAAATCTAGTTGATGTTGATGATTATATGGATTTCCTGCAAATCCCTACCCCGTGAATCCATTTTGCTGTGATTTTATTGTTGTGTGGGGTTAAGGGTGAAAGGTGAGATCTTTAGAGTCGTAGGTTGAAATCTTTGAGTTCTAGATTGAAATCCTTGTTATGTATGTGTGTAGTGCTCGATTTGTAGATTAAGTATGAGATGATAGCAGGGATTAGGCCTGGAATGATTGGAATGAAGTTTGGGAACGATTGGGTTTTGGTTCTGCAGTTTCTGCAGAAATCACAGAGTTTTCTTTTCTGGAATCGTAGACATACATCGATCGATGTCATCGACTGATGTACATCGATCGATCAATGAAGCAGGATTGAGGGATTGATGTGAGACAGAAAGTTTCTGACGGGCTTCGATCGATCGAAGTCAGGGTATGAAGTCAACTTCAATCGATCGATGTAGGCTAGTGGATCGACTGATGTGAGACAGAAACTTTCTGATGGACTTCGATCGATCGAAGTCAGGGTATGAAGTCAACTTCAATCGATCCATGTAGGATGATGGATCGACTGATGTGAGGCAGAAGGATTCTGACGGACTTCGATCGATCGATGTCAGGGTATGATGTGACTTCGATCGATCGAGGTATGGTATGATGTCAACCAGTTTTTTGGGAAGAATAGAAGAGAGAAAAGGAAGCCAGAGGACCAATTGGGTGACCTTAGAGACTTCTTAGGACTTGATTGTGATTAGAGTAAGCCTTGGGAATGTGTTGTAAGATGATGAACCAACGGTATGAGGGTGTCTACTTCATCCCTTATGTTCCTAGTATGAATGTTAATGTCGAGGTATGGGCGAATGTGCGAATAAGAGGAATCTCAAGTGATTGAACGACATGTTGAATTTGCATATTTGCATCATGGCACTTGCATTTTCATTATGATTTGACAAGAGTTGTGCTTTGACACAGGGTATAAAGTACTCTGCGAAATGAGCTGTGATGTGCTACAGGGTATAAAGACCAGCTGTAATCATCACAGGGTATTAAGTGAGCTGTAATGTGACACAGGATATAAAGACAAGCTGTGGATCATTACAGGGTATAAAGTTAAGCTGTGATGTGTCATAGGGCTTAAAGACAAGCTGTGGCCCATCACAGGGTATAAAGTTATTAGACCGAACATTGTGACATGCATTGCACTGTTTTGAAAAGTATTGCATAAGCATTTGTGACTGTGTAGTGTAGAGCATGATTTGAAATGGCACGCATCATATGTTTGTTCCGGTATGATTGATATAAAAGTGAATCGTTGTTTATTTGCATGTTATTTGTTCCTTTCTTTTACTATGAAAGTGAATCTGAACTTTTGAATAACTCAAGACATGTGCCCTATTCCCCTGGGTATTAATATTCACTCATGTCTTGCCACGTGATGATCCCATATGTCTTATAAGCGGGTAACTTGCTAGCGTTTTTGCTAAGGGTTCAACCCTGTTGTTTTGCAGATGAGCCCGAATATGATATGATTTTCATAGAGGATGACGGCGAGTGGGCTGAATGGGGTGCTTAGAGTTCATATTGCGAATTGGTCTAGACTACTATTGGTTATTTTAACTTTCTTTCGTTCATTTGAGGATTAGATGCCTGCGACCATAAACTGTTTCAATTACTTATGCTTTGGGGAACATATATTTGATTGATTTAGATTTTAATTTATAAGTGTCGCTGCGCTTATTTCTCTTACGTCAGTAATGACGTGTATGTGAGAGTAATGACGTCTGGTAGTCCTCTTAGTAGGCTACTACAGGTGCAGCGGTTCGGGTCCGCTGACCGGGCCGGGGCGCTACACACAGCTTCTGGTAGATGTCTTCCGTTCATTGAGGATTTCATCCTTCAAGATGTTGTTCCTTTTTATGGTAAGTCACAGCAGAATTATTTTTAGCATGGTATTACTTACTATGAAATTTATGAAATGTAATGCAAGATAAGTTAAACGTAAAACTGAGATGGTGAAAAAATGATCTTCTAGGCATATATCTGACGATGTCGGAAAGTGTGACCCGGGGGACACGCCATCAAGCCTCCGTTAGTTGGCCGTAATTAGCCTTGTCAGCTGAGCTGCACAAATAACAACGTTAGAGGACCCGGGGACTATGGCCCCGGGTAAAACCCTCCGACGCTCAAGTTAGTTAGGGCCATTTATGGTGAAGTTTAAATACTGGATCAGTAAATTTATGGAGTTTGTCTGGTAAACCTGGTTATTTCACCATGGGGAAGACGAGTCACAGTTTGTTGTTTCTGGATTTCACTTGCCTTTCTCTCTCTTGTTTTCTGCTTTTAATATGGCTGCCTAAGCCAATGCATGTGCTGAATACAGAGAAGGAGACACGCAAGGAGGTCATAAAGATGACTCTTACTTCTGCATGCTTGCCATGTGGCGTGGTGCTTGATCAAGCAGGCTTGCTACGGACACCTGGAAAGGAGTTTTACCAAGGAGGATTACCTAGGGTTAACTCCAGGGGCCGAGCTTGACCCCTTAGACTTATTAATAACCAAAGTGTCCGAGGTGGCCTAGGCGGTAGGGTCTGTTCACCGAGGTGCAAGTGGCTGATTCGGTGTCAGTAGCTGACTCGATAACGTGTAGGTGGCTCTGTCATGATGACACTATTGCAACCTAACCAATGCTTGACACCTGGAAGGTAGTCTGCGATTACCAGCCTAGAGTGAGTTGAGGCCGAGACATGTTATGGCCAGGGTGTGCTATGGCCGAGATATGCTGTGGCCTTTTGGCCGAGGTATGTTATGGCCGAGATATGTTATGGCCGAGATATGTTGTGGCCTTTTGGCCGTGGCTATCTGGTCAAGTAGCTACACCTGAGTTACGTTGACCGTTTAACCAACCGAGAAGTTTTGTCTTTTTCTGAGCAGGTCAGATTTTGGGCCATCATTTATGCCCCCAGATTAGGCTGGCCGAGCTGATCTGAGAGGACAGACTAATCGCTTCAGAGCATTCAATGAGTAGTCCTTTCAAGCATAACGTGTCTATCATTGCTTGAGCCATACTGCGCAATTACTGCCTGTGCAGAGCACGAGGCATCAGGCGCGCACCTTTTCAGATGGGCGGTTGCGGAGATCGAGGTCGGCCTATTCGAGGTGCCTCTTGGGATGGTCGAAATTCAAGCCTATAAATAAGGCCTTTCACTCGTTCTCCACTCCTTTACTCTCGGTTAATCTTCATCTGCAGTCTTAACTTTTCTCCGGCGTCTGCCTTTCTTCCTCCGGCAGTTTTCTTCTCCCTCCTTCGGCAGCTCCCTTTTTCCTCCTTCGCAGTGTAAGTTTTCTTCTCAAAACCTTCCTGAAGGAGCTTCATATATTGGTAATGAAGAGAATTTCAGTTCTTCATCATCGGAAAGGACGGTTGCCACTGACGACTGTCTTATAGCCAGATTGCATAAAAGCGCTGGCGGTTCCGCCGGACCCAGTAAATGCGCTCAGCCCAGCAGAGCCGTTACTATGGTTGAGGTTTCGCTGGAGCAGGCAGAAACTATCCCTGCTCCGGGAACAGCCATTCTGGCATACAAGCCAAGGACCTTGGCTGGGCAAATGGGGGTAGTTTATCGTGGTCCCCCTTTGGCCGAGGTCCAGGAAGCCTTTTGTACCCTATCCGAGGTTGATTTAACTCTGATATGTGACGCTTACGAAATCAACCTTGACCAATTTGATCCAATTTTGCCTTTAGCCGACCAGACAACTTATGATCCTCCCTTGGGTTATGAAGCTGTCTATGAGTAATACTTCCGATCAGGGTTTAGTCTTCCAGTCCTGGTTTCTTTGTTTAGAATTCTTCAGTCTTACAACCTCAGGCTTCCTCAAGTAAAGCCGAATAGTCTGAAAACCATTCTATGTTTTTTCCTTTTCCTTAGAGCGTCTGAGATCCCTTTCGATCATAGAGTCTTCAGAGGCCTATTTTCTTGTAGGTCTTCTGATAGTTGGTACTACTTCACCAAAAGGGTCTCTTCTGATGAGTTCAATTTTGCTGTTAACATTCCCACCTTCAAGAAGAATTAGAAAGGTAGATTCTTGTATATTAGAAAGTTAGGATTGCCCTAACTAGACATATGGAAGTCGGGTAAGGCGGACAATAGCCGAGCCCGGAGTATTGTGATGAGGCAACCAAGTTGCATTCTCTGTCTCTGGTCATCGATTGGCACAGAGTAGACGAATCTGTTTTGAGGGCAGCAGACCTGAGCTCCTTAGCTTCGAGTCCCCACTATAAGCCTCTTTCCCAAGACAACTTGAAAGTAGTCAGGGGTAAGATTTTGTATTCGTTACGCAATCTTTTCCTTTTTCTTTTCTTTTTGTAAAAGCTTGTGCTTTCCATATAGGTTCCATGGCTCCTGGGGGCAAAGATCTTGCGGCCAAGATTGCTAAAATAGCCTCCCCCAAGAAATAAAAAATGCCAAAGACTGGAGCTGAGCCACCCCTGAGATCAGCATTGCCCCCGACTGAAGATGTTGCCAGAGCTGGCGGGTCAGCCGAGGCTGAGGTGAATCAACCAATTGTTGTGGTGTCATAATCTGCAAACATAGGTATTCTACACTTCATCTTTTTTCAATCTGTAGAATAACTTGTTCCTCTAAACCGTTGTTTATATGTTAATGGTTGTAGCAGAAGAAGAGGGTGCCAAGGTCTCCTTAAGAGGCCCGACACAAGTTGATCTCGGACAAGCCCAGCAGGCCGAGGGCTCTGTTCTGGGGAAGAGGCAGAGAGAGGAAGTAATCGCTCAAGAGGCCAAGACCCCAATTGCCCGGGTCGAGCAACATACTCTGACTATGGGCGAGTTTGATGAAGCCGATACTGTGATGAATCCAGCCACATCCAAAAGGATGAACTATTTGATCCTTCCTCTGGATAGGCAGCGGTTCTCGACCGCATCTTGGGAGAGCTTAATAAATTCCTTCAATATTAATTCAGCTATGGTACGGGATAATTTCTTTTGATGTATATACTTAATCTAATCATTTGGGCTGACGCTTGATTTTGGTGAACCAGATCCAAGTCCAACAGATGGAAATTGTCAACCGGGGGGAAGAGCTGAAGAACTGTCTGGCGGCCAAACTCCGAGAGCTGGAAGTGGCCTCCCAAGAGAATTCATCCCGGAAATTAGAAGTCACCAAGATTCGGGAGTTAAAGGAGGAGGCCGAACAGAAATGTGCTACATCCAACTCTTTGGTGGCCGAGTTAGAGAAAAGAAATGCTGATCTGGAAGCATGCTATGTCCAGACATCTTCAGAAGTGGCTTCTCTGCAGAAGGACAAAGAAAACGGGCTCAAGAGGGAACAAGAGCTGGAGCAGCAGGTGGCTGACTATACTCATAAGATGGAGCCGGCCAAGACTGAGGTAGTGGCAGACTTCAAAAAGTCTTAATTCTTTGAAGAGAATATGATGCTGCTCCAGGGTCCAGTCATGCAGATGTGTCAGACCAAGGCCATCAACCTCTGCTCAGAGATCTGCCCCCAGCTGAACAAGGAAGACTCTCGTCTTGTTGAGCTTTACAATCCAGATGCCGAAGCAGACTTCGAGAATAAATTTCAAAAATTCATAGAGGGATCTGACTTGAGAGATGAAGAAGAGACTTAGAATTTCCTTGTAATAGGCCGAAGTGAACTCGATGTATTCTGATCTTTTAATGAATTGAAAATTTGTCTAAGTCTTCAACACTTGTATTTTCCTTCTCTTCTACGCTTTAACTTTTGGTTTTTAACTAAGTCGTTACTTTCCAGACTTATTATTGCTGAGACTGAATGTCAGCTTCGCTAGACTTAGTAAAAATAAACTAAGTTTTTAAGCTTTACAAGGTAGAATAAACTTGTTCTTCCGCTGAAATCCCATACCGGCCTTGTTATACTTAGTTTAAAAATAAGCTAAGTTCTTTAAACTTTAAAGGATAGAATAAACCTGTTATTCTGCCGAGCTGAATCAAAGATAGACTAAGAATAGGTTCTGCCCTGCTTCAGCTGAGCTTCGATTTGAATACTACTTAGTAATAATCTAAGTTTTTTATTCAAAATTTTTCACCTTGGTGCAATTTTGCCTAGTTCTGCCAGGTCTAAAAAGGCGCATGTTCTCTGCCTTTTTAGTTCGGCCCCCCTATGTTGGAGGATTTAGGAAGCCTGTTCATATAAGTTTACCCTTGAGCGAATTTCTACCTCGGAGCTGCCGAGGTTTTATGAGTTTACCCTTTTACGGGCTTTTGCCTCGGACCAGCCGAGGTCTTATAAGTTCACCCTTTAGTGGGCTTTTGCCTCGGACCTACCGAGGTCTTATAAGTGCATCCTTTAGCGGGCTTTTGCCTCGGACCTGCCGAGGTCTTATAGGGTGACCTGTCCCATGTAGTGTTCGAGGTCTGCTCAGACCCCTTATCCTTGCCGTGGCACTTTGATCTATGTAAATGCTAGCTCAAAGAGAGTTCAACGTTTTTATATATACAACATAATTACAAGTACATCACTGATGTAAAAGCCGCAGATGAGAAGAGTGCCAAGTTCGGGACAAGGTTTGGCCTTCTAAAGTTTGCAATTTGTATGCTCCAGCAGAGTATACTTCAACTATCCGATAAGGGCCTTCCCACTTGGGGTTGAAAGCTCCTGTTGGCACCACATGACTTACTTCATTATTACGCATCACTAAGTCTCCCACTCGATAGGATCTTGGGCGCACCCGAGAATTGTAGTATTGGGAAATCATGTTTTTGTACTGTGTCATACGAATATGGGCTTGATCCATTTTTTCCTCTAGTTCGTCTAGGTTCAACCGAAGTTCTTGGTTATTGTCTTGGGTAGAATAGTGATCTACCCGAGCGGATGGGGAACCAATTTCTGCGGGAATAAGGGCTTCTGTGCCATAGACTAGAGAAAAATGAGTTTCCTTTGTGGAACTAGATCGTGTAGTACGATAAGCCCATAAAACACTAGGCAGTTCATCCACCCAACTTGTCCCAGCTTTATCCAGACGCTTTTTAAGACCGTCTTTAATAATTCTATTAGCAAGCTCTACTTGGCCATTAGCTTGAGGATGGGCCACCGAGGTGAAACGTTGCTCGATATGTAGGTCAGTACAGCAGCTTTTTACATGGTCTTCAGCAAACTGCCTCCCGTTATCTGAGATTAAAACCTGGGGTAAGCCGAAACGGAAAATGATATTCTTCCATAAGAACTTTTTCACCTGCGTACCAGTGATAGTGGCTAAGGGCTCTGCTTCCACCCACTTTGTGAAGTAATCAATAGACACAAGCAAAAATCTGACCGAGCCGGGAGCTCGAGGCAGAGGCCCCACCAAGTCTATTCCTCATTGTACAAATGGCCAAGGGCTAGTAATGACGACCAACTCTTGACTCGGCAAGTGGGAGGTCGGAACATGAGTCTGGCAGGACTGACATTTTTTAACTAGCTCTTCCGCATCTTTGCATATTGTAGTCCAGTAATATCCAGCTAAGTAGCATTTACGAGCCAAAAACCATGTACCAGAATGACTCCCACATATTCCCATGTGTAATTCCCGAAGAATATAGTCTCCTTCATCTTTGGGTACACAACGCAACCATGGCTGTGAAAAAGACTTTCTATACAAATGATCATTAAAGAGAGCATACCTTGAGGCTTTTAGGCATAGACGCCGAGCTACAGATCTATTTTTAGGTTGGGTTTGATGTTGCAAGTAATTAATTATTTCGTCCATCCATGTATTACAGTAATCATGTTCCAGTATTTTGTTTCTGTCAAAAGCACGATGTTTCACCAGTTCTACAACAATCTTTTTTCCCAACGTAGCCGAGGTGGATGAGGCTAGCCGGGATAATGCGTCTGCATGCTTATTAGCCAACCTGGGGATATGTTCCACACTGAATTGCTCAAATGTCCCTCTAAAATGTTGTACCTTGGACATGTATCGCCTCATATTATCTTCCTTAGCTGCATAATCACCATTGATTTTAGAAACTATCAACCGTGAGTCACTTCGGGCAATTATTTGCTGTGCTCCTAGTTTTTGAGCAAGGCTCAGTCCGGCTATCAAAGCTTCATACTCGGCCTCATTGTTGGTTGCCTCAAAGTCAAAGCACAAAGCATATTCCAACTCCTCTTCGTTTGGGTTAATTATTAGAAGACCTGCCCCACTTCCTTCTTTGGAAGAAGAGCCATCTACATACAAGATCCAACCATGTGTTGGAGGGCGGTCTTCCTCGATGGATATTCCTTCAGTTAAGAAATCTGCCAGGCCTTGAGCCTTGATGGAAGGGCGCGACTTGTACTCAATATTGTACTCGGCCAGTTCCATAGCCCACTTAGCATCTCGGCCAGAAGTGTCTGGTCGGGTCAGGATGGGTTTCAGAGGTTGATCCGTCACCACAATTACAGGATGAGCTTGGAGGTAGGGTCGGAATTTCCTTGCCGCCACTATTAGTGCCAAAATTATCTTTTCTGCGTTGGGGTAACGCACTTCAGGTCCATGAAGAATCTTGCTAGCAAAATAAATGGGTCTCTGCATGCTGTCCTGCTCCCTGAGCAGAACTGCACTCACTGCCTCATGGCAAGTTGCTAAATATATGTATAGGACCTCCCCAGGCAGAGATGAGGTCAGCATTGGCACCTCGGCCAAATGTGCTTTTAGATCATCAAATGCCTTCTGACATTGGTCATCCCACGTGAAAGCAGTTTGTTTCTTCAAAACTTAGAAAAAGGGAAGTGATCTTTCTGCAGATTTGGAGAGGAATCTGCTCAGAGCGTCTATTCTGCCCGTCAACCTCTGGACTTGTTTGATGTTCCGAGGTGGGTGCATATTCTTCAGAGCCTCAATCTTGGCCGAATTATCCTGCACTCCATCTTTAGAAACCATGTATCCTAGAAATTTTCCCGTTCGTACCCCAAAAGTACACTTTTTTGGGTTCAGTCTCATGTGTGCATCCCTTAAGATAGCAAATACTTCTCGCAGATTCTGAATATACTGATCAAGAGTCCTGCACTTGATGAGCATGTCATCTATATATACCTCCATGCTTCGGCCAATTTGTTCTCGGAATAACAAATTGACCAAGTGCTGGTAGGTAGCTCCAGCGTTTTTTAGACCGAAAGGCATGCCGACATAACAATAAGTGCCTGACTCTGTGATAAACGAGGTCTTCTCTTGATCCTCTTTTGCCATCATGATTTGGTGGTAACCTTTAAATGCATCAAGAAAATAAAAAACCTCATATCCCAGAGTAGAATGCACTAACATGTCAATTTTTAGCAAGGGATAACAGTCCTTCGGGCATGCCTTATTAAGATCAGTGTATTCAACGCACATTCGCCAGGCCTGGTCTACTTTGGGAACCACAACAGGGTTGGCTAACCAGATCGGATACAGGACCTCTGCAATAAACTTTGCTGCTAGGAGCTTTTTATCTTCTTCTGCAATCATCTTATTTCTTTTCGGAGCAAAATTTCTCTTTTTCTGCTTGATAGGCTTTATGTGAGGGTCAACATTAAGCCGATGTTTAGCTAAGGTAGACAGAGTCCCAAGCATGTCTTCTGCCATCCATGCAAAGATCACAGCGAACTCCCTCAGTAAGCTCTGAAGCTGGGCCAACAAGACGGCCGGCATCCACGTCCCGATCTAATATTGTTGTCGGGGCGAAGAGGATCCAGGATGAACTCTTGCACTGCGTCATCTGAATGCAGTCGCTCCTCAGCTAGGGGAATCAGGTCATCTAAGTTAACCTGTTGGACAGTACCGCTACCTTGCGCGGCCATGACATAACAACTTTGTGCCATTGGAATGTCTCCCTGAAGTGTGACCACTCCAGCTGGGGTGGGGAACTTCATACTAACATACAAGGGGGACACTACTGCCTCCAGGGCTCTTAAGGCTGGTCGGCCCAGTAAAATATTATATGATGATCTTTCCTTTATCACCACAAAATCCATCCACAAACAACGATATGTCGGGGTCTTTCCAAAGCTGACGCTGAGAGTAACCAACCCAGCTGGCCGAACTGCTGTGCCAATAAAACCATATAAGGATGAAGTTACCGGCATCATTAAGGAATCCGTCAGACCAAATTGTTTATATACACTATAGTACATCACATTTACCGCGCTTCCGGTATCTACATATACCTGGCGTACCTCTACTATATTGTTCGGGGCCAAGTGCACGCATAGATCTATCACTAGGCCCGTGTTATTAGAGACAAGTGGGATAGAATCTTCGGGCCCATAGATCAATTCCCGAGTTAACCTTATCTTCTTGGTACGGGGTCCATAGGAAGACCCCACCGAGCTGAGCTCCACTTGGTCTTTCAGGAGTGGCCCTCCTGCAATGCTGTATATAATGGAGTTGACTTGAGGCTGCCCTATAGCCCCACGTTGGCCTCGCTCCTCGTCATCGTCCAACCTGGGACGCCGAGGTGGAGACTCTGGCCGGCATTTATTTTTCTGGGGACTTTTGTAGAAATTCAAACGATTATGGAGGCGGTAGCGAGGGTAATAAAACTGTTTCAAATGAACCTGCTCTATCAGCTTTCGGATCGCCTGAGCTATCGTGTCCGGCGTCACGATGATAACGGCAATACAACTTAGGATCTCTCTTATCCCTAGGGCCGGCCAGAGGTTTGGGGTCGGTCCTCAGGCCATCCTTTTCCATGATGGATAAGATTCTATCTTTTGAGGCCAAAAAGGGCAGACCTTCGCTGCCACCTTTATCTCGGCCGCCCATGCGATCAAATGCACTGCGTCGATCTTGGTCTTTTCCATCACGCCGATCTCCCTTCGAACTGGGTCGGCTTTCCCGCCGAGAACCCTGCTTGGTTTCTTTCTTTAATCTGTTTGCCTCTTCACTCCGGGAGAACTGATGTGCTTTCTCCAGACATTCCCTTAGTGACGTAGGCCCCTCCTATGCTAATTGGAAGAAGAGGCGGCCAACTCTGAGACCATTGATAAAAACTGCTGCTTTAACCCCTTCGTTTCTATCGCTGACTTGTAGCGACTCATCCAAAAAGCACTGCATATACTTTAGCACTGACTCCTCGGGATCCTGTCTCAAGGTCTCAGGTGCAAAGAATTTTTAACAAAAGGAGCGCTGGAGACAAACTGAAATTTGAACTTTTGCGCCAACTGTCTAAAAGACTCTACCGATTGTGGTGGGAGCTCTTGGAACCATCTTCTGGCCTTTCCTTGCAAGTACATAGGAAAAGTCTTGCACCGCAGCGGATCGGGAACCTTTTTCAAACTCATAGCGGTCAGAAACTGGAAGAGATGATCAGTGGGATCGGAAGTTCCATCATAAGTGTCCATCTTAGGCACCTTGAAATTGTCTGGTGCCAAGTATTCAGCAATGTCCCAAGAGAAGGGACTCTCCTGAATCACTCTCATGTACTCTGGCATAGGGTCTCCATGGTGGCTCCTCAGCCTAGGACGATCTTCAACCTCTTGTGGAACACTCTTGAAGGATCGGGGCCTCACACCTATGCGCTGCCTGGGCAACGACACCGACTCGACGGTTGGGGCTCTTACACTACCCCGTCTGGCATCAGCCATGAACCCTTGGGGACCATGAGAGGACTGTTGATGGACCTTTCCTGGGGGATAAAGAGGAAAAAGTTCTTCCTCCATGTCCTCAACCTCAGGGCGCTTCCCTTTGAGCCGCTCCACTACAGCCTCAAATACTTCCAAATTCTCAACCACATATTTCATGGCTTTGTCTCGCTCCTCCACCGTTACTCCAGGAGCCTTTTTTGCGCCCAGTTTTGGTCCCCTAGAGTCCTGCCCCGGAAGACCAGAATGCACCTCTCTGAGACGACGAGGATTAGGGGATTTCCCTAATCCTTCACGTGGTCCTCGCCCCATATCAAGGGATGACAACGAACTATCCAACATCAATAGAATGCCCAAAAAAACTTTTATTTTGGAGGTTCGGGGCCCTCCTTCTATAACGAATTTGATGATGTCAGATTAACCACCAAGTAATAAGTGTGACCAGAGGGGTACACCGTCAAGCCTTTGTTAGTTGGTCGTAATTAGCCTTCTCGGCTGCGCTGCACAAATAACAACGTTAGAGGACCCGGGGACTATGGCCCCAGGTAAAACCCTCCGACGCTTAAGTCAGTTAGGGCCATTTATGGTGAAGTTTAAATACTGGATTAGTAAATTTATGGAGTTTGTCTGGTAAACCAGGTTATTTCACCATGGGGAAGATGAGTCATAGTTTGTTGTTTCTAGATTTCACCTGCCTTTCTCTCTCTTGTTTTCTGCTTTTTATATGGCCGCCTGAGCCAATGCATGTGTTGGATACAGAGAAGGAGACATGCAAGGAGGTCATAAAGATGACTCTTACTTCTGCATGCTTGCCATGTGGCGTGGTGCTTGATCAAGCAGGCTTGCTACGGACACCTGGAAAGGAGTTTTACCAAGAAGGATTACCTAAGGTTAACTCCAGGGGCCGAGCTTGACCCCTTAGACTTATTAATAACCAAAGTGTCCGAGGTGGCCTAGGCCATAGGGTCTGTTCACCGAGGTGCAAGCAGCTGATTCGGTCTCAGTAGCTGACTCGATAACGTGTAGGTCGGTCTGTCATGATGACACTATTGCAACCTAACCAATGCTTGACACCTGGAAGGTAGTCTGCGATTACCAGCCTAGAGTGAGTTGAGGCCGAGACATGTTATGGCCGGGGTGTGCTATGGCCATGATATGCTGTTGCCTGTTGGCCAAGGTATGTTATGGCCGAGATATGTTGTGGCCTTTTGGCCGAGGATATCTGGTCAAGTAGCTTAACCTAAGTTACGTTGACCATTTAACCAACCGAAAAGTGTTGTCTTTTTCTGAGCAGGTCAGATTTTAGGCCATCAATATCATTTCACACTGGTATTTAAAATCATGGATATATATTGGCTCTTGACTTTATTTCCTTGTTTCCTCCTCTAATGTTGTCTCTCCGTTTTCAATATATTATCTTAATTTGATTTAAACTTCGTTTATTTTGACTTATATTTAAATTAAACTAGAAAAATATTTATGGGATGCAAAAAGTATTTGTTTTGGATGTTCTTTTAGTCCTCTTCTAACAAGTATCATGGCTTAAAATTTCTCTGATATCGACAGAATTTCAGAAGCCTTCAAAACAGTTAAGGTTGGCCTATGTGATGAGGCTCAAGGAGCCATATTCAAACACATTCCACAAACAAGAATTGTATACAAAAATAAAAAACATGAATTGAATTGTTTCTTGTTTAGGCATGTGCAAGACAAACCAAGAAGTGAAGAATAATGTCATAGTTTGATTATCCATTTTGTTTTAATTTCATAACAATGAAGTAAGGGTTGGTGGGAGAGGTGGACAATCACATCTTGCATTAGGTTGTTAGTTTGCATCATTTAAGTGTCATTTGCTCAAGACTAGGTTTAGGTCATTCGTGGAGTCTTTAGTCGAGTTTATAGTTAGTTATTTATGTTGTTTGAATGTTTGTAGGGTTCGCATGAGCTTGGAATGGCGTTTGCTTGACCAATATGCAAAGCTAAAAACGATGGTTTCCTGTTAAAATTGCTCTAGAGAACGAATGTAAACATCATAACAATGCAATCACAAAGTATAACAAATAGAAAAATGCAGAGTAGTTTTGAATTCTGTAGAAAAATGGCGCCAAGAGCGCAAGCTAAAGAACAGATACAATGCTGAAGATATTTTCTGTTTTCTTCTACATGGAATCAAATTTACAGCACTAAGTATTTATACTAGCTATAGAAACAACTAGAAGCTCATTGGCACATTGTGATTTTCTTTGCTCCCGCTACAACCGTTCTCAGCTAACTTCAGTTTCGTCACTAGCGTGCCAAGCGTACCAAACGTGCCAATCCTGCCAAGTGTGCCAACTTCCTCGTGCCAGCGAGCCAATTTATTCATCACCTCCCAATTCACCGTGACACCCTTAGTCAGACATCAATTACTCCATTGCATAACTGCTTAGCTATATACTTTTTAGACCAGATCATCTCTACATTTTGATCCAACTGTTGAAGATGTGATCATAGCAAATCACACCTCTGATCCTCCATGCCTTCACCTATACCAAGCTGATGCCTCTTTCTTTTCTTTCTTTTGAGTTCGTTAATCCAACATCTTCAACACCCTCCCTCAATTCTGACTTCTTATAAATATTGCACACTCCCAAAGTTGAAGTCAGAAATTGCAGCCTTTGTGATCCTAATGCTTGGTCAACTGTTTTAACAGGCATTGGCTTGATCACTCCCTCTTGAAACTTATCCCTGACCACATGACAATCTACCTCTATATGCTTAGTCCTTTCATGGAATACTAGATTTTCAACTATATAAATTGCACTCTTGTTGTCACAAAACAATTGCACAGGCTGGTTTTGTTCCACTCCCAGATCATTCAATAGATAAAGTAGCCACTGTATTTCACACGTTGTTGCAACAAGTGATCTATATTCTGCTTCTGAGGAGGATCTAGATACAGTAGTTTGCTTTTGAGCTTTCCATGATACCAATGCATTGCCAAATAACATATAGTATCCTGTAATAGACTTTCTAGTTTCTATGCAACCACCACAGTTTGAGTCTCCATAAGCTTTGAGAAATTTTGACCCTGTACTAGGAAATAACAAGCCCTGACCAAGATTCCATTTCAAATATCTCAGCAATCTATGAACAACTTTTATATGTAATTCTGTAAGTGTCTAAAAATTGACTCAACTATTGCACACTATGTGAGATGTCAGGCCTAGTGATAGTAAGATACAACAATATCACAATAATTCTTCTGTAACAAGACACATCTGAGATCAATGGTCAGTCCTTATGTTCTAACTTCATATTTTGTTCCATAGGAGTCAATGCAGGCTTAGCAGGTAGGAACCATGTTTCTTCCAATAACTCCATTGTGTACTTTCTTTGACAAATCATAATCTCCCCTGAGACCATGCCACCTCAAGACCCAGAAACTACATTAGGATTCCTAGATCTTTTATTTGAAATGTAGAATGTAAATGACTCTTAAGCTGTTGCATTTAGGACAAAGAATCACTTGCTACTATGATATCATCAACATAAATGACTAAAACTATGAAAGAATCTGAGACCTCTTCATGAACATTGTGTAATCATTTTTAGACTGTTGGAACCCTTGAGGCAAGAGATAAAAGGTAAGTTTTTCATTCCACTGCCTACTTGCCTGTTTAAGACCATAACGAGATTTTCGAAGCTTACAAACAGCATTAAGAAAAAAAGATTGAACTTCTGGTGGTAGATCCATGTATATTTCCTGATATAAGTCACCATGAAGAAAGGCATTATTGATATCCAGTTGATGAACATGCCGATTGTTCACAGAGGCTAAAGCAAGAAAGAGACGCACAGAAGTCATCTTTGCCACAGGAGAAAAAGTATCAGCATAGTCTGTACCTGCGTGTTGAGTATGGCCCTTGGCTACAAGCCTTTCCTTATGCATGTCCACTGAACCATCAGCCTTTCTTTTTTACTTTATAGACCCATTTATGGCCAATGGATCATTTTCCATGTGGCAAAGGAACTATATACCATGTGTTAGTGGCTTGTAATGCTGCCAATTCTACCTGCATTACCTGTTGCCAAGCTGCTGATGATGCGGTCTGTTGATATGTGACAGGTTCCTGTTCAATACTAATATTAAGAATGTAGGACCAGTATGCAGGAGCCAAAGCATCAAAAGAGTGATAGGACTACATAGGGTAAGGTAAAGCAGCTTAAAAAGATGATGGACAAAAAGAAGAAAAGGAATGATCAAGATTACAATAGTAATTAAATAAGATGGAGCATGTCTTGGTCTGATAGATCTATGATCAGCAGGCTCACGTGATGCTAAAGCAGAAGATGATATTAGAGGTAAATGGATCTGGAGTTGTGCAATTGGTATCTGACTAGAAGATGAAGAATCAGAATCAGCATGTAATGAAGGAGGTGAAGGTGAGGACATTGGTGACACAGGAAATGGCCCAATGTTGTCTAAATGTGTAGGATCATGTGTGGAAGGCAAGATATGCAAAGGATGGAGCTGTAAAGGAGTTTTAGATGAAGATGATAAACTATTAGATATGCCAGGAACTACTGGAAATGAAGTTCCTGGTAAAGGAGTAGCATCAGAAAAAGGGAAGGAAGTCTCATAAAACAGCACATCTCCACATACAATGACAGATTTGTCATCTATCCTATGAAGAATATATCCCTTCACATTCATTGGTATCCCAAGGAAAATACAAGGTATAGATCTAGGTGCAAACTTGGCCTTGTTTGGAGTGTTATCACAAGCAAAAGCTAAATACCCAAACACTCTGAGATGATCATAAGGCTGCCTCTGATTACTTCATAAGGAGTTTTATGTTGAAGTATAGGTGAAGGTATCAAATTTATCAAATATGTAGCATGCTGGAGAAAAAATCCTCAGTAAGTAATAGATAAAGAAGCATGAAATCTGAGCGTTCTAGCTACAACAAGAAGATGCTGATGTTTTCTTTCTGCTATCCCATTCTGCAGGGGAGTGTAGCTACCTGTAGTCTGATGAATAACCCCATGCTACATATAAAACTCAGGAATTTTAAACTCAAGCCCATTATCACTTCTTAGAATCTTGACATGGGCATTAAACCGAGTGGAAGCATAATTAAAGAAACTTTATAGAATTTGTCTGGCTTCAGATTTGTTTTTGAGAAGGTAAATCCATGTATATCTGGAAAAATCATCCATTATTGTTAGAAAATACTTTTGACTGTACATAGTGGGATGTCTATAAGGACCCCATATGTCTACATGTATGATATCAAAAGGGAGCTGGGAAGCTGTAACAAACACACGGAAAGGAGTTCTTTTCAACTTTGCTAAATGACAAACGGTACAATTATTGTCTGGACTATATGAAGATACATTTCGATGCAATATATGTATTTCTTGAATTCTAGTTGAGGAAGCATATCCAAGTCTGGCATGCCATAATTATGAATTGGAATCTAAGCTTATTGAAGAAAGAACAGAAGACCGTACAAAAAGATTTGAGACTTCAGATTGTATGGGCAGGCTGGAATCATATAGGTATTAGAGCCCATGGTGCTTCCTAGCTGAACCAATCATCCTCTTAGACAATTGATCCTGGATAAAGCAGCAAGAATCATGAAATGAAACCAGAAAATGTGGAGAGTCAGTAATTTTACTCAAGGAAACAAGATTGAAAGAAAATGAAGGCTACTACATCCGTCAGAACAAGCCCACTATGTAGTTTAACCACTCCTCTATTAGTTGCATCAATTGTAATGTTATTTGGAAGCTTAATGGTGATATGATCAATAGGATAATAAGAGTGAAACAAGGTCAAAGAGCAAGAGATAAGATCAGTGCACCTGAATCCAGAATCCATACACAACCGATATTTACAGAACACTTACCTGAAGACATATCAACCTGCGTAGTCATAACAGCACCCTGAGATTCCTTGCTCATACCTGTCCCTGAAACAACATCATCAACATCCAACAATTTTAGAAGTTTAGAAAACTGCTCTGGTGTGAGATAAGGTGTTGACTGTGGTGGCAGACAAGAAGAAGTCTGAATTGTCTTATCACCATCATTGTGTTGAGACTTCTCGCCCATTGCCTCAGCAGCATTTACTTGATTTTTGAGCTTGAACCCAGGAGGAAATCCATGTTTCCTATAACATCTTTCACTTGTATGTCCAATCATACCATAGTGATTACATTATAAACGTTTGTTTCCTTCCTGGTAAAACCTTCCATTTCCTCTCTTATTGGTAGGACCTTGCCTTCTGTTTGTATACGTATTTGCCAGAAAACTCTCTTGCTCATCACAATTACTCTTTAAGGCCGTAGGATCATTATTGAAGTTAGCTGTTGCATTGTTATTGACTATCTTCCTTTCAAGCTTCAAAACCATTGCAAACACAGTTTTAATATCTGGCAATGGTGTCATTACAAATACTTGTGATCTAACTTGATCAAATTCTTCATTTAGTCCTTTGAAAAATTTTATAACATAGTCATTTTCAATGAACTCACTCACTTTCTTAGTAACATCACAAACACATCTGAGACAGTCACACTTCGGTATGGACCTTAGGGCCAACAACTCTTCCCATAAAACTTTCAGTTATGTGAAGTAATCGTTTACACTCAGACTCTCTTGTTTTATGGCATAGTATTTAGAAAGCAAGTCAGACTGTCTAAATGGATCACCACTACCATATCTCATAGTCATGTCATTCAAAACATCCAAGGCACAATCATACCACATTATACTTTATACAATAGAAGGAGAAACGCAATTCAGGATCGAGGATTGAATCATAGTGTTTACCTGCCTCCAGGATTGAAATTGAGGATCATTTTGTGCAGGTTTAAATCAATAAAGCAGGTCTTATTTTTCACCAGTAACGCCATCTGAAAATTTCTGCTCCATGAGTGAAAATTATGCAGAGTGAGTGTGGTTGTACCAATATAATTGCAGGACTATCGTTTGGATGTAAATAGTACGGACTGTGGACTGGACTATCATTGAGTGTGTCGTTATTACGAGAATTAGAGGATGCTGCACTTGCATTTGCCATGATCCACACTTCTGCGGTTATCTAATGTGTATGAAAAGAAATTTGATCAAAACGAAATCAATTCAGAAGAACAGAGAACTGATGGTGAATCACCAGAGCTCTGATACCATGTTAAAATTGCTCTAGAGAATGAATATAAACATCATAACAGTATAATCACAAAGTATAACGAATAGAAAAATGCAGAGTAGTTTTGAATTCTGCAGAAAATGGCGCCAAGAGCGCAAGTCCAAGTACAGATACAATGCTGAAGATATTTTCTGTTTTTTTCTACATAGAATCAAATTTACGACATCACTAAGTATTTATACTAACTATAGAAACAACTAGAAGCTCATTGGCACATGGTAATTTTCTTTGCTCCCGCTACAACCGTTCTCAGCTAACGTCAGTTTCGTCACCAGCGTGCCAAGCGTACCAATCCTGCCAAGTGTGTCAACTTCCTAGTGCCGGTGAGCCAATTTATTCATCACCTCTCAATTCACCGTGGCACGCTTAGTCATACATCAATTACTCATTTGCATGACTGCTGAGCTACATACCTTTTACACCAGATCACCTCTACATATTGATCCAACTATTGAAGGTGTGATCATAGCAGATCACACCTCTGATCCTCCATGTCATCACCTACACCAAGCTGATGCCTCGTTCCTTTTCTTTCTTTTGAGTTTGTCAACCCAACATCTTCAACATTTCCTACGCGTGACGCAGCTTCGGTATTTTGGTCATATCCTTTCAACGGTTAATCCAAATCTCCTGATTCAAGTTGGATATTAAAGCTTAGTAGGGCTACAAGTCTTACTCCTATCACTTTTCCCAAATTCAGAGCCAAAGATATCTAGACTTTGTTATAAAATTGAGTGATGCAAGAAACTCGTATCCTAATGACACCTGGACTTCAAACGGTTATCTTTATTCCAATACTTATCCAAATGAGGTGATCTCATGGCCTAAATTCAAGTATTTTTCACGATCTACAACTGTTATGAAGACTCCAAGAGCTAATTCGGACGCTATCATAGAGAAAACGTCGTTGCAAGTTTTGAGCAATTTTGTAATCCTATGTAACTTAGGTTTTTGGAGTCTTACTTGTATTAGGAGTCTTAAATCCGACCCCTTCGTTGTTCTGGACTAGTTTTTCAGTTCTTTTGTGTCTATATAAACCAAAAAAATCTGGTTGATGTAAGCACCAATGATATGATTAATAAAATCATGTGTGAATTTGACCTATTGAGGCGTTTTTCTTGTGTTTTCTTTAGTTTAACATAAACAAATCAAAGCTAGAACTAATCAAGGTTTGAGCAAACCTAGTTGGCCGATCACAATCCAGAGAAAAGAAATGACTTATTGGTTTGGAAGATTTGAATTGCTAAATCATATGCGTGTTCTTTCAATTCTTGTCCAAGAAGGTGGTGATCACGCCATTGTCCTACGCAAGGGCTGTTTGAAGGCGTTATTGGAGTTGAAAGAAACGATCCGTCAAATCAATACGATCCAAGATCGTATCAACGTAGTATCAGAGCCTAAGGTTCTTCTTTTAACTCTACATATCCTTCTAGTTTCTCATCCTCATTCTCTTATTTAAAAAAAATTGATTCTTCGTTTCATGGCGTAAAGAAATTTTCAGATACCGTAGACATTTTTGTATGTGGGTCATTCTGGTTTCGGATTTCCTACCGTATTACATGTACCACAACCTTACTTCAATGCAAAGTGTTCTTTTATTTTAAATAAAAAGTGGTATTTTAATATGCTCTGATTTGTATTGGACTAAGGTTAGCTCATGTACACTCATACATGAATAAATAGATTATATTAAATGAACATGCAAAATTTTACCACTAGTTGTATCTTATAGAAAAGTCTATCGTTGGGTCATCATGTATAAAGGTGGAAGGACACATATACTGTCCAATCCATATTGCCAATGGCTGACCTTGTAAATTGATTCGTACTTAGTACTTTAAAGTACTTTATGCATTTGAAATAAAAAGTTTCGGTGATGTTTTGGTTGAAAAGCATAAATTTGTTTTGTTCATGACCAAAACCTTGAGAAAAAGCTACAATCTTTTGTTGTTAAACTCTTTTTTACATGCTTTACTTCACCAAGATGTAAACTTTATTGCAAATCTTGCATGATCTTGGATTGCTTTCACATAAACTTGCACGTATAGGTCTCGTTCTTTAGTGCTTTATTCTGCCACAGTACAAAGCTCGTTACTTGATAAAAAGCTACCTATTTTACTTGTCAATTCTTGCTGCTACCGAAGTTTTTGGTTAATTGTGATCTTGTGTGTCTTGTGTCTAGCTTTGTGACTGATTTCATACGTCATTTTCATTGTTCATGTGTTAATTTTCATAAATCCCCAATTAGAAAACCCTAATTTGGCCAACAAATCCTAATTTCATCCCACGGTCAAATTAGCCCAAATCCAATCGTACCACCACCCAAATCAGATCCCATACCACCTAATATGACCCCTTAAACAATAACCCCTAGTCAATTTACCCAAAAAAAAAGACCAGAATAAAAAATCCCCAATTCGTTCAAAAAAACGTAAAATTGAAAACCCTAATTTTCGTTCAACCCCAAATCATCCCCCAATCAACCCCCACAGCTCTCATACATCATTTTCAAGTATAAACAAGCCAATTTGAGTTTAAAAAGTTGATGGTCAAAAGTTTGACCAAAACAGTATGAAATTACCGTTTTGTCCCTAGTTGAAAAAAAAAATTCCAAAACCTGAGTTTAGTTCACATAAATCTCAGCAAGAAAAGAAAGAAGAGTGAAAAAAAGGCAAAAAAGTGAAAAGAAAGGGGCATTTGGTAAAGTTGTTTGCATTCAATTTGCGGAGATTTTGAGCAACTTGCTTGTTTATTTGAGCCGTACCCTATCCCACGTTTTCCTGCTTTTTTGGAGCCATATTTCTAGCCTACATACCGTCCCAATACTTGAACAACTGATTTGTTTCATGATTTGAGACATATTGTGATTTTAAGTGCATCGGATCAAAGTTAGCTAAAGATTGCCTACGGCAACCCTTAGCTCTTCTTTGGTTCATCCCCTAACGTCATTTTGGTCTCATATATTCTTTGAATCTTAGTGAAAATGTTCAAGTATGTGTTGGTCTCCTCTCGATCTATTTTGGTGTGTTTTGGTGCAATTTTGATGCAATAGAGTGCAAAACAATGCTGTGTTTGGAGTTCTCGGACTTACCCTCTGTTGGTACTGTTTTGGACACTTATAAACACATGTTGAGGACTATTTTGAAGTTGGTAAAGCTGAGGAAAATATGAAGTAAATTCGTGCACAAAAAGGGCTTGATTTAAGCTTACTTGGAACTGTTTGTGGATTATCCTTCGTTACTTGGCATTACCATCAAAGAATTTGCTTGCTTTGGTTGTTTCTAGATCCAGATTTACCAAGAAAAACACAAGTTTTGAGTGACACAAGAGAGAGAAAGAAAATACACATTGTTTTGGATTTCAACTAATGTAACAATGTTTCTTTTGTCTTTTTGTTTGTTTTCTTTTTCTTTATTTAGTGTTTGTTTTCAGGATATTCAAGGATTTCATGAAGGGTGACATAAGAGACAATTATCTTGCAACAATAGAAGGCCTACGTCAAGGCTTACATCAAGCTTATTTCAATTATGGAATTGCATATGATTTGCATGATAAGCGCCTTGACATGCATAATCTTAAATTGTTTGAATCTAGTTTGGTTGAATCTGATTCAAGTAATGATGTTGTTTTGCATTCTAAAGTGCATGAACTTGATAAGAAATTGCATGTTGGTTTCCATGATGATTTGCAAGTTGTTACACATATTGACCATGAGATGCATGAGAAATTTGATTTAGGATTCTTATTTGCTGAAATTGAGTTGACTACACATAGATCACTTGACGCTCATACTAGTTTATTTGATGTGAATAATGATAAGTGCTTGCATGATGATGTTGAAGTCGATCTTGATTGTAAGAAGTTCTTAGAATGTAATTATGACATTCGAAAGAAACTTGTAGCACAAAAGGAACGTAATTCTGAGGTCCTTACAGCAGTAAAAGAACAAAAGAAGCATAGATTAGACCTTCGTAACAAATTGCAATGCCTTAGGAGACTTGTTGATGTTTATTGTGCTCATATGCATAAGAATGACTTGTCTGCTGAAAATGATGAGCTTGAATCTAAAGTTGTTTGTGCTACACATGATTCTCTTGATTTACATGTTGATTTACGTGATGATTTTAGTGACATTTCAAGTAAGAATAGTGATGATTTAGGTCATGAACAAGATAGCCTTGAGAAGTGTGAATGAGTTGTTTATAATAATCCTTTGTTTGAGAGGCTTGATAGTGACCTTCCATCACTTGAAAATTCTATTTGGTATGAGTATGAATCTAAAATTCCACTTGAAGTTAGGTTGCAAACTGATTTCAATAATGATAATATGAATGTTAGTTATAATTTACGTTTTGTTGAGCATGCTAGTTCATATAAATCTAATTTGTAATTGCTAATGAGCATACAAGGTACGTTGTTTATTCTTAATGTTTTATGTACTTTCGCTTCCTTGCATGATACATATTATGTGAGGACTTTGCTGCCTCTCTTGTGTGTATATCCTAGACACATTAGAAGGAGGTCTTCATTGATGTATGTTCATGTAGAGTTAAGTGCTTCTATGTCATTCTGTATATGTTTTCACATTGAGTTAGTCATTCATCCTAAACATGTTAGGCTCAAGTTATGCATGATCATTACACTTTGTTTGTTTAGATTTGTGTCATGCATAGTTTTTTAGTCATTGGTAGAGTATCCCTCTTATCCATATCAGTGTGTATATTCGAGGTCGAATCCTTTTGAGGAGAGAGGGAATGATGAGTCTCAAGGAGCTCAAAAAAATTTCACAAACAAGAATTGTATACAAAAATAAAAAAAACATGAAGTTGATTGTTTCTTGTTTAGGCATGTGCAAGACAAACCAAGAAGTGAAGAATAATGTCATAGTTTGATCATCCATTATGTTTTAATGTCATACCAATGAATTAAGGGTTGGTGGGAGAGGTGGACAATCATATCTTGCATTAGGCCTTGCATTAGGTTGTTAGTTTGCATCATTTAAGTGTCATTTGTTCAAGACTAGGTTTAGGTCATTCATGGAGTCTTTAGTCCTGTTTATAGTTAGTTATTTATGTTGTGTGAATGTTTGTAGGGTTTGTATGAGCTTGGAATGGCATTTGCTTGAGCAAGAAGCAAAGCTGAAAACGAGGATTTCCTACGCGTGACGCAGCTCCGGTATTAAAGCTAAGAGATAGGGCTACAAGTATTATTTCTACTACTTTTCCCAAATTCGGAGCTGAAGATATCTAGATTTCATGATAAAGTTGAGTGATGTTAAAACTCGTATCCTGATGACACCTGGATTTCAAACAATTATATCTCTTTAAATACTTATCCAAATAAGGTGACATCAGAGCCTAAATTCAAGGATGTTTTACGATCTACGACTTTTATGAAGACTCAAAGAGCTAATTTGGAGAGTATCATAAATAAAACGCCGTTGCAAGTTTCGAGCAGTTTTGTAATCCCATATAACTTAGATTTTTGGAGTCCTACTTGTATTAGAAGTCTTAAATCCGACTTCTTCTTTGTTCTAGAATAGTTTTTCAGTTCTTTTGTGTCTATATAAACCAAAAAAAACCTGGTTGATGTAAGCACCGATGATATGATTAATAAAATTATGTGTGAATTCGACCTATTGAGGCGTTTTCCTTGTGTTTTCTTTGGTTTCATCTAAACAAATCAAAGCTAGATCCAATCAAGGTTTGAGCAAACCTAGATGGAGAATCACAATCCAAGAAAAAGGAACGACTTGTTGAATAGTGAGATTTGAATGGCTCAATCATAGACGTTTTCTTTCAATTCTTGTCTAAGAAGGTGGTGATCACACCATTGTCCCATGCAAGGGTTGTTTGAATGCGTTATTGGAGTTGAAAGAAACGATCCGTCAAATCAATACGATCCAAGATCGTATCAAAGTAGTATCATAGCCCAAGATTCTTCTTTTAACTCTACATATCCTTCCTTCTAGTTTCTCATCCTCATTCTTTTATTTAAAAAAAAAAAATCTGATGTTTCGAATCATGGCGTAAAGAAATTCTCAGATACAATAGACATTTTTATATGTGGGTCATTCTGGTTTCGGATTTCCTACCCTATTACATGTGCCCAGCCTTACGTCAATGCAAAATGTTCTTTTGTTTTAAATAAAAATTGGTATTTTAATATGATGTGATTTGTATTGGACTAAGGTTAGTTCATGTACACTCATACATGAATAAATAGATTATATTAAATGAACATGTAAAATTTTACCACTAGTTGTATCTTATAGAAAAGTTTATCGTTGGGTCATCATGTATAAATGTGGAAGGACACATCTGGTGTCCAATCCATATTGTCAATGGCTGACCTTGTAAATTGATTCGCACTCAATTCTTTAAAGTACTTTATGCATTTGAAATTAAAAAGTTTCGGTGCTGTTTTGGTTGAAAAGCATAAATTTGTTTTGTTCTTGACCAAAACCGTGAGAAAAAGCTACAATCTTTGGTGTTAAACTCCATTTTACATGCTTTACTTCACCAAGATGTAAACTTTTTTGCAAATCTTGCATGATCTTAGATTCTTCATTATCATCATCCGTACCCTGTATATCCAACAATATTAAAACCTATCGCTAGGGTCTGGGGAGGGCAAGTGGTAGGCAAACAATACCTCTGTCACAAGGGATAGAGAGTCTGCTTCTAGTGAGACCCCCAGCTCTATATGTACCTGCATAAATGACATAGTAATAGAGATGATGTGCCAGTGTGTTAGTGAAGAAATTCAAGAAATACAAAGAAGAGGCTTTCGATATTAAAATACACATAACGTGTATATGTACACGTAATGTCAAAGAACAGTAAAACATAAACAAACAAGTGCAAAATCAACCTAAAGTATAGGTAGTGTCTACGCCTATCTATGTCCCTAAATATACTCTAAGGTGTCCCTATATATGACTTATTCCTCGTTAACCATAATCTTATGTCTCCATGAACTCCTATCCTGGACCATGTCCTCAGAGAGGTGCAAATCTAGTAGGTCGTGCCTAATCTGCTTATCCCATGTAAGTTTGGGCTTGCCTTTAGAACGCAATTCTGATTGTAAAAAGTTCTTAGAACGTAATTCTGACATTCGAAAGAAACTTGTAGCACAAAAGGAACATAATTCTGAGGTCCTTACAACAGTAGAAGAACAAAAAGTGCATAAATTAGACCTTCGTAACAAATTTCAAGACCTTAGGAGACTTGTTGATGTTTATTGTGCTCATATGCATAAGAATGACTTGTGTGCAGAAAATGATGAGCCTGAATCTAAAGTTGTTTGTGCTACACATGATTCACATGATTCTCTTGATTTACATGATGATTTGAGTGACATTTCAAGTAAGAATAGTGATGATTTAGGTCATGAACAAGATAACCTTAAGAAGTGTGAATGGGTTGTTTATAATAATCCTTTGTTTGAGAGGCTTGATAGTGACCTTCCATCACTTGAAAATTCTAATTGTTATAGGTACGAATCTAAAATTCCACTTGAAGTAAGGTTGCAAACTGATTTGAATAATGATAATCTGAATGTTAGTTATCATTTATGTTTTGTTGAGCATGCTAGTTCATATAGGTCGAACTTGGAATTGATAATGAGCATACAAGGCACGTTGTTTATTCCTAATGTTTCACGTACTTTCGATTTCATGCATGTTACATATTATGTGAGGACTTTGCTGCCTATGTATTGTCTACATCCTAGACATATTAGAAGGAGGTCATCATTGATGCATGTTCATGTAGAATTAAGTGATTCTATGTCATTGTGTATATGTTTTCACATTGAGTTAGTCATTCATCCTAAACATGTTAGATTCAAGTTATGCATAACATTACACTTTGTTTGTTTAGATTTGTATCATGCATAGTTTTTGAGTTGTTGATAGAGTATCCTGCTTATCCATTTGAGTGTGTGGATTCGAGCTCGAATCATTTTGAGGAGGGAGAGAATGATGAGGCTCAAGGAGTCATATTCAAACACAATCCACAAACAAGAATTGTATACAAAAATAAAAAAACATGAAATTAATTGTTTCTTGTTTAGGCATGTGCAAGACAAACCAAGAAGTGAAGAATAATGTCATATTTTGATTATCCATTGTGTTTTCATGTCATAACAATGTAAGGAAGGGTTGGTGGGAGGAGTGGACAATCACGTCTTGCATTAGATCTTGCATTAGGTTGTTAGTTTGCATGATTTAAGTGTCATTTGCTCAAGACTGGATTTAGGTCATTCATGTAGTCTTTAGTCCTATTTATAGTTAGTTATTTGCGTTTTTTTGGATTTTTGTAGGGTTTTCATGAGCTTGGAATGGCGTTTGCTTGAGCAAGAAGCAAAGCTGAAAATGAGGGTTTCCTGCACGTGACGCAGCTCTGGTATTTTGGCCATATCTGTTCAACGGTTAATCCAAATCCCCTGATTCAAGTTGGATATTGAATCTAAGAGATAGGCCTACAAGTCTTACTACTATCAGTTTTCCCAAATTCGGAGCCGAAGAAGTTGAGCCTGATGAGTCACATGATACTCAAGTGAACAAGAATATGCAATCCCTGGTGCTGACCCCTCAGCAAAACCAGAAACTCTTAAGTTGGTTTAGCAAAAATAATGGGCACTCAGATGATGGTGTGAGTGCAGTTGCGAAGAATACTGATTTGTCTGCTCATGTTGGTATGGTGAAAGATAATTCTGATCCTAACATTTTAAGTACATGGATTTTGGATTCTGGAG
Source organism: Eustoma russellianum (assembly GCA_036186865.1). Taxonomy (NCBI): domain Eukaryota; kingdom Viridiplantae; phylum Streptophyta; class Magnoliopsida; order Gentianales; family Gentianaceae; genus Eustoma; species Eustoma russellianum. The sequence continues at coordinate 25,330,437 of AP025045.1, read as the reverse complement.
CCACTGTTCACATTGCTTCTAGCCTTTCTTTGTTCTTATCTTCTGAAGCAATCAATAATGTTGTTATCAATTTGCCAAATAAGATTATTGTATCTGCTACTCATATTGGAACAGTTGCCATCAATCATTTGCTCACATTATACAATGTCCTTTATGTGCCTTCCATTACTTACAATTTAATTTCTTTGAGTAAGCTAGCTTCAAATCCTAATCTTCGCATTCAAATCTTTGGTTCTTTTTGTTTGATTCAGGATTAATTATCCAAGAGGATGATTGGTTTAGCTAAACTATCTGATGGTTTATACTACCTATATGGCGTTGCATCGTTGCACAAGTGTGTTTGTCTCACAATTTCTGATCTTGCTTCACCAGCCATGTTATGGCACTACAGGCTGGGACATGCCTCACTTCCTAGAATAAAGAAAATTCATAAGCATGATGGTTTAGTTTCAGCAAACTCTCTTGACGAACATTGTAAAATTTGTCCATTGGCCACATTAAAGAAATTGTCATTTCCTGTTTCTGTCAACTACAACATTTCTCTCACTTTCAAGGCCTCCACAACTTGCCTACCTTAGTAATAGGCTGCACATTTATGGATATGCACACGCCATACATTAGATCGTAGCATTGGTGTGTGAAATTGGAGCAGAAGGTTTGATGGACAGTACCATGTTCGTGGAAGAAAGTATGGAGACCAGTGGATAAATATTTTCCACCATTATCAGAGCGGATAATCTGAATACGTTTTTGAAATTGAGTGACAACCATATTATAAAAATCAACAAATTTTGTATAGACTTCAGATTTTTGTTTAAGAAAGTAAACCCAAGTCATACGTGAACAATCATCCACAAAGATAACAAAGTACTGAAAACCCATAGGAGTAGCATAGGGGGATGGTCCCCGAACATCAGAATGTACCAGGCTAAACACGTTATTGGCTCTAGTGTTATTTGGTTTATACGAAGAACGATGTTGTTTAGCACGGATGCATGTCTCACAAGAAAGAGTAATTTGAGATCCAACTAACGATGGAAATAAAAATTTCAAATAACCTAATTAAGGATGATCTAAACGACGGTGCCATAATCAAAGCTGCTTACGGACTGTGCTGGTGGCAAGATTGGACTGGCCCTGTTGCACCACATCTGTCACGTAGTACAATCCATCCTTCTCAGTGCCATACCCAAGAATCACCTTCGAGCGAATATCCTACAGGAGGCAAAAAGTTGGATACATAAGTACAACACAATCTAATTCACGAGTGACTTGACTGATAGATAAGAGTTTTAACGAAAGTGATGGAACATATAAGCAATTAGATAAGGTTAATTTTGAATTAAATGCAATATGTCCCCCACCAGTTACGGGAACTAGGTCACCATTGGCAGTTTCAATATGGATTTTAATAGGACGGTGCTGTTTAATAAAATCATTAGGATCATTAGTCATCGTATCAGTTGCGCCACTATCAAGAATCCAGGTAGATTTATTTTGTGGTATGGAGGAGATAGTAAGTGCAGAAAAAGTTTTGGGTGTTGGAGGGACATTTTTACCAATGTCGGGGGGGTCAATGTTATAGTATGGGAAACATCAGGAGCTAACTGGGTAATATTGAAACCAGAAGGGACTGATTTGGTAATAGCGGGATTAGGCAGGGCTGTTTTAGGTTGTTGACAAAACTGGGGGGGTGCCATCTGTAATATGCGAACTTTCCTGGGTTAGTACTGTAAAATCATAAAAACAGCAGGGGTAAATTAGGAATTTCTCAATAAAGTAGGGTTGGGATTTATAACCCCAACCCTAATACCTCCTTCCATCGTCCCTCCCGCTGCTGCCTCCTTTTCTTTGCTGTCTTCTCCGAGGGTTTTACTACCTACAAGGTTTGAAACCCCTGCCATGGTGGTTCCTCTTCCTCTGCTGACATCCCCCTGCTTTCTCTTACCTTCATACCAGTCTGGATAGCATACTAATTGGAAGCATTGCTCTTTGCTGTGTCTTCTCTGGCTGCAATGGCTACAGATTAGGCTATCTTTGTCATCACTGCGCCGTGATGTGTTTGAGCGTTCTGATCCACCATTTCTCCCTTAGATATGTGAGTTTCCTTGTCCCTGCGCTTGGCCTCTGCCTATGGTGGCTGATGTTCGAGCTGCCAGGCCTTGGCCTACCCTCGATGAAGATTCTTTATCTGAGGGGGTTCTCTTCCAAACTGCTAGTCTCTCCTCTGCCCTTCGAATCTCCCTGTAGGCAGATTCTAGACTTGGTAAAGGGTCCCGTTTGAGCAAATCTTTTCTGTCTCTGTCAAATCTTTCATCAATGTCTGTAAGAAATTGATATAGTCTGAGATCTTGCATCTCCCAATTGTATGGATTAATATCAGTTGTGTTATGCTCCGCACCCTCCGTAGAGTAATTAAAGGATAAACTTATGGATCAAAATGCTCCCCCTTAACCAAACATGCATCAATTTCCAAACTCTTAACCCAATCATGTTCAATTTTTCAAACTTACCTCATTTTACCAGCAACCAAAAAAATATTTTGTTTTCATCAAGAGTCATAAGCAATTTTCCAAACCTACCGCATTTTACCAGCAACCAAAAAATATCTTGTTTTCATCAATAGTCATAAGCAATAAACTACTTTCTCCCCCTTTTTGAAAGCATCAAAAACAAGAATTCAATAAACAATAGTACTTCATTAAACTTCAAATCACAACCAAATTTAGCAGCTAGCAAAACATCCTAAGCTAGAATCATAATAAAACAAGGAGCTAGCTAAATAACCCTAGTCTTCATCGAAAGAGAATGTGATGCCGGGGATGCACGCTTTCATCTTTGCCTTGAGCTTGGCAAATCTTGGTTCATGCATGGACACTTTGCCTCTAAGCTCACCAAGCTCCTGTTGAAGACTAGTAACTTGAGCCTGAAGTTTAGGTACATTTGTGCTCAACCCACTAGTTGCTTCTCGAGTGACGGGTTCAGGAATAGGTGCATCTTCCGGAAGGCCTTCGTCTTCTTCCGCTTCATCCTTTTGTTCTCTCCCTCTCATTGCATCTTTTCTAGCCTTGAGTATTTGTTGGATGTTGACTTTATCATAAAAATCCTTGTGTGTGATGTCGTCAACATCCGTGTCATCCACATAAATACTCGACTTTACAAGCATCCTATAGATAAGGTTTCTATAGGGTAAGTCTTGGTTTTGTTTGGTGGCAAGCTCCCCAAAGTTAACCTTCTCACGGTTGGCTATTCGGTATGCTATGCAAAAGTCTAGGTTACTTGGCCCTTTGGCGGATTTACAATTGATACAAAACATAACGATGGCAAGAAGGGTACGATAAACCAAAGGCATATCGTTGGTATTCTTAGTGGGATGGTACCCTAAGAATGACTTCACTTCATCCTCAGTTACTCTCCACCGAGCCACATCCCACTTCCACGCATCAAACTCAAAATACCCCTCGTTGGTACACCAATCAATTCAGAACTTTTTTCAACTTCCATTTAATGTGATGTCCATCAATAACGGAATGTAGAGCTAAGGAAGGCCATTTATGTATTGAATCCATAAATTGGCATAACAGAGTCTAGTATACCTAGTGGACATTTTGTACATTTCTCTCTCATTCCAAATACTCCTCTTGAACATCTAATCACTCAATGATAGGACTTAATTCATTATTGCTTAGAATATCATTTATTCTAAGAAATTTGAGTGGGATGGTGGCTCTTTCATCATCTTCCCATTTATCAAATAATATTTGAGCATGTCTAGTGATATACCTTACATGCCCAGGGGGTAGAGGCTCCGTCAAGGCATTCTTGGCTTCTTTTTCTTTGATCCAATAAAAGTTTGAGAGAGTTAACCCACTTATAATATCGGCAAGAATTTGTCATTCGCTCTCATCCATAGATTGTTTTCTTCTAGGTTGAGAGGTTTGTCCTTGAAAAGGGTTGCTTGACCCTTCTCCTCCACTTCTAGAGGATCTTGGCCTCTTGGTTGTGTTCTTGCTTCTTGAAGACATTTTAGAGAATTTAGGGCACGAAATTTGGGGATTTTCTATAGAAGGATGAAAGATTTGAATGGAGAAGATGAAAATCAAGTGTAGAGATGATGATGTTGTGATTTAGAGATGAAATTGAAGAGAAGAATGATTTTGGAGAGGGAGGCGCAGAGAGTCGAGTGTTTCAGTCGATTGTTGAATGTAAGAATGAGAAAGGGTTGCGTTTTTGGAAGTTTTTAAAAGTGCTGAAATCGACGACGTCGATCGATCGATGTCAGAGATCGATGTACGTTGATCGATCGACGTCGGAGATCGACGTATGTGGATCCCTCCTTTTGATACATGGATCGATCCATGTATGCTGGTTTTTGAAATTTTCAATTTCAACCCTTTAAACATTGTTTATCATCCCTAATCTTGTGCTAATGGACTCAAATGTCTCAGTAGAAAGGGATTTGGTGAATATATCCGCTAGTTGGTCATTTGTTGGAACAAATTCAACGCATACCAATCCTTTTTGAATGCAATCCCTTATAAAGTGATGTCTCAATTCTATATGTTTGGTCCTACTATGATGTACCGGGTTTTGCGCTATACTTATGGCTGAGGTGTTGTCACATAGGATAGGAACTTTATCAAACTTAACATTATAATCGTTTAAGGTGTTGATCATCCAAAGTAGTTGTGCACAACACGAAGCGGACGATACATATTCGGATTTCGTCGCTGAAAGTGACACGCTATTTTGTTTCTTAGAGAACCAAGAAACTAAGCAATCTCCAAGGAATTGGCATGTCCTGGAGGTGCTTTTCCTATCAACAAGATTTCCGGCATAGTCGGAGTCACTATACCCTCTTAAATCAAAACATCTATTTTTGGGATAAAACAACCCAAAGTTCAAAGTTCCTTTCAAATACCAAAAGATACGTTTAATGGCAACTAAATGCGATTCTTTAGTCATACTTTGAAATCTAGCACATAAGCACACAGCACGCAAAATATCCGGTCTACTAGCGGTTAAATAAAGTGAACTACCAATCATACCCCTATATTTGGTTACCTCAACTGGCTTTCCTTTTTCGTCTTTGTCAAGTTTTGTACTTGTGCTCATTGGTGTGCTTACACTTCTTTCATCCTCAAATTTATACTTCTTGAGCAAATCCTTTGTATACTTCGTTTGAGATATATACACTCCATCTTGGGTTTGCTTGATTTGAAGACCAAGGAAGTAGTTAAGTTCACCCATCATGCTCATTTCAAATTCTCCTTCCATCAATTTAGCAAAATGCTCACAAAGAGAATCATTAGTAGCACCAAATATAATATCATCCACATAAATTTGAACAAGCAATTGATGGTTTCCTTGTTCTTTAATAAAAACAATAGTGTTGACTTTTCCTCTTGAAAACTCATTTTCAAGAAGGAAGTTATTTAATCTATCATACCAAGCCCTAGGAGCTTGTTTAAGTCCATAAAGAGCTTTTTTGAGTTTAAATACATGATTTGGATAATCATGATTTTCAAACCCCGGAGGTTGAGCTACATACACCTCTTCTTGAATTATTCCATTCAAGAATACGGATTTCACATCCATTTGATATAGTTTGAAACCCTTATAGCATGCATATGCTAATAGCATCCTAATAGCTTCTAACCTAGCTACGGGGGCAAATGTCTCATCATAGTCTATGCCTTCCTCTTGCCTATATCCTTGAGCTACCAACCTAGCTTTGTTTCTAGTGATGTTTCCTTTATCATCCATTTTGTTTCTAAATACCCATTTAGTGCCAATTACGAGATGATCACTAGGTTTAGCAACTAATTCCCAAACATCACTCCTTTCAAATTGATTTAATTCTCCTTGCATGGCTAATACCCAATCTTCATCATTTATTGCCTCTTTTATATTTTTAGGCTCAACTTGTGAAATGAAGGCATTTTCATTGAATTTTCTCCTAGTCATTATGTCTTGGCTAGTTTCACCTGATATTAACTCTTTAGGGTGATTTTTCCTATACTTATATGAATCCGGTAAATTTGATGTATCTCTTCCTACTTCTTCATCTTTAACCTTAGGTTCAAGGGGATCAATCCTAAGGTCAATAACAATATTACCTTTTGGATTCTCAAATTTCTCTATATGGCTTACTTCAATTATTTCATCATCATCATCATCATTAATGTTTGATTTATCCTCAATGAGTTCACTAAACTTGACATGAATTGATTCTTCAACTCTCATACTCCTTTTATTATATACTCTAAATGCCTTGCTATTTTGAGCATAACTCATGAAGATTCCTTCATCCGCTTTGAATTTTAGTTTATCCAAGTTATCTTTGGTGTTAAGTAAAAAGCACTTACAACCAAAAACCTTGAAATAATCAATATTTGGTACTCTACCTTTCCAAAGCTCATAAGGAATCTTTTTGAGAGATGGTCTCAAATAAACTCTATTGATCACATGACAAGCGGTGTTTACTGCTTCGGCCCAAAAATACTTAGGTAGCTCAAATTCATTTAACATAGCTCTACTCATTTCTTGAAGTGTTCTATTTTCCTTTTCGCAACTCCGTTTTGTTGAGGAGTTCTTGGAGCCGAGAAATTGTGTCCATATCCTTTGGATATACAAAATTCTTGAAATTCTCCATCAAACTCACCACCTCTATCACTTCTAATTTCCTTAATTGTGTCTTCTCTTTGATTTTCTAATTTCCTGCAAAGATTTATAAATTCGTGGCATGCATCATTCTTTTTAGCTAAGAACATTACCCAAGTGTACTTAGAGAAGTCATGTACCACCACAAAGGTGTAATGTTTTCCACTTAGACTTGTCGTACCAGTATCCCCATACAAATCCATATGAAGTAATTGTAGAGGTTTGATGGTGGAGATTTCACTTTTGGGCTTGAAGCTTGTTTTGACAAGCCTTGCCTTTTGACAAGTGTCATATAATCCATGGTTTTTGAAATTTAATTTTGGAAGACCTTGGACTTTTTCATTTTTGCAAATCTCTTTGAAATTTTTAAAACTAATATGTTCAAGTTGTCTATGCCATAGTTGAGTCAAATCATTTTTGGCAACTAGGCAAGAAACATTTTGTGATATCAAATCATGTGTGCTAAATTTGTAAACATCATTTTTATGTATAGCCTCAAAAACAATCTTATCGTTATTTTTCACAACACATTTTCTTTTCACAAATTCAACTTGAAAATTAGCATCACATAGTTGGCTAACACTTATCAAATTATACTTAAGCCCTTCTATATATAGTACATTATTAATAGTAAAAGAAGAGTTACCAATTTCTCCATGTCCAAGGATTTTCGCTCTCCCATTGTCAAAATGCAACGTTCCACCATCTTGGAGCTTGAGCTCGGTGAACAATGTTTTGTCTCCGGTCATGTGTGTTGAACATCCGCTGTCCATAAGCCATTTGGTTCCTTCTTCTTTGGCTACTCCATTTATCTTGAGAGCCTACAAAACCAAAAGATGTATGCATTGGTACCCTTTGATGGTTGGGTCCTTTAGGGTTAGTTTGTCGACCCTTAGGCTTCCAAACATATGTGCTTCCAAATCTAGCTCTACATGCATTCTTCACATGTCCTAGTTTGTTGCAACGAAAACAAGTGGGTACATGCTTTGGTTAAGGTGATGAATTTTGTTGTGTTTTTCTATTATTTGCCTTTTTCTTTAAGGACTTAGGTTTAATAGAAGAAAGTAATGAATTAAATCCTAAACTGGATTTATCATTTCCAATTCTCTGATTTCCAAGTAGTATATCTAAATTATTTTTATCATTTGTTAGTCTTTGTAAGTCTAACTTTAGTTTCTCACATTCTTTTCTAATTTTCACATTTTCAAGAGCTACGGTTTTATGCATGGTGAGTATGATGTCATGCTCTTGAAACATCAAAATATTCTTGTCATGCAAGCTCTTATTTTCTAAGATGTATTTTTTGAACTCTTTCTTCAAATGCTTATATTTTAAATTCAATTTTTCAAAGTCATCTTGCAAATCTCCTATTTCATCATGCAAATTTGAAGGTTTAGAATTTACCTCAAGATCATCTTCAATTGCCATGAGACAAGTATGTTGAATCTTTGGATTGTCAACTATTGCAACAACTCCAACACCTTGATCTTCGCTCTCTTCTCACGTGGTTACCTCCGCATTGAGGGCTTTCTTCTTTTGAGGAAAGACCTTCTTCTCTTGCTTTTACGGCTCTTTTACGTGGCAATCGACAACGAAGTGACCGGGTCGACCACATCTATAGCAATTTTCACTTGCTTCCTTCTCTTTAGGTGGTCTCTTGAAAAAATTTCTTGCTTGAGCTTTGTTTCTAATTGCCATACTTCTAAATTTTCTTACTAGAAGGGCAACTTCCTCATCCGATTCATCGGACTCTACCACCAATCATTTGTGTGATGATTGTGTGGGCTTGATAGGGTTCATCCTATTTTGTTCATCAATAAGGATTTCATGAGTAAGAAGATTACCGGATAGCTCATCAAGGGTAAGAGTCTTGAGATTCTTTGATTTGATGATGGCGGTGACTTTAGGTGTCCATTCTCTTGGCAAGGAGTTGAGGAGTTTTGAGACAAGGTCTTCATTTTGAGATTTTCTTGTCCACCATGGAGAGTTGATTCCCTATTCGTGTGAATCGATCTATTGTCTCCTCAATATTCTCACCGCTTTTCATTCCGAACATCTCATACTCCTTCATGAGCATGAGTCTTTTGGCCATTCTTACTTGCTCAGTTCCTTCGTGTATCATTTCAAGCCTTTTCCATGCCTCCTGAGCTGTTTCAAGACCTTGAAGTCTTATGAGCTCGGTGGTGGTAAGAGCACTTGAGAGATTATCGAATGCTTTGCCATTTATGGCAAATTTTATCTTCTCTTTGTCGGTGTAGCCATCCTCATCTTTGAAAATTGATTCTCCTTTTGAGTTGGTAAACATAGGAACTTCAATTCCTTTGACAACGGCTCTCCATATATCAAATCCACAGTCTTTCAAATGATTGATCATTCCACAAAGAATAATTTTGGGTATCAAACATAGGTGCTTTAGTGTTTGATCCGGAGAATAGTGCAGTAGCCTTAGGAGATGAAGTGTGCGATGAAGAGGTTGAGGTTGAGGTTGAGGTTGAGGTTGTCATTGCTATGATATTTAACCTTGCTATTTGCAAAGATACGCCAAGCAATCAAGGTTAGGCTCTAATATCAATTGTTAGGTCCGAAACACACTCCAAAGGGAGGGTGAATAGAGTGTTTGGCACTTTTTGCAAAATTTTCTTGTTTGGCTCAACTCAAAAGATATTCAAAATTAGAGTAAGAATGGGAGATGAGAAGTAATGAATAAGTACATCGGATATAGAGTGGTTCGAATCGCAAATGATTCTACTCCACTACCACTTTGTTGCCAAAGTAGATTTTTCAACAACTACTCTTCTTATTAAAGACAATAAGAACAACCACAGCAACACTTACACTAACACCTTAGTGCAAGCCACAACAATAGCAACTTCTTGCACAAAATACACTTGAAACTACAGCAACTACAGCTCTTAGCAAGAACAACTTCTTGCTACCTCACAACTGTTGGGTGCACCAATTGTCCCATGGCGTAGGCCGTGTGGGCGTAGGCCATGTGGGCCAAGTCGCAGTCGAATGCCGTGGACGCTTGTGTGCTGAATGCACTATAAGGCTAGTGTATGCACATCTCCTGTCACCAATTGGTTTTGGGAGAGATGGTAGCGCCTGAGGTCCTACAAGTGGTATCAGAGAGAGGTCACGGGTTCGATTCCCAGCAGGAGCAATTGCTGAGGGGGACATTGTTGGGTGCAGCAATTGTCCCGTGGCGTAGGCCGTGTGGGCGTAGGCCATGTGGGCCAAGTCGCAGTCGAATGCCGTGGGCGCTTGTGTGCTGAATGCACTATAAGGCTAGGGTATGCGCATCTCATGTCACCAATTGGTTTGGGAGAGATGGTAGCGCCTGAGGTCCTACAACAACTTCAACAAAGTTCCCTCAAGAACTTCTCACAGTAGGTTGAAAAAATATAATAAGGTTCACACTTTCTCACTAGTCTAAGCACAAGTAAAAGATCAAATATTTATGGTTCCTATTGTGCTTGACTTGCTATCTCTCAATATACAACAATGAAGAGCAAAGAAAAGCTTAACAAGCTTTAAGCAAATTTACAAGTATGAGAGAACTATACAACAATGAAAAATGAAGCTAGATGATGTTGAAAGTGTGTGTTTGCCTCATCCAAGCCTCTTCTATTTATAGATGAAGTTGACCATGTTTTTTAGGCTCTCCACCAAGTCTTCATCTTCAAAAATATCAAGATAATGTCCAAATAGTCTTTAGCCACCCTATGGAGTGATTTGATCTTCAATAGCCACTTTAGAGAATCTTAGACATGGTTAAAATAGTCAAGGAAGCATGTCGTATGTTGGGTTAAAGTCCACAAGAAATTTGAGCAAGATTGGAGAGAGAAAACATCATAGATCACCCTTGGATTTTGTTACAACGTTCAAAAAATTTTGACTTCTGGGAACGTCGATCGATCCACGTGCCAGTGCTGAGAGATCGACGTCTCTCAGAATGACGTCGATCGATCGACATCTCCTTGGCTAAGAGATCGACTTCTCTCAGAATGACGTCGATCGATCGATGTATCATAGGCTGAGAGATCGACGTCTCTCAGAATGACGTCGATCGACGTATCCTAGGCTGAGAGATCGACGTCTCTCAGAATGACGTCGACCGATCCACGTCTCTTGGCTGAGAGATTAACGTGGATCTGAGAGCTCAAACTTTTACAACCTTCACATGGATCGATCCATGTGCCTCCCTGAGGGGCTGATGTATATGTCAATCGATCCACGTGAGAGATTGACGTCTCGCAATGCATTTTTCTTAATTTGCTTAAACTTAAAGTATGAAATTCCATTTTAGACCTTTTAAAACATCTTTTAACGTCATCAAAACATTTTATAATCCAACAAATGGTACAAACCTCTTAGGCCATCTCTAATGGGTGTACCAAAACACTCATTTGGTGAAAAAAAGAACCCCTCTAATCAAGTATCAAATTTAACACCTAATAGGTGAAAATGAATAGTGTTGCACCGAATAGATGCAACACTATTCATTGCACCAAATCACTATTCATCCGCCACATCATCATTTTAATTATCTTAAGAGAATTTCAATTTCGGTAATTTTGTTATAAAAATTTTATTTTTGTTAATTTCGTTATAAGAAAAGAGAATTTTGTTAATTTCGTCATAAGAATTTTAATTTCTTTAATTTTGTTACAAGAAATAAACTACCTCAGTTAAATTAATGAATACTTAAATTTATATGAATGTTAAATTTGTGTTAAATTATTTATAATAATGAATTAAAAATAAAATGATAGAAGAATCTTTAAAGAATATTCTTACTTGGTGTTGGATTTGGTATTTGTGGTTGGAGTACTTTTTACTATTTTTTACACCAAATAAATGATTTGATGCAAAATTTGGTGTTTTGAGTTAGAGATGGCTTTATAATCGAAAATTCCAAGAGGACAAACACTTTTTATATGACCATTTCCACGACAAATAGAGAAGTGCATATTCCTACATGACAGGATGTCTTTCTCCATGTCATTTCTAATCCAAACAGCCCAACAAATTCATCTTCTCATACGATGCAATGGAAGGTCTGGGTAGAATACTGGACATGTGCATTCATTTCAATGCAATAACAGAGAATTGAATTACAAACATTATGGCCATGTCTGGAAATATATGTAAACGCTATGTACTTCAATTGTTTTCATTTCAAATGGAGTTAAAGACACACTCTTTCTTGATTTTAAAATATAATGAAATAAACCAAAATGACTTACTAAAGTGGTTGTTTTTATATTGTGAAGTAGCAGTTGATTGATACAACTTGACGCAATTTTCGTTTGTGTTTTTAACACATGGGTATGGTTGCAAACTTCCGACTCTTCAACAACAACAACAACAACAAACAGACCCAGTATATCACAACGACAGCGCAAGCTATCGTTACGGTCTGGGGAGGATGAGAGGCAGACAAACAATACCCCTATCCCAAGGGATAGAGAGTTTGCTTCCAATGAGACCCCCCGACTCTATATTTACCTACACAGAGATTATAATAATAGGAATATGTACTAGTGAAGCTAGTTTATTAAACATATACAAAAGTCTTTCGATATTAAAATAGTCATAATCATGAACATGCACAAATAATTGAAGAAAAGACCGAAACAACAAATGTAAAGACAAACTACAGTGTAGACACTATCTAATCCTCTATGTATGCTATAAGGTGTCCTGCATCTTGTCTACCCCTCCTTAACCTTAATCTTCTGCCTCCATGAACTCCTATCCTGGACCATGTTCTCAGAGAGGTGTAACTCTTGTAAGTCATGCTTAATCTGCTCATCCCACGTCAGTTTGGGTCTGCCTTTACTCCTCTTCCCTTCTACAGTGAGGCTTTCAATTGCTCTGACAGACGTCGTTGTCTGTCTCCTCTTGACATGCCCAAACCATCTCAGTCTTCCTTCTCTTATCTTATCTGTTACACTAGTCACCCCTAACCTTTCTCTGTATACCTCAGTTCTTATCTTGTCTAGCCTTGTATGCCCACATATCCACCTCAGCATCTTCATCTCTGCCACTTCCATCTTCTCTGATTGTGTCCTCTTTATGGCCCAGCAGTCTGTTCCATATAACATTGTCGGCCGCACTGCCACCCTATAAAATTTTCCCTTTAACTTAATTGGAAAATTGTTGTCACACAGCACCCCTGAGGCCGCCCTCCACCTACACCAACCTGCCTGAACTTGGTGTGCCACGTCAATCTCTATGTCCCCATTTTTCTGTACAAATGATCCTAGGTACTTGAACTTACTTACCTTTGGGACCACTTGCCCCTCGATGGTGAGTTGACTATTCTCATCGTCGGCTGCGCTGCTAAAGTCACAGTGCAAATACTCAGTCTTGGAATGACTAATCCTTAGGCCTTTTCTCTCTAAAGCACCTCGCCACTCCTCTAGTCTCATACTTGTAGAGAAAAAGGGGTTTGAGTGATTTCAAAATATTTGATTTAAATAAGCATAAAAACGAGCATGAGATAATGTGCATGATATATTGCATATCACTTGCCTTATATAATTCATATATTATGTTGTCGTACTAACGAGCCTTGAAACTTTAAATCTTACTTCAAATGGCAAACATTTGTTGTGTTTACACTATTTTCAGGTGCCACCATTAATGAACTAAACTAGTTCATTAAGTGAGGTACTTAGTTATATATTTTACATACGTTAACGTCACACCACCATACTTAACTCATATTTATGAGTATATTCAGGTCTTATATCATATGATATAAGTCATGGTGATGACAAATTAAATACGACACGTTAAAAGGTGTTAAACAGAAAATTGTCGTATCGGGCGAATACCGAAACTTCGCCAACGTGTCACATACTTGCCATAAATAGATGGCTAGCCCCTACACCTCAAAAATACTTATTATTTTCGTGCATATGATGATATTTTCAGCCATAAAATCATTCCATGTTGGCACACACAAAATACCCCACATTAAGGCCAAATTGTGGAGATTCTAATTTCAATTTTGTCACATGTTAATGGCGCCACCTTAAACCAGCCAAGTGCTGAAAATTAAAGTTTATATAATATATTATTTGTAACATAATATATATAACATGTGCAAAAAGTTGGAATTTAATTAGAGAAAATCGGGTAATAAATAAACATCGAAAATTCGGTTTTCTATGTACACAACACATGGAACATTTTTGGCACATCATACGACACGTATCTAGACACTTTTTACATATGTCGTACATCTTAAAGTATTCTAGAAAATTAAATTAAGGGCTGATTGAAATATAACATGTGTGTATTATTAAATGTGCACTATTTTACAAAGTTTGCAAAAATAAAATTCAGCACATGTATATACAATTATACACGCCCCTACAGCTGAGATGGAGCATATGTGGAGCCTTGTTGGCATATTGATTGGTCAAGAATCAATCATACAATGTTGGTGATTTAAAGAAAGAAGCTACAAAAGGTAATGTTTCAAATTTCATCTCATTTGAAACACATGCTGAAAATTTCAGCATGTGTAGTTTGTGTGGCCGATTTTATCACTAAGAAATGCCATATTTTACTATCTTGAATCATGGGGATAAATTGAGGATGTTATGGTAATGTTTGAATTAATTATGAAATTAAAATGGTGATATTTTTAATATCATACATGCTGAAAATTTCAGCATGTGTAGTAATGTATCTTGGCCGAATTATTGGCCATATTTGTGTCCAAATTCATTTCCAAAAATGATGAGATTATTTTCTACTAATTGGTGATTTATTTCAAAGAGTAAAATCAGAGAAAATTGGAAGTAATTTGAATTATATCACCATGTATCACATGCTGAAATTTCAGAATGTCAAGTAGTCTTTATGGCCGAATTTTTCAGCAATTTTGTGGAGAAATTATCTTGCTTGATTTGGGTGATAATCTTATGAATTATGGCAACTATTTATGATGATTTTGGCACATGTTTTTAGTGGAATTCTCAGATTTTCCAAGTCATCAAATGATGACAGCATTCAGCCTATCAATGAGTGCCGAGTAAGCAAGATCATGTCACTATGATGCCACACATTCTCCCAAAGACTTAGAAGATAATTTTCAAGAGGGGAAGGCACCAATAGGGGGCGGCCAAAACAATTAAAAAGGAAGGAATAAGAGCAAAAACATGAACAAGAACAAGAGTTGCAAATTAAAAGATAAAAAGTGTTCTAGCCTTCTTCTTCTACACTCTCTTTCTTTCTTCTTTCTAAAAGCCTATTGTACTTACTTTCATATTCTTGAATAGGCTTATCTTAGACCACCACACATTCTTTATCTTTGTAAAAGATTGATCAAGGTGTGATCAATCTTCAATCTTGCAAGGTGGTGGTGTTCGTGCGAATTATATTCATCGTACAAGGTTTGTAAAGGGTTAGAGTTGGTGTGTTACTCTATCGACCCTGTGGTAAGGTGTATTTACGTTGTGTGACTAGTGTGAACCAAGGAAGGTGTTCCTCGAAGACTGGAGTAGGTTGTTTATAACCAAACCAGTATAAAATTCTCGATGTCATTTACTTTCAGCACTTATATTCTGTTTCAGCATTGTTTACGCTTTTTGATTACGTTCGTAAAAATAGTAAAAGTTTTTCAAAAATTATGAAACTTTCCAGAAACATAGTCACACGTCTTAAGGTTAATTTGGTACAAGTTGCAACCCTTTTGGACAAGTATAAGTCGATCAAACATCCAAAGTTCTGAGACTACTGCATTCTGATTTCAGGCTTGCAAAGGTTGAGACTTTGAGTGTATTTGACTAACTTCCCGAAAGAATTTTTCAAAACTGTTTCAACCCATTTAAATAAAACATATAAGGGGTTAGTGGTTAAAATTTCAGAGCATTTGGAGTTGTGTACAAATAGAAATTAATTTTTCAAATCAGTGTATCGTTTCTGGCAGATTTGCACAATCTGACCACCAACGATTTTTCAAGGGGTTAGAGGTTGAATTTTAATATGAAATTTTTAGGAGATACTCATAACATCTGAGTCTAAGTTCTGTCCAAATGTCAGAATTTTGAAGACCTACAACCTAGTTTTCAAAACATTTTAAAACTGGTCCTGAAAATAGACACTGTTTTCAGAAGTTGGGTTTCTGGTTTAAAACAATTTTAAAAACCACATTTTCCGCACCCACTATTCAACCCCCCTCCCCCCCTTCTAGTGGTGCCTTATAGATCCTACAATTGGTATCAAAGAGCAGGAACACTCACAACAAAAGGATCCAACGATCTACGTGAGATGGCATCAACTAGTTATAGCACCGTGCAAGAAGGAATATCAACCATAAGGCATCCTCTCTTTGACGGTGAGTCTTTCGTTCAATGGAAGGTAAGAATGAAACTTTTCTTTATGGCATTAGATGTTGATCTTTGGTCAATTATAGAAGATGGTCCTTTTGTTTCATCTAAGTTATCCACCGTAGAAGGAGTCACACTAGAAGTTGTTAAACCTAGACAAGAATATACAAGTGATAATAAAAGAAACTTAGAATCAATGCTAGGTCTATGCAATTGCTCTTAAATGGATTAAGTAAGAGTGAGTCTAGTTATGTCTCAAACTGTTCTAGTGCACAAGAAATGTGGAGGATACTCGAAATGAAACACGAAGGCACGAGTCAAGTAAAAGAGTCAAAGATAAACATGCTTATATCCACACTTGAGTCGTTTAAATTATTGCCAAATGAATCTATCGTTGATATGGATCTTCGCTTGACTAACATCTACAATTCTCTTGAGTCTCTTGGCAAAGCCTTTACTATGCAGGAAAAGGTACAAAAGGTCTTGCGAAGCCTTCCATCCGAGTGGGACTCTAAAGTAACGGCCATAGAAGAAAGCAAAGAGACTAAATCGATTAAGATGGAAGAACTAATTGGATCACTAAAGGTATATGAAAACAAACTCGCTTTAAGATATTCTGAGTCTATTTCCAATAATGATAAGGCTATAGCATTTAAATCAAATGAATACGTCGTAGATGATAGTGACATAGATTTCGATGATGAGGACTTAATCACAATGGCTAAAAGATTAAGAAAAATATTGAGAAAAGCGATTAAACATAAGTACATCTCATCTAAGGATCATAAAAATAAAAATAAGGAAATAAAGTGCTATGAATGCGGCAAACTTGGACATCTATCATATGACTGTCCTAATAAAGAAAAGCAAACAAACAAATACCCTGACAAGGATCGGAACAAGAATAGACTCGTCTCAGAACCTAAGCAAAGGAGAAGAGCCTTCAAAGCCTCCACTTGGAGTGACACATCCGACTCTGAGACTGATAATACGGAAGAACACAAGACACAAGTATGCTTTACATCTAAAGCATCAAATGAGGTATCTTCTGACTCTGATTCCGATTATGAATGTTCTTATGATGGTTTATTTAGTCAATATTTAGAATTGCATAAGTTTTCAAAGACTCTTGCAAAAGAAAAGAAGCGATTAATTGAAGACAAGAAATTATTAGAATCTTCTAACAAAGATCTTGTGTCTCAATTAAACGATTCAAAAAAAGAGTCGTCATGCATTAAAAATTCATTAAAGTCTGAAATTTCATCATTGACATCCGAGAACACTGAATTGAAATCCGAGATTTCAAACTTGAAATCAAGGAATGCGGATGTAGAGAAAAAGGTGAAATAATTTGATACGGGATCTAACATGCTGCATCGTATTATCTTAACACAAAAGCATGATAGTGACAAAACAGGTTTGGGATACGTTGAGACAAATGAAGCATCTACCAAACCAACTAAGTTCGTTGTGTCTAAGAAAGTAGACACCCCAAAACCAAAAACGGAAGACCTCTTCCCTCATCACGCCCCACTTCTTCATCATATCATGCGAAATACAATTTTGTACCATATAGTATGAAAAGAAAAGACTGATGCATACACGGCATTCATTCCATCCACGCACTACGCACACAAACCCAAGGACATATCAAAAACGTCCTACATATAATGCGTATAAAGGAGTTATTGGCCAAAGGCCAGATACAGTTGCACCTAAAGTATAGTATGTTGTACTTTCATCACCTTTCTCACCTTTTGGAAGATCTAGAAGGGTCACCCAAATTTGGGTACCAAAAGGGACATTTTCAAAGGGTTGAATAAATAACCCTTACGAACGCACGTTATATGAAATGCATGATTTTTTTTCTTCTTCATCTTTATAGGCATCTTTTGATTTACTTTCCAAAATAAAGGGGGAGAGAAAGCATGATTTAAGGGGGAGAGAGATACTAATTGATACTGATTGCATAAATCAAGGGGGAGCGGTTTGAAATTTAAAATTCATATTTTGAATTTATGCATGATTGAAGGGGGAGCGATAGGATTTAAATCATGTGCATAGGTTATTTTGAAAATGAGCACGAATTGATGAGCATGAGGCTGTATGAACAGAGTATGATTGCTGGACAGTTTTTCCAGCTTAAGAGACGAGTCAGCATATGCGTGTTATGATGTATTTGTTCACGAGTCGCATGTTGCATATCATACATCGCATTGTCCATGTTCGTACAGTTCACAAAACTGATTTTATGAAAAAGAATGATGAGAAAGATCTTTTAAAAAGAAGTTTTGAGTTTTGAAAGAAAGATCTTTGAAAGAGAAGTTTACGATTGCGAAAAGATTCCTATGGTACCATATATTTCTGGCCAGCTTAAACCGCTCCAGATCCGGGGTTAATTGATCTTATGATTATGACCGTTCAGGCCCGGAAAGAATAGACCTGATTATGATGATTATGACCGTTCAGGCCCGGATATGATAGACCTGACAAGTAAGACCGTTTTCAGATCCGGATATGATAGATCTGAAGAATCATGACCGTTCAGGCCCGGATATGATAGACCTGACAAGTAAGACCGTTTTCAGATCCGGATATGATAGATCTGAAGAATCATGACCATTCAGGCCCGGAGATAATAGACCTGATGAGTAAGACCGTTTTCAGATCCGGATATGATAGATCTGAAGAATCATGACCGTTCAGGCCCGGAGATGATAGACCTGATGAGTAAGACCGCTTTCAGATCCGGATATGATAGATCTGAAGAATCATGACCGTTCAGGCCCGGAGAGAATAGACCTGATGACTATGATTGATGATGTGACCATTTTCGGATCCGGAAATAATAGATTCGAAGGGATGGATATGACCGCCTCAGATTCGGATATAATAGATCTGAACTCTGTTGATTTTATTGACGATGATGTTTTGAAAGAAAGAATGAAAGGAAATATTTTCATGTTTTCATTATGCACTGCATTTGCATACTCATACACGTTGCATATGGTCATGAGCATGATGTCGAGTCTGTGCACTGAGTTGTGTCTTTACGTGCTACATGACTAAGTTATGATTTTATTGCCTTAATGGCTATTGACGGAAGGGATGAGATGCTAGCTAAATGCTAGACGTAATGTTACCTAGGTCATGACTTTGCTATCTTTCGTTACCTACGTTACGATCTTATTGTTGTTGTTATGTAAGCTATGATCTTATTCCCTTTATGATCAAGTGATGATTCTATTACCTTGGTGGCATTTGAATGGAAAGACAGGTATGATGGTAAGAGACCAAAATTTGGGGGTTCGGTTCTTGTATGTACTTTTCATTTAATGCACGATTGTTTATGGTGTACTTGCTGGTGACATTGTCACTCACCCCCCTTATTTTTTCCTCCCAGAGTTTACAGGAAACGGGGTAACAATGATTGATGACGAGCATAGGATCCCACATCCGTGAGAATGCGAGTGGATGACAGCTTAGGGATTCTATTATGATGGATTCACAATATGGCGGATTTATGTTGGAAGCAATAATTGCAGAATTACTGATGTAATGAATGTGGTTGTAAAACTTATGTCAGATGTATAGAATGATTTATGTGAAAGTTTTTAATTCTGCCTAAATTTCACTACCATGTTGAATGTTAGCATGGGAGTCCACGACTTATGTTATGGATTTTCGCATGTTACGCATGACGCTTTGTACTCTCCTTAGTGAAGTACGGCGGGTGCACCGTATCCGGACGAGGCCGGGTGCGGGGCGCTACAGGTGGTATCAGAGCTAAGGCTCCAGATCCAGGCAGAATGCCGAACTAAGTTATGATTATAGTCAACTAAGTTTGATCTTAGACCTAAGTTCCGATCTTAGATGAGAGTTGACCTTAGACCAGGATGATTTTGACTGGAAATTAGAGTTTTGACCATATGATAAAACCCTAGTCGATGGCCATCTATGGAATGTAATCATGACTGTTTGCACGACCATAAGATCGTATAGGGATTACGAATTAAACGGTGTCGCTTATTCTGAATGTTTATACCTTAAGTAAGACTTCGACACTTCGTGGTGCGGATGGCACCACAATTCAGTAAGATGACATCATCACCGTCACCCCAGGAGGCAGTAAACATTACCAACAATAGTTAGTAAGAACACGTATTCCAAAGTTTGGCAAGGAACTTAGTTCATAGTAAGCGGAAAGATGGTTAAGTAGAGTTGAAAGTAACTCCATGCTGACACTAGTACCAGATAGGATAAGGGCAAGGTTCCAAATGGAGTTTTGTGAGTTCTTCCTCTCTCAGGACTTAGTCACGAGAAAGGTTGAGGAATTTGACTCACTAAGACAAGGGTCAGGCAGCTCCGTACTCATTCATTACTTTGGGACAGTATGTTCCTTTGATTATGAAAGATGGAAAGTTTAAGGTGATCAGATTTGTACGCGGTCTAGACCCCCAGATCAAATTTGGCTAAGTTAAGTCATATTCAAGGACCTTTGGTGAATTACTGGAGGACTGCTACGGAGCGGAATGCGTTAGTAAGGGAATGAAAGAATGAAAGAAACGACTTAACAAGCAAACGAAGAAGAAGGTGGAAACCGTATCCATATAAGGCTAGTTTATGCGGATGACAAAGAAACAATCAAGGTACGCCTACTAAGTGTGAAGTACCTATGTCCTCTGCTCTACTTCCTATTAACCAAGTATGAGTGATTATGATAGTTTTCTTTAAGTTATGATGAGTAGACCACAAGTAAGCAAGTGAGATTATTAGTGATAACGTGACTAAGTATGACACTGTGTATGAGACTTGGGGTCCTCGTCATGAGGCATCACTAGTAGCACTGGTACACATTTTATTTCACTATACGGGGAATAGGTCATGATTATGAAAACCATGTTTTAAGAGAACGGGCCACCTTAGGATGATCTGAAATGTCACAAAGGGGACACAAGTTCCCAAGGAGAACCCACAACTTCTGGTTCGATTTTATGAAATAATTGCAAAAAGGGGTAAAAGTTATTACGTAATAAGGCGATCAGCAAGACGGGTGAATGTGGCACATACCTTACGAAGAGCTTTGTATGTGAACCTTATAGGAATTATTCCGGGTGCCTTTAGAAGCTATTTTGTACGTAGAATAACCGTTACCTGATCACTGAAAGGATGTTTACAAGAAAGGGGCTGATGGTCTATATCCCAGAGTTAATGACCTCAGCCAAGTTTTTTTTTCATATTTTATGAAAAAGGAAACTATAAGCCTACTATGATCATGATTACACGGAATGGATTTCGTTATCAAATACATAGTGTCAAGGTTGCAAGTGCTTGATATGAGATAGGTTACAATAACACCTCTAGGGAATAAGGATAAGTTCTGATGAAACCTCTAAGATGAATAGAACAAAGCAGTTCCGAGGGAACTAAATAGACGCTTTATGTGATCTTATTTACCCAAAAGAAGAAACCACATGGGAAACGGAAGGCAACATGAGGAGTAGACGCCCCATTGTGTTGACTAAGTACCCTTAAGTTTCGAGGACGAAACTTTTTATAAGGAGGGGAGAATGTTGTACCCCACGAAAATCGGTATATACTGAGAATCGTATAAAGCGGTTTAAGGAGGGAATAATGTTATACCCCACAGGAATTCGTCTATACCGCCGACTCTTATTATACGAGTCACTAAGAATTAATCATCCAAGAACAAAGGCAAGTATTTTTCTTAGACACTATATGGATTTTTGCAATGTTCAGCATGTACGTTTTTAACAAAGAAGGATCTTTTGTGTGATATACATATGTACGTATATAACATGTATATGCGTGTATATAAAAGTGTATATATGTATGTATGTGATATGTATATGCATGTATATAGGTATATATATATGCGTGTACATAATGTATATGTGTATATAGGTGTATGTAGATGTAGATGTGTATATATGCATGGGTACATGAAAGGTATATATATATACATAAATGGTATGTATGTTAAGATAAGAAAATGTAATATATATATATAGGTACACGATACATACCACATACGGATGATATATGTGTATGTAGTAATATGATATATAAATATATATATATATATATATATATATATAGTAGGAATGCATTATACAAATATTAGAAATTAAATACACACATGGTTATACACATAAATGATAATACATGTTTTAGGTGACATACATATTATACATCATAGTATATATATATATATATATATATATATATATATATATATATATATACTATTGTTATTATAGAAATGAAATAAAATAAACAAAAGAAAAGACAAGATAAGTTGTCTTGGAATAAAATAAGAAAGTAAAGAAAAAAGAAAAAGAAAAGCTAAGCATGGGAGACAAGGTTTGGTCAAATACAAGACTCAAGAAGACTCCCTTCTTTCTAAGCAAGCATGGGAACCCTTGTCCCCTTGACCCCTATGTGCCGCCCCCATCCCCTTCTTCCCCCATGAAGATGTCTTCAACTTATCCAAGAAGCTCCATTTCATCTTCAAGTTCATACTAAGAAGCCTCATCTTCTAAGTCTTAAACACTCTCAAGAACTCTCCTAAATAAACCATTGAAGACTCATTGAACACTTAGACAACTCCTTTATCATCATCATATATTTCGGCCATAGTAAGAGCTAGGAGTGTCAATGCTATCTTCATCTTCAAGCTCCAAGAACTCATCTAGGAGAAGATTCTTCAAGCTACTAAGAGAAGCTAACATCTTGGTGGTTTGAATCCATTTCAAGCTCCATTCAAACTTCATTTGTGAAGTGGAGGAAGACTTCATTCCATTTCAACCAAGGTTCAAGCTAAGGAAAAGCTCTAAGGTTCAAAGAGGCAAGTATACTCTAGCCAATCTTGCCTTATTTGTGAAGTGCATGCTTGAATGACTAGCCATTTTTAAGTTATGAATCTTAGTTGAAGATTCTAAGAACAAGACATGAACTTAGTTGATGTAAAGAAAAGTGTTGATATGAAAAGTGACATGTTCTAAGCATAAATGGCAAGACTGTTGGTATGAGTTATGTGCAGCCTAAAATGAGTTATGAGACTTGAAATAACTATGTTTAAATGTGTATTTGATGTATAGTAAGTCCTCTTAATGAATGAAGTTGGTAGAAGAATGCTTGAACAATAAAAAGGTGAAGAAGTGCTGAAACTACTGGAGCTGGCAGATTTGTGTTGCTGATTGTGTGACTTGAGAACGAACCTTAGAAGGTTCAATTAATCTAAATTTTGACATGACACTAGCTCTGTGTGTGTAGTACAAGTGAGAGTTGGAATTGCAGTAAAAAGAGTTATGGTTTATTTTTAATAAATCTTTCGGTAAAACTGCTCAAGAAGAAATTACTGGAACTGGGCAGCACAGTGTGACGTTTTGCATGACCTGAAAATGAATCTTAGGAGTATTTAAATTGGCTAATTTTTGGTGTGATGTTAGCCTCATATGTATATGAAATGTGTGAGTTTGAATTTCAATGAAAAGAATTGTGGTTTGTCCTTAATGAAGTTTTTAGTAAGAAGTGGTCAAACAGAAGCACTGGAGCTGAGCAGTTTATGTGTCATGTTGAACGACCTAAAAACGAACCTTAGGAAGGTGCAAATTGGCTAATTTTTGGTATGGTGATATATTTGTATGTTTATGAAATGTGTGAGTTGGAATCTCATTAAAAGGAGTTGTGGTTTGTCCTAAATGAAATGCTTAGTAAGAGTTGGTCAAACAGAAGTACTGAAGCTGGACAGATTTATGTTGCCTGTTGTATGACCTGAAAAGGGGCCTTAGGAGTGTTCAAATGGGCTAATTTTTGGTGTGATGATAGCCTTATATGTTTATGAAATGTGTGAGTTGGAATTTTAGTAAAAGGAGCTGTGGATTATTTTTAATGAAGTTCTTGGTAAAACTGCTCAAACAGAGTCGCTGGAACAGGACAGTTTTGAGTAGTAAGTTGTGTGGCTCGAAAATGCACCTTAGGAATGTGAAAATGATCTGATTTTTGGTATGATGATATCTTGATGTGTTTATGACATCTGTGAGTTGGAATTTTGGTAAAAGGATATGTGGTTTGGTCACAATTCATTTCGTGATACAACTGGTCATTCCAGTTTCTGCATGTATCCATTTTGGGAAAGTAATTAGATAACCCCTTTAAGTTTATTGGATTGCCTTGGAAATTTTACGGTAGTTACTTAAGGCATAGATGTACATGTTCATGTAAAGAAATCAGCATAAAACCACCATTTTGATGGTTAACAACTGAGTTGAAGTTAGTGGTACAAAACTGGAAAACAGGACAGTTTGATGTCATAAGTTGTAAGGCTTCGATCTTGCTCTTTTAAGCTTAAATGTGATGTTTAGCCTTAGGAATATTGTTCTGTGGTATGTTAGCTATGTTTTCCAGGTGTTGGATCAAATTGATTAAGGTTTTATGATCCATGAAAATGAGATAAGGCGGTATTGCCCTGCTGATTTCAGCAGTACCTTTGATGATACTTGATGTTTTGAGGTCGTTAGACATTTCGGAATGTTACGAAATTTTTATGGCATGTGTCTAAGACTTCATTATGAAGGTGTATGACATGAGTTGATGAAAATGAGCATGAATTGATGAGCATGAGGCTGTATGAACAGAGTATGATTGCTGGACAGTTTTTCCAGCTTAAGAGACGAGTCAGCATATGCGTGTTATGATGTATTTGTTCACGAGTCGCATGTTGCATATCGTACAACGCATTGTCCATGTTCATACAGTTCACAAAACTGATTTTATGAAAAAGAATGATGAGAAAGATCTTTTAAAAAGAAGTTTTGAGTTTTGAAAGAAAGATCTTTGAAAGAGAAGTTTACGATTGCGAAAAGATTCCTATGGTACCATATATTTCTGGCCAGCTTAACCCGCTCCAGATCTGGGGTTAATTGATCTGATGATTATGACCGTTCAGGCCCGGAAAGAATAGACCTGATTATGATGATTATGACCGTTCAGGCCCGGATATGATAGACCTGACAAGTAAGACCGTTTTCAGATCCGGATATGATAGATCTGAAGAATCATGACCGTTCAGGCCCGGATATGATAGACCTGAAAAGTAAGACCGTTTTCAGATCCGGATATGATAGATCTGAAGAATCATGACCGTTCAGGCCCGGAGATAATAGACCTGATGAGTAAGACCGTTTTCAGATCCGGATATGATAGATCTGAAGAATCATGACCGTTCAGGCCCGGAGATGATAGACCTGATGAGTAAGACCGTTTTCAGATCCGGATATGATAGATCTGAAGAATCATGACCATTCAGGCCCGGAGAGAATAGACCTGATGACTATGATTGATGATGTGACCGTTTTCGGATCCGGAAACAATAGATTCGAAGGGATGGATATGACCGCCTCAGATCCAGATATAATAGATCTGAACTCTGTTGATTTTATTGACGATGATGTTTTGAAAGAAAGAATGAAAGGAAATATTTTCATGTTTTCATTATGCACTGCATTTGCATACTCATACACGTTGCATATGGTCATGAGCATGATGTCGAGTCTGTGCACTGAGTTGTGTCTTTACGTGCTACATGACTAAGTTATGATTTTGTTGCTTTAATGGCTATTGACGGAAGGGATGAGATGCTAGCTAAATGCTAGACGTAATGTTACCTAGGTCATGACTTTGCTATCTTTCGTTACCTACGTTACGATCTTATTGTTGTTGTTATGTAAGCTATGATCTTATTCCCTTTATGATCAAGTGATGATTCTATTACCTTGGTGGCATTTGAATGGAAAGACAGGTATGATGGTAAGAGACCAAAATTTGGGGGTTCGGTTCTTGTATGTACTTTTCATTTAATGCACGATTGTTTATGGTGTACTTGCTGGTGACATTGTCACTCACCCCCCTTATTTTTTCCTCCCAGAGTTTACAGGAAACGGGGTAACAAGGATTGATGACGAGCATAGGATCCCACATCCGTGAGAATGCGAGTGGATGACAGCTTAGGGATTCTATTATGATGGATTCACAATATGGCGGATTTATGTTGGAAGCAATAATTGCAGAATTACTGATGTAATGAATGTGGTTGTAAAACTTATGTCGGATGTATAGAATGATTTATGTAAAAGTTT
This sequence comes from Eustoma russellianum, assembly GCA_036186865.1. Lineage (NCBI taxonomy): Eukaryota > Viridiplantae > Streptophyta > Magnoliopsida > Gentianales > Gentianaceae > Eustoma > Eustoma russellianum. The sequence goes on along the minus strand of AP025045.1, from coordinate 25,304,264 downwards.
TTAATTCTGCCTAAATTTTACTACCATGTTGAATGTTAGCATGGGAGTCCACGACTTATGTTATGGATTTTCGCATGTTACGCATGACGCTTTGTACTCTACAATATAAGTCATGGTGATGACAAATTAAATACGACACGTTAAAAGGTTTTAAACCGAAAATTGTCGTATCGGGCGAATACCAAAACTTCACCAACGTGTCACGTACTTGCCATAAATAGATGGCCAGCCCCTATACCTCAAAACTACTTATTATTTTCGTGCATATGATGATATTTTCAACCATAAAATCATTCCATGTTGGCACACACAAATCACCCCACATTAAGGCCAAATTGTGGAGATTCCAATTTCAATTTTGTCACATGTTAGTGGCGCCACTTTAGACCAGCCAAGTGTTGAAAATTAAAGTTTGTATTATATATATTATGTGTAACATAATATATATAACATGTGCAAAAAGTTGGAATTTAATTAGAGAAAATCGGGTAATCGATAAACATCGAAAATTCGGTTTTCTATGTACACAACACATGGAACATTTTTGGCACATCATACGACACATATCTAGACACTTTTTACATATGTCATATATCTTAAAGTGTTCTAGAAAATTAAATTAAGGGCTGATTGGAATATAACATGTGTGTATTATTAAATGTGCACTATTTTACAAAGTTTGCAAAAAATAAAATTCAGCACATGTATATACAATTATACACGCCCCTACAGCTGAGATGGAGCATATGTGGAGCCTTGTTGGCATATTGATTGGTCAAGAATCAATCATACAATGTTGGTGATTTAAAGAAAGAAGCTACAAAAGGTAATGTTTCAAATTTCATCTCATTTGAAACACATGCTGAAAATTTCAGCATGTGTAGTTTGAGTGGCTGATTTTATCACTAAGAAATGCCATATTTTACTATCTTGAATCATGGGGATTAATTGAGGATGTTATGGTAATGTTTTGAATTAATTATGAAATTAAAATGGTGATATTTTTAATATCACACATGCTGAAAATTTCAGCATGTGCAGTAATGTATCTTGGCCGAATTCTTGGCCATATTGGTGTCCAAATTCATTTCCAAAAATGATGAGATTATTTTCTACTAATTGGTGATTTATTTCAAAGAGTAAAATCAGAGAAAATTGGAAGTAATTTTAATTATATCACCATGTATCACATGCTGAAATTTCAGCATGTCAAGTAGTCTTTATGGCCGAATTTTGCAGCAATTGTGTGGAGAAATTATCTTGCTTGATTTGGGTGATAATCTTATGAATTATGGCAACTATTTTATGATGATTTTGGCACATGTTTTTAGTGGAATTCTCAGATTTTCCAAGTCATCAAATGATGACAGCATTCAGCCTATCAATGAGTGCCGAGTAAGCAAGATCATGTCACTATGATGCCACACATTCTCCCAAAGACTTAGAAGATAATTTTCAAGAGGGGAAGGCACCAATAGGGGGCGGCCAAAACAATTAAAAAGGAAGGAATAAGAGCAAAAACATGAACAAGAACAAGAGTTGCAAATTAAAAGATAAAAAGTGTTCTAGCCTTCTTCTTCTACACTCTCTTTCTTTCTTCTTTCTAAAAGCCTATTGTACTTACTTTCATATTCTTGAATAGGCTTATCTTAGACCACCACACATTCTTTATCTTTGTAAAAGATTGATCAAGGTGTGATCAATCTTCAATCTTGCAAGGTGGTGGTGTTCGTGCGAATTATATTCATCGTACAAGGTTTGTAAAGGGTTAGAGTTGGTGTGTTACTCTATCGACCCTGTGGTAAGGTGTATTTACGTTGTGTGACTAGTGTGAACCAAGGAAGGTGTTCCTCGAAGACTGGAGTAGGTTGTTTATAACCAAACCAGTATAAAATTCTCGATGTCATTTACTTTCAGCACTTATATTCTGTTTCAGCATTGTTTACGCTTTTTGATTACGTTCGTAAAAATAATAAAAGTTTTTCAAAAATTACGAAACTTTCCAGAAATATAGTCACACATCTTAGGGTTAATTTGGCATAAGTTTCAACCCTTTTGGACAAGTATAAGTCGATCAAACATCTAAAGTTCTGAGACTAGTGCAGTCTGATTTTCAGGCTTGCAAAGGTTGAGACTTTGAGTGTATTTGACTAACTTTCCGAAAGAATTTTTCAAAACTGTTTCAACCCATTTAAATACAACATATACGGGGTTAGTGGTTAAAGTTTCAGAGCATTTGGAGTTGTGTACAAATAGAAATTAATTTTTCAAATCAGTGTATCGTTTCTGGCAGATTTGCGCAATCTGACCACCAACGATTTTTCAAGGGGTTAGAGGTTGAATTTTAATATGAAATTTTTAGGAGATACTCATAACATCTGAGTCTAAGTTCTGTCCAAATGTCAGAATTTTTGAAGACCTACAACCTAGTTTTCAAAACATTTTAAAACTGGTCCTGAAAACTGAAACTGTTTTCAGAAGTTGGGTTTTTGGTTTAAAACAATTTTAAAAACCACACTTTCCGCACCCACTATTCAATCCCTCCCCCCTTCTAGTGGTGCTTTGCAGATCCTACAATACTCAGGTTACGTCTACTTTCCACGACTAATACAATATCGTCCGCAAAAAGCATACACCATAGAACTGTCTCTTGGATTGACTTTGACAACTCATCTAGGACAACTGCAAAAAGGAATGGACTCAAAGCGGATCCTTGATGGAGGCCTACCTCCACTGGAAAGAAGTCTGTATTCCCTACAGGCGTATGAACGGTTGTTTTCGTCCTAACATACATATCCCTAATTATGTCTATATACTTCACAGACACCCCTCTTGCATCCAGACTATCCCATATTAGTTTGCGTGGCACACTATCATACGCTTTTTCCAAATCGATGAAAACCATATGTAGATCGCGCTTCTTCTCCCTATGCTTCTCCATCAATCTCCTTAAAATATGTATTGCTTCCGTAGTTGATTGTCCTGGCATAAAACCAAATTAGTTTATCGTAACTTGAGTTTCTCCCCTAATTCTAGTGTCGATTACTCTTCATACTCTGCCATAAGCGGGTGCATGTAAGACAATGAAATGTTATTGTTGTTGTTGTGCTATGGTACTTCAAGGCTAAAGGTTAACTTTATTTATAGTATCTCTAACTTAAGAAATAAATAAAATGAACATTGTAAAAATGAATCATGAAATAGAGGCTCTCTGAGCGCAATGAGGACACCATCACGTTGCAAGCAAAATGCCCTTCTGCATGTTTGCAAATGGTGACATCCTCATTAAGGAAACTCTGGCTAGGAATGTGCTCCGGGATGCCCCTGCAGACAACTCCCAGGAAAATCCCTTAGCGCATGTGTCAAAGTTATAGTGTGCTTCAAATAACATGGCAAAACACAAAGAATATCTTTCGCATACATACTGCCAAGGTTGCACTATTCAATTAGGATATCTCTGGTTACTTCAAACAGATGTCTGTTTTTTCTCACGGCGACGCTATTTTGTTGTGAAGTATAGGCACACGAAATTTGATGTTATATACAATTTTTATGTATAAATTTTAAACTGTGCTATCTGAGTATTCTGCCCTGTTATCTGACCTTAGTGTTTTAATAGTGCAGGAGAACTGATTTTCAATAAGTGTAAAGTATGTCATAAACATTTGTCTGACTTCACTTTTACACTTTAGTAGGTAAACCCATGTTGATACTAGTTATTCTAGATGATCCCCATATATCAGAATGAATAAGGTTAAATAGTGCGGATGACTTGTATATTTTGCCTGGGAACTCTATTTTGTATGATTAGCTAATTGACAAGATTTGCACGTAATGTTCTTCCGGTCAGCAGAGCTAAATAATTTTTAGATTAAACGTTCGAGATATACAAAATTGAGATGACCCAGTATGTTATGACATGGAAAAATGTCCCTTATACAATAATTTCTAGGGTGCAACATACTAGTTGTGTTCTGATCATTGGGCAGCTCGGTTGTGCTAATTAAGGCTATGTTGTCTTACTCTGGTAGATACAGACCATGTTTCTAGCACTGCCAATCATCCCCTTCATTTTGTTTTTCTAAAAACAACATTATGTGGATAAGAAGCACGCTATGTAAATATTATCCCTAGTGAGTTTACCAACTGATAACAGATTAAAGCTTAGGATAGGGACACGCAAGACGTCTTTTAGAACTCTTTTATCATTGATTATCACAAAGCTCATACTTATAATTTCTAAGGAAGTCCCATTAGCAGTTTCAACCTTCTTAGATACAGGAAACAGAAAATAGGACTTCAGAAGTTTATCATTATTTGGCATATAACCAGTCTCCCGGAGTCTATGATCCATGAACTACTAGAGCTCAGCTGGAAGTAGTCTACCATTATAGCTTGGATTGTTTTAAATCGGCCACTTTGTCTGTTTAGTAATTCAATCATAGTTGACACTTTGTAAGGACCTCGGCTTTAGCTACCTAGGTTGAGGTGAGGTGTGTTGTGCTCTGCCGAGCTGTGGCGAGCTGCCTTGTATTGCCTATCTGGTGTGCAGCTCTTTGTCAAGCAGCGAATGGTTTTTAATGTAGTCTCTAGAGGGCATTGCTAGACTTCAGGGGAGGTTTTCCTTCTCGCACTAGCTTCATTTGCAACTTCCAACAATCAACAACTGTATGTCCTTTGTTTTTACAGTGTTTGCACACTTACTTCCTATAGAAGCAAAGTGTCGTTTAACATCCAGTCCAGATTCTTCTGTAGATTTTTCAATATGCAATGCCGAGGTCTCCATATTTGGAGTACTCCCATCATGACCTTCTTCTGGCTCTCTTCATGTTTGATCTTGGCGAATGCAGCCTTCAAGGTCAGAAGTAGTTTTGTGCTCATAATTCAATTTCGAGCACTATCGAATGATGGATTCAGTCCAGTAAGGAAATGTAATAACCGTCTTCGTTATGTTATTTCTTTATATAGACCAGCATCAGTGATACAAGACCATTGATGTGTTTCAAAGGAGTCAATCTGTTGACATGTCTTGGTCAGTAGAGTATAATATTTGTGTGCCGGTAGATTGCCTTGTTTAAGCTCATGAAGTTGAGCTTTGAATTCATAGAGCTCAGAGATGTTGTATTGTTTTCAGTACATCTCCTTTATTGTAGCTCAGATTTCTGCTGTAGTGTTGTATTTCATGAAGTCATCGAAAATGTCGGGTTGCATAGAACGTATCAACCGTGACATTATCATGTTATTCTCTGACTTTCACAGACGATAACTTGCATCATTTTCAGATGGAACAGTGATTGTTCCATATAAGTATTTCTCATTGCCTTTGCCGGTGATGAACATTCCACCCCTCAAGGCCATGAGAGCTAGTTATCTCCATTCAGCTTGTGGTTGGTGATGACAACGGAGGAATCATTAGAAAGTTGAGAACCACGGACAACTCCTGATGCCTGATCCGAAGTGGATGTGGCCTCTGTATATTCAGCTGAGCTGAAGGTTGCATCCATTTAAAGAATATTTAAGATTTGCAAGAAAAACATGAGGTAGCTAAAAAGAATCAGATTGATCTGATATCATGTCGAGCTTAAAAGAATTGAAAATTCATTCAAGTTAAGAATAAAATTTACAAAGTTACTCTCCTTTTATAGGAGTTTTTTCGCCTCTAACAGTTTTCTTTTTCACTTATACAGTGGTTACTATTTATCTACAATGATTCCTAATGGTTACAAGGTAACAACTAGTTATCTATTTTGCTTGGACCTATGTACAGTTAAGGTCCTAAGTTATATTAAAGTAAGTGCTGCAGCTCCGCCTTAGCTTTAATGCCTGACTTGTTCATCTTTATTCCAGTTCTGTTTTTCTGCTTTTCTTTACCTCGACTATTCTTAGTTCTATGCTCCTTTTCACCTCAGCTCTTCCTTTCTCGGCCTTGATCACCTCAGCACGGTAGTAGTACTTCGTTAGTACAACACAGCTTCACTTCGCCATTCCACTTAGCTCAGCCAGTCCTATATTTAGGTCAGCTCATCTTGGCTAACTTATTTCAGTCACTTGTCTTATTATCTCAAAACGACAACTACTATGTTCAGGTCAGTGTACCTCAGCCAAGCTCGGCACACTTTGGCTGGGCTTATTTCTACATATCTTCTGAAGGCCAAAATCCTATCTCAAATCCTTCGTACGTAAAACACCACAAATACAATGAGTTCATAAAAACACTTGTATAAAATTAGTGTTAAAAGTTTAATCATGTAAGAAGGGATTATCTACCTTTTCCTAAGGAGTATTATGGAAAAAATCATGTGATGCAAGATATATGACACAAATACCATAACAAATTACAAGTTTTTTTCTAAATGTCTCTTATACAAAAATTTTGGGATTTTTCTAATAGAATAGAATTGCTGTTAGGATGAAGACAAGTATTGAAATTCCTATAAGAGGAATGAAATATTTGATATCACATATGCCTCTTATCCTTATCTTTTTCTATAGTTTCCTAGTTGTATTCTACATGTCATTTCCTTGTAGCTGTGTTGTAAAATCTACTATGTATACAAGACATACTGGCGAGTTATGTTTGTGGTTTGTGGCTAGCAGACAAGTTCTTTTTCCATGAAAATATTCATGTTCTTTATATTCCATCCTTTTGCATAGTCTTTTTCGCTTGTGTTTGTCATCTTTTTTTTATCAACTGGTATTAGAGCTTTGAGCCGATCAACATGGAGGACGGCAGGATAAGTGTTCGATATTTCAACAGGAAACACTTTCTTATTGTGATTACAAATAACTGATACGTTATATGCAAAGAAGTTGGAGGATGCGATGTTGGAGCACAAACTCGACAGCACGGACGATAGGGTGTGGAAGAAATTATATCATTGAGTTCTTGGACTCATCCACAACACTATCTCGAAGGGTGTTGCTTCGCACTTACTCAACAAAACTACAACTTTTCGCTTTATCAAGCGGCTGTCTGCTTTGTTTAAAAAGCCATCAAGTTCTAACAAAATTCATCTTATTCGGAGGCTGTTTCAACTACAAATGGCCATAGGTGTCTTCGCTATAAAGCATGTGGCCTAGTTCAACCAAATTGTGAATCAACTAATTGCAGTCGCATACTCTTTGAATGACGAGCTGCTCGCACACTGTTTGTTGGTTCTATACCAGATAGTTGGTCTATTACCATCGAGGTGATAATGAATCAAAAAAGATGACCCTCAACTATGATCATGACCGCACCATCATCAGTGAGGGAATTTGTAGGAATGATCGAGGCGAAGGGAGTGGATCAGCCTTAACTATTCAATAAAGACAAGACATCCTACGAATGAATAGTCGAGGAAGAAATAAATCCAAGGGACGTAGAAATTCTCAAAATAGAAGTGAGATACATCTTTAAATTGTAGTGAGGTGGAGTGTTAGAACTGTGGGAAGATGGACACGAGTGCAAGATGCCAAAGAAGATGAAGAAGGGGGAAATGCCAAATTTAATGAATGTAATGACAGAGGAAGATTCTAAAGATGCCTCAGTCCTTTGTTCCGGCAAGCCCATTAAATCATGGATTATTGATTTTGGTGCATCATTTCATTCTACCTCATGTAAGGAATTGATAAGAGATTTCGTGTTCACAGAATTTGAGAAGGTGTTTCTATCAAATGGAAAACCTTTGGACATTGCGTGCAAAGACAATGTCAAAATCAAGTCGAGACACGGCGGTAGATGGACATTGCGTGATGATTAATATATTCTCGAGTTGAAAAAGAATATAATTTTTGTAAGCCAATTAGATGATGAGGGGTACAAAGCTAACTTTGCAGAATGATGCTTGAAAATCACCAAGGGGGCATGATTGTAGCACAAGGAACCAAGAAAGGCTCCCTTTATTTAACAGACCATTGTGCAAACCTAAAGGCAGCAACGGAGGCCAAAACTAGTCCAATTTTGTGGAACAATAGATTGGGGCATATGAGTGATAAAGGGCTAAAAGAGTTGGATTCTAAAGGCTTGTTTTCGAGCATACTGATGGTGGAAACCAGTTTTTGTGAAGATTGCACATTCGGCAAAGAAAACCAGGTGAGTTTTTTGAAAGATGACTGAGAATGCAAGGAAGGAAGACTATATCTTGTGCACACAAATGTGTGGGGGCTAGCTCTGGTTCAATCACAAGGAGGCTCATGATATCTTGTGACATTCATCGACAATTCCATCCAAAAGGTATGGGTTTATTTCTTTGAACATAAATCTGAAGTATTTGAAGATTTTAAGAAGTGGAAGGCGGAAGTCGTGAATCAAACAGGCCGAAAGATAAAGTGTTTGAGATCAAACAATGGTGCCAAGTATAATGGGACAACTTCAAGACGTATTATGCGGAGTACAGAATATAAATTGTGCAAACTATCCTTTAGTGGCTACAACAAAATGGGACGACTGAGAGTATAAACTGCACCCTCAATGAACGAGTAAGGGCAATGCGTCTCCATGCAAAACCTCCAAAAACATTTTGGGTGGAGATAGTAATACAACGGCCTACCATATCAATCGAAGTGCCTCCATGGCCTTAGAACTTGGCCTACCCAAGGAGAAGTGGTAAGGGAAGAAGATATCTTTTTCGTACTTGCCTGTCTTTTGATGTACAACCTATATTATATATATTCTGAGAATAGAGACAAGTTGGATGTAAATACAAAGAAGTGCATTTTTGTTAGGCATGAAACAAATTATTTAGGCTATAGGTTTTGGGATGGACAGGGCCGGAATATAGTTCGATCATGAAACGCTATCTTCAATGAGGATGATAAAGCTTCTAATCCAAATGCAAATGAAGCAAGGGAGATTGATTTAGACAAAACATAAGTTTCGGATGGTGAGGCTGAAACTAAGAGGGATATGGCTAAGGATACTAATGAGGCTGAACAAGATGAAGAAAGCTCACAAGAATTGGTGTTGAAAAAATCTACTCGCGTTTGTAAGCAAAACGCACGGTACTTATCTTCTCTAAATTACTTACTCTTGATTGACTCAGGTTAACCCGAAGATTATAATGAGGCCAGAAGTTCAAGTGACACAGCCAAGTGAGAGCAAGCAATGACAGAGGAGTTACAGTTACTAGGTAAAAACAACACTTGGATAGTAACTAGGCTGCAAGAAGGAAAAAGACCATTGAGAAAAATAGGTTTATTGAATCAAAGAAGAGACAGATAAAAGTAATCGGTATTGTTACGACCCGCCCCGGGCCTAGTAGTTTATTTGGAGAAGCGTTTCAACTATCTTCGAAAGATATCGAAATCGTGTTAACGGTATTTGTATTAAGTAAATACTTCGAAAACATATATATAAATAAATGGTTTTCATATTACATATAAATAGAGTTTTGTATTACTTTTTGCCACAAGTAAGTAAACATGGATGTAACAAATAATTATGTAAGCTATATAATACAAACATGTGTATTTTCTCAAAAAAAAAAAGAAATACCCAACCACCCCTCCAAGGCCTTTGCCGGACCCCCTCACATTAAAACACACAAAAGTCTACATCATTTTCTTGAGAAGACAACTTGCAGGAGCTTTAGACTATTTTTCCATTATCCCACTTTCTTTTGTCATCCAACCAAGACAAAAAGTTTAATCACTTTCCTCTCTCCATCAAGCCAAAACCTTATACACCCAAGAGAAGGAGGACGACTTCTTGCTTTCAAGACAAAGCTTCATCATCACTCCCCCTCTATACAGATTTTCGGTTGGCAATAGAAAAGGAAAGAGAAAAGCTCCAACAGTCTCTTTCATCCCTCCCTCATTCAAGCATCATTTTTCCAACTTCTCCCCATGGCTAGGAAAAATGTGAGCAACCATATGGGTTTGAAGCAAGTTTTTCAACTCCAAATATGTTAATCAAACAAGTATCGAAGGTAAAACCTTCTCAAAATCATTCTTATCTTACTCTCTTTTTATGGAAGCTCATCCTCTCTTCTTTTTGGTCAAGACCGTACCCACCCGAGTTCATTCAAGCTTCAACCCAAGAAATGGTGAGGAATTCTTCTTAAGTCCATTCAAGATTTTCTCTAAATCACCTTGTTTGAAGCTTGAAATCCTTTTCCTCTTAGCCTCCAAGTTGGCCGCTCCTTTGTTGGTGATGGTGGAGGCGACTTTTCAACATGCAACCCAAGATTCAAGCCCTTCATAATTTAAGTTTCAAATTAACTAAAAAGGTAAGAAATCATTCTTAACTTCTTTAAGATTCTTCCTTAAATCACCATGCATGTGGATGATTTTCCCTTCCCTGTCCCTTTGTCAAGGCCGCTCCTTCCATGTTGGTAAAAGGTGGTGATTCTTCAAGTCAAACCACAAATCAAGCCTAACAATGGATTTCTAAATATAATATTTAAGCTCAAGAGCAAAAAGGCAAGTACTCTTCCTAGATCCGTCATGAATTTCAAAGATCTAAGTGTATGTTTATATCAAAGTGGATCATCCATGGTTATGTTCAAAGATTTAACAACAAGAATATGTAAAATAGGTGGATTTGTGTATAGTATAGGTATATACATATGGGTATATACACGGATCTAAGTACATATATAACAATAAAATGATCTTTGGGGAGTATATTTACATATATACATACGGTTATATATATATATACATACACTTAGCATTTTCGGCCATAATGTGTATTTTTAAGGTTTATGGCTTATTTCAAATTGTGAGCAAATATATATATATATTTAAAGTATAGAAACATAAATATATATATATATATATATATATATATACACGTAGTATATACAGTAGTATAGGTATATGTTGGTTTTAAAATTTAAAGACGAAAAGCTCCAGTGTTATGCTTCATTTTGGACACAGATGTGTAAGGGTGTGTGTGCATATGTGTGCACGGCCAATGGGACAAAAGAAATGACATGGTAATGTTAAATGAGTGCTTGGACATTATGTAAAAGTAGGTGGCATGTAATAATATAAAATTGCAAGTTGCTATGTGTGATAGTGGGTGTGTATGTTCCTATATATCTAATGTGCATGAAAGAGTAGAAATCAGGAAGTGTGTTGTGCAGTAGTTCGGCCAAGTGGGCTGAAAAGGTACCATCATGACACTATAAAAATTAATTGAACATAAATATGTGTATCCTATATGCCATGAATTAATTATTAAGTTGAAATAAGCTTGTGTGTTTATATGTATGGATTTTCGGCCAAGTGGCCTTTTTGTGGGTTAAGAAAATATGCATATTGATTTGATAACATATATGAGAAGATATGAAAATGAAATATGAGATTATATAGTAAAGTATGTTAAAGTAGGTATTTTAGTTCGTACATTAATTAGAAGAGGGAAAGTTCATGATTTAAGTGATAGATTAAGTGGATATGTAGAGACTTTAAGAATATGACGATATGAGTATGATCGGCGTATTTATACATGCGATATAGAATAGAAACAGATTCATTTGCATACATGTTGCATCACAAGAAATGTTTAAAAGTTATGATATGGTTATGATTTTGCTATATTCAGACATCTTATAGTTTCAGTAATGGTACTGTGTATAGCCAGTTTATGACATCACATGTTTTCAAGAGATTTTACCAACATGTTTCAGAAAGAATAGATTACACGTAACAAACTGTATCAACAGAACGGAAGATTCCAAGAGACATAGTTTATGTTTACAGTTATGAGTCGTGTGAGTACCTCGTGAGCGTACTTGGACTCCTCGACGATTTTATAGTATACATTATGTGCCGTATGTTTATCAAGCGAACGATTCCTGAGATCACCAGACTATACGATGCTTCGTATGTTCATCAGGCGAGCGATTCCTGAGATCACCAGACTGTAAGTTATGTGTCGTATGTTCATCAGGCGAGCGATTCCTGAGATCATCGGCCATACGAGTCACCATTAGATACATATACCTACGATGAGCGTATCAGTGGTATATGAAACTACTTGGAGAATCTTTCCGATCACCGTTGATATTGTTTTCTTACGTAGGATGGCCATCACTTATTTTATAGTTTACAGATATATATTTTGCTTTTAAAGTTAAAAAGCTATGCATCAGAATCATAAGAATCATCATTGCATCCTTACATTGGAGATAGAATCGATGTGCAATATAGAATGAGAATCGAGAGAATAAGATGTAGACACAGACAAGTCTTTAGAAGGTTAAGTAGATGTCCATTATAACTTTCTGAAGCTTCATATTCTTGTCTACGCATTATATCATGTGAATGACGTTAGTACTTGCAAATTATACCTTAGGATATGGTTAGAATATCTGTCAGTTATTGTAATTAAGTTGATTAAGAAAGATTACGTATGAAGATGTAGCTACAAGCTATGATCTCAGTATGATACAGATTAGAACGTAAGTATAGACAAGTATGTAGGAATGGAATGAGGTAGACAGTTATGATTTTCTATGGTACGAGGTAAATTTTCATGTTATGTTTTATATTCGTATCATGCCTCTTTTAACTATAATGGAGACGCGCTTTATTTTGTCCAGTGTTATGTTATCAGTATTTTGTGCCCGTCTCCCTATTTATAATCCACATGACGTATCTGGTAAGATTACTTGCTAAGCGATTAAAAGATTGGCTATCGCTCATACTTGCCTCATTTATTACTTTTCAGATAACAGGTATCGCTATACAAACTTGTTGAGAACATGTTAGATAGATCATTGATAACGAAGAAACCTACCGAGAGATTTGCTTCAAAGGCGTTAGGTCTTGGTTTATGATGTATTTAAGAAGGTTTCAGTATTCTGTATATTATGACTTGCACAGATTATGATGTAGTGCATTACATGTCGATGATGATTTGTTTTTATTATGTTTCTTCCGCTTATCGATTCATTATTCATGACGACATGTACATGTATAGTATCGACGCTTTGTACTCTTTGGAGTAGAGTACGGTGGGTGCACCGTGCCATAACCCTGGTTTCGGGCGGGGTGCTATAGGTATAAGGCGAGATTGGTGGTCAAGGGTTTCTTACAAAAGAAACGAGTTGATTACACCAAGATATTCTCACCCGTTGTAAAGCTCACGTCTATTCAGCTCAGCATACTAGCGGCCAAGAATCTACACCTTCAACAACTTGATGCAAAGATGGTCTTTCTTTACGATGACTCAAAATAAGAAATTTATATAGAACGGCCCAAAGGCTTCAAAGTCAAAGGACAAGAGGATCTCGTATGTAGATTGAATATAAGTGGTATAAATTGTTTGAACACTTCATGTGTAGTCGTAGAGTTAAATGAGAATATATGGATCATTGTTGTTATTTCAAGTCTTTCAGCAGCTCCTGCATTATTTTATCGTTATATGTTGATGACATGCTTGTTGTGGGAGCTAAGAAGAAGGAGACTTATGCGTTAAAAAAAATACTTATCGCAAATGTTCGAGATAATAAACTTGGGTCAGGCAAATAAAATTCTTGGCATGCGTATCCTTCCAGATCGAATGGGAGGTTCGTTGACCTTGTCGCAAGAAAAATACATCATTAAGGTGTTGGACTGATCTTGTGTGCAAGATGCTACTCTGAGGATTACACTGTCAGGGGTACAACTCAACTTGTCAAAATCTCATTCACCTAAAACGGAGGTGGAGTAGAATTATATTGATAATGTACCATATTCTTTGGCCATTGATAGACTCATGTACGCTATGGTTTGTACGAGACCCGATATTGCTTATGCAGTTGGAGTAGTAAGCTGTTACATGGCAAATCCCGTTGCCGCATACTGGGAGGTGGTAATATAGGTGCTGATATATTTGTAGGGTACTTCGAGTATTGCATTATGCGTCATGAAAAGTAACGGGGGAATTGAAGGCTTCGTTGATGCGGACATTGATGGTGATAGTGACAGTTGGAAGAGTACTTCCTGTTATATTTTTACATATGATGGTACGACAGTAAGTCGGGTATCAAAATAGCCAAAATACGTAGCACTTCCTACGCTGAAGGCCGAATAAGTTGCAGTCTCGGAAGCCAGAAAAGAGATGGTATGGTTACTTAATTTTCTGGAAGAAATTGGAAGGGATCAAAGTAGCAGGCCGCTCTACATTGATAGCCAAAGTGCTTTGTGTCTCACGAAGAACCTGGTGAATCACTCGAGGACAAAGCACATTCAGCTAAAGTATCATTATATGCGTGATTTAGTGGACGATAGGACTTTGTCATTGACGATGAAGTATTTTTATGTGATCTTTTCATTGTGTCTTATTGTTTTATGATAATTACAAAAACACAAAAATGCAAGGAGACATGAATTATATAATGAGTATATATATAGACACACACACGTATGTGGCATGTGATAAAATATAGGGTTGATATGAGGAGAGATATATTTAAGGGTCAAAGGGTATGGTCAAACATAAGTTTGAGGTATGAGTGAGATAAGTGTTGCTATGTGTATTTGAGATGTGTATATCCAACATATGAGCATGGCATATTGCAGCGCCCCTACCCAAAACTAGGGTTTCGGCTCGATGCACCTGCCGTACTCTACTACGAGAAGTACATGGCGTCGATACATACATGTGCATGTTGACATAAAACATGAATCGGTATATTGGAAGCAACATAAAGATAAACATACGATATGTATAAATATACAAATCATCAAATCCGTACAAGTCATGAGGTACATGCCCTAAAATAATATACCTACAACACGATAAAACAAAAATCCTCAAAAGCTAGGTCTTGGCACACATCTCTCTCACGGATAGTCTACGTGGGGTTCGTTCTCTATGTATCTAACATCGGGGACCCTGTCTACTCCAAATGATTAAAGTTAAGTATGAGCAATAAGAATGTTACGCCCAAATTTTTCTGTTACGTCGTAACGTTTTCAATACCGTGAATTTATTTACGTCGTATGAGATTCCTAAATTCTTTGTTATGTTGATACACTAGAAAATTTTATAACGAACGTTATCAAACATATTGTAAAAAAATTAAATAAACATAATTGGTAAAAACTTTAGTTTTGGATTAAATTAAATTAAAACTAAAAGACATGACATAATAATTTTTCACTACTTAAACAAATCGGAAATAAAACAAGACATGACAAGATAATTCGGGTAGAAGGAAAAAAGATGTATATATATATATAGACATACACACACATATAATAGGGCAGCCAAGTAGGGGAAAAAGAAAAAGAAATTGTGGTTAAAAAAATATCTCAACAAAATACCAAGTGTAGAAAATTGTGTAGAAACAAAATGATGGTATTTTGTTCTATTCTACCCACTCAAACCCCAATGTAACCATCCTTCCTTCCATGTCGGAAGAAAAGATTTCTTTTATTTTGTCTCCGCTATACAACAAAACCCTACACGGTTTTATCTCAATCATCATATTTTCTTCCACTTTGTCCTACATGGCAACAAGACAAGCCACCCTCCTCTTCCCCCTACCCCTGGGCCAGCCACGCCAAACCCAAGCGGACTAGACTACTTCTTTTTCTTACACACTCTTCCCACTTACTCATTGTCCTAAAACCTAATGCACTCATTAAACAAGAAAAAAAATCTCTCTCTCCCCTCCCCCTCACCCTTCAGCTGAGATCCTCAAAAAAAAGGCAAACCCCTTTCTTTTCTTCACTTCACACTTCAGAAAAACTTCATCTTCCAACAAATACTCTCTTCTCTCTCTTCCAAGAAAACTCAAGCCTTCAAACTTTTCTTCTCTTCCTCTCTTAGCCGAGACCTCCCACACAAGCAAGGGGAGGATTTTCTTCATTTCTTCTTACACAAACATCATCTAAGGCCAAGTTCCAACATCCTCCATCATCCAAGAGTGATTCGAGAAGGGTGTAGAGCTTAGAATCAAGGAAGAACAAGGTAAGAAACTCCATGTAGACTAAGTTAAATCCTTCCTTTTATCTACCATCCATATGTTGTTCACTAACCCTCTCACTTTGGCTTCAAAATCGTGTGCTCCAAGGAAGAAAGGAGATGTATTCTTTTCCAAGCCAAGTGAAGAACCATCACTTTAAGTTGTAAGAAAAGTGAAAAAGGCAAGTGTTCTTCCTAGATCCTTCATGGATTTTCAAAGGTTAAGTATATATGTTTATATCAAAGTTGGATCATCCACATAGTATGTTCAAGTTTTCACCATAAGAATATGTAAAATATATGTTTCTATGTGATACGTATATTGTTATATATATGTACACATAATTGGCCATAACACAAGAAGATGGAATTTTAGGCATAAATGAAATGAAATGAATATTCTTAGGTGATATATGTATAAAACAAAGAAAGAAAGTGAAGTCATATGTAATGTTAAGAAAGTGTACTAAGAATGTAACTTTGGTATATTTGTTCATGTATTTCTCTATGATGATCATCAAGTATGCATCTTCTACGATTTTTTGGTTTTCCTATGTTTTATGATCTTGTTTTTAGCATGTTTATGTATGCATCATAAGCATGACTAACATACTTGGTCACAAGTGCTATTTTTTATAGTCATCATTTCATATATATATAGATATATATATATACACACACACACACATATATACACACATGGCCATAAGGCCACTTTTGACACCTCACTTGTGTTTGTTCATCCATCTTCATTATGTTGCATATTAAGGATGTTTATGGCTCAAGAAAGTGACTTTTCATGGTTTCTGTCACTTTTATGTTTCATGTATTCTTTATGTGTTTTTAACCTTGAAAATCACCATTTTGATGGAAACTATTACGCATGTAAATGCAATAAATATTAAGTCATGATATATGTGCATAAGATGTGAAAAAGTAGAGATTATGTGTGTATATATATATGTATATATATATATGGCTTTATTGCATATTATGTATACATATATGTATAATATTTATTAAGATATGAAATATGACTAAGTTATGTATTTTATTTATATGACATATCAAAGTGATTAAGAAACAAGGATTTTAAATGACTAAGTGTTAGAATATAAGTTGTATATGGAATATGCAAATTAAGAAAATGATGTTGAGTAAAAATTACAAAAGGGGGGCTGTTTTGGGTTGCTTGGCTGAATGGTACCTTTTTGGGAGGGTAAAAGTGGTATTTTCTTTAAGTTATGACATATAGGATGTAGATAAATGGTGAATGTTTGATGATTAAAGTGTAGAATAACCAAATTACCCTTTGGCCGAGAGTTAGGGCTTCATGAAATAAAAGTTTGAAAAAAAGTTATTTTTACGGCATCATATGTTTTAAAAGTTCATACGCGTGATGAATAATAAACATGAGACAGTTGATTCCAAACGACACATGTTATGTTATGTACATGATTATGTTATGTTGGTGCACCATCCTGACATGGGGACCAGAGTGGTAGGTGTAAGGTGCATGTGCTATCGTTATGATCGAGTGTAACACATTATCTGGGATAGAGGATCTCTGTCATAATGTATCACTGTTAGAACATGTACTTATGTTTTATGTGGTACATGTACTATATGGGGAACCATTTGTTATGTCATGCATTATTATTCTTATGAAAGTGCTATAGCCATTTATGAAAATGTTGTGTCTTCATGTTTATGAAAATGTCATGTTATGTATCTTATGGAAAAGTCACGTTATGAATTTATGAAAAGTCATGTTTTCATTTAAAATGAACCATGTTATCCTTCAGTTATTTTTAGAATATCCTTAAGCCTATGATGTCAATAAGTTGATCAAAGAAGGATGTATGCATGAAAGTGTAGTTGTTATAAGCTTACGACCTTAGTTTAGGACACAGATTAGAATTTAAGTATGGACATGTATGTGATGTTTATAGACATAGGTAGAAGAATAATGTTCCTTATGTTACGATGTTGAATTCTTATGTATTTCATGTTGCTTATTATACTTATGGTATGTCACTTTATTTGTTAAATGGAGATGTGTCTTATTATGCTCTATCATTATTTTATCACCCCGTCTCCCAATGCATGATCCACATGACGTATCTAGTAGGACTACTTGCTGGGTTATTACGTTTTATCGCTCATACTTGCCTTTAAGCACTTGCAGAGGACATGGTTCCCGATGTTAGATACATAGAGGATGAACCCCACGTAAACTATCTGTGAGAGAGCTGTATGAAAGGACCTAGCTTTTGGGGATTTATGTTTTATAATGTTATACTTCTGTTATTTTGGACATGTACCTCATGACTTGTACGGATCTGACGATTTGTATATTTATGCATGTCGTATGTTTATCTTTATTTCGCTTCTGCTATATCGATTCATGTTTTATATCGACATGCACATGTATGTATCGTCTTGTACTTCTCGTAGTAGAGTACGAGGGGTGCACCGGTCCAGATGCCTAGTTTCGGGCGGGGTGCTACACATATGTTGAAGGGAAGCTTAAATACTTTAAATAAGAAAAAATGTGATATCTTTTTTTGTTTTTTCTTAAGTGTATTTTGATGATTAGAAAAATGAAAAAATAGTGATATTGGTATATGACTTATGTAAGTGGCTTCTTTATGTACGTGGCTCTTATACTAATATTGGTATATGACTTATGTATGGGGCTTAATATATGAGATATGGTACAAAATGGCATATGAGGCTAACGAGATTGGTATATGACCTGTGTATGTGGCTCGTGTACATGGCTCATGTAGTGGTATTGGTATATGACTTCTATATTTGGCTTGATATATGACATTTCGTATAAAATAGTATATGAGGCAAATAGGGTGAAAATTTGCATACGCAGCACGAGTTTAATAATGAGTATGATATATATGGCAAAAATACATACGATGTTGGTATTGAAGTATATAAGAATGAATGTTTTATGGGAGAGAATGAATGCTTTGACATTGACTTTTGGGGAGTATGAAGTATGGAGGTGAACTTGATATCCTTTAGTGTTTGATATATGCAATGACTAAGGAGAAGATATACTGTTTCGAACAAAAAAATAATTTCAAAAGCCTGGAATGGTATAAGTGTCCTTTTCCATACAAAATGTCTTTTAGAAGTGTATGGTTTTGAAATCATAAAAAAGGAGGAATTTGTTGGAATATGAATGTTTTGATAAAGTTTAAAAATTGTTTGAAAAGGGATTGAAAAGTCATTTTATACTTGGAAAATTGCAGAGCCTTGAACAAAGAAGTAACATCATACCCTGACATAGTCTCTAAATAGATATTAAAGTATGCATCATACCCTGACATGAAGCTCTAACATAGACCAATGTATACATCATACCCTCATATAGATCATTTGATATACATCATATCCTCACATAGATCGATCAATGTCATCTAGAATTCAAATTTACACAACACTGTCAAACATCATCTCCTCACATAGATCCATCGATGTACATTATAACCTTACATACACCGATCGATGCCATTGTGAATTCACATTTTTATCACCGCTGCAAGCAAATCTAAGAAAGATTTAAATTTTTTTCTCTGTAATATTACCACAAATTGATTCTGTACTTTCTTCCAACACGTATAATTCTTTCTCGACTATTGTAAACATATTTAAGATTCTCTTGGGTGGCTATTCATCATTAAAGTCAAGCGTAGGGTGGTTGAAGACTATTTGGACATCTTTAAAATAATTGATGGAGTAGAAGACTACTACGGATGCTGCAAAACGTAGCTCACATCCTCTATATGTTGAAGAAGCTCAAAGAGGTATTTATATATTTTCATCCTCTTCAAGCTTCATTTCTCATTGTTGTAAAAAGCTCTCAAAGATGCGAAAGTCCTTAAAGCTCATTAATCACTTTTTGCTTGTTTTCATAGTTGTATTGTGAGAGCAGAAGTGTAAGAAAAGGAAACTCTACATATTTGATCTCTTGCTTAGACTTATTAGAAAATGAAATTTCACCTTTTTCCAAAAACCAATTTGGTGAAGGATCTTCGATAACCCTTTGTTGAATTGTAAAGAAGCAAGAAGTGTTTATTGCTTGTAGCTGTTGTTGTTGATGTTGCACAAACTGTTTGTGCAATAAGCTACTATTGTTGTAGTCGACGTTGCACAAGTTGATTGTGCATTAAGTTGCTAGTGGTGTAGTTGTTGCTTGTCCAAATTGTTAGTAGAAGTGTTGTTATCGTCGTTGTTCTTGTTCCTTGTTTAATGTGATACAAAAATTTTTAATTAAAAATCTTATTCGAAACAAAGTGGTAGAAGAGTAGAATAAAAGAGATTTGAATCAGTCTAAATCTTTTCTCAATTCATTCTTTCTGATCTTTTCTTTTTTTATTTTGGGAGCATTTGCGTTGGCATGAGATAAACAACAAAAATTCTGAAAATAAGCCTAACACTCTATTTACTTCTCTAGAGTGTTTGTAACGGAACTGACAAACATATTGATGTACTATATCGTACAATTCTGAAACATTGTTATTCTTTTATTTATCTTAGTTTTAGTTTTTGATTCGACTAAATATTTACAGTTGAACCATACTCAACGTTGTGAGATTAAACGCGTGCCTCGAACTATCATACGATAAAATCAATAGTTTGCTCTTATTCCTATTGCAAGAAAATCTTATTAACTAGGCTGTTCGAAATTTATTTCATTAATTTTATAATCATGCAACTCACATCTTAAAAGTGAACAAGACGCATATAAATGAGGCACCCAGTTTTTTTATAAATAAGGTATTTGATTCCTACGAAGTTATTATTTTTGAATTTGAAGCGAATAAGATATGTTTATTAGAAACTGGGAGGAAATGAAAAGAAAAGAAAAGAAGAAACAATGGAAAAAAGGGCGGGAAAAAAGGCGGGACTGGGAGGAAATGAAAATGCAAAGAAAAGAAGAAACAATGGGAAAAATGCGGGAAAAAAAAGGCTAGCTGTAACTGCGTACTTGGGACAAGCTGATCCTGACATCTCCACTTTCTGCCTTCTGTTCCCGACCATCACCAGGCGGCGGCTTTTTCCGTACAATTGTACATTTGTACACATTAGCTTGTGAATTTGTTGGCAAAGTTGAACCACAACACAAAGGGCTCTACTGCCTCAAATACAAGGAACTGCGTGAAGAATGTAAATCAAAAGTTCATCGGCCTCTTAGATTGGATGAGATCTAACACAGTTACTCACACAAGGTACTTCCTACAAACCAATCCTTTGGTCTGGCAGCAGAAGAACACCCACACTGTGTGTGTCACTGGATTCGAATTCATGACCTATTGTTGACAATCTCTAACTCGAGTACCAACTGGACTACCCTAATGCCATTAGCATGTGAATTTGAATTTACAGGGAGAGGGCATAGTACTAAATCATTCCATTATCTTAATAAGAAAAACTATGTACCATATCAAATTACCGATACATAACATTCCATTATGACATTGTTTAAAGAAAATAGAAATATTTCAAATTAGTGGTACACGATTTTGATTAGGTTAAATGTAAAAATTATTATATTCTTTCATGTTGAACAAAGTCCGTACCATTTCTTGCCTGCTCGTGTGTGTTTGTTACTGAAAACAAAAAAAAAAGTTAAATGGTTATTTTCACCTAGAACCTAATAATTCTAATAATATATTTGTATGTCCCATAAAATGACCACTTGAACATAAGGAAATGATTGCCCATAGCATATAAAGAAACACAAAAGTATCCCAATCCCATGAAGCAAGCCTCATAAATAAATTGACCTACTAGTACATATGCGTACCATTCCTACACCAAAATTAATTCTCTAAAAATATAGGTTCAACCTATAAGAAAATAGCATTATAATATAGCAGGCAACAATCAACACGATAAACTCGCCAAACTAGACTAAACACAATTGTGTATGCACAAGTAAATCTAATCGAATCTAATTTATTTATGAAGTAGATTCGGCTACACGTTCATTCCACTCGCTTAGATGAAATAGATTCGGTTAAACACTCGTATAGAATTAGCCAAGTAAATCTAATCAAATGTAGGAAAGCACAATTAATTCTCTAGCTACTAGCACAGATGCGTGTCATTCCTGCACCAGAAATAATTTTGTAGCTAACATAACTAACAAGTTGATGAAGAACTAAAGGTTGAACCTACATGGAAATAGCATTATGATACATGAGGAGGCATCAATCAACGGGATGGGATCTCCTGCCCCTCAATCCCCTTACTCCATTCATGACTAAGCGACACGTGACAGCAGGATGGGGTGGTGAGATTAGATGCAGGTGAACTTTATCTAGTCTCACCATCTCATTTGATGCCACGTATCGTTCGGTGACGCACGGGTGAGAGAAAATAGGTGAGGAGATCCTATCCCTCAATCAACACGGCAAACTCGTCAAACTAGCCTAAGTACAATTGTGTATTGAGAAAACATACAAATCTAATCTAGGAAAGCTGATAAATCTATCATCAATATATATACACACACACAAACATTCATTCCTACTCTTTCTGGATGTTTTCTGAGGTTTGGATTAGCGTGGCTCCTCCAAGCAGCATCTTCGCCCATCTAAACTACATCGGAGGTCGACTGTACAGGACAACAACATTCACGGATTTCTACCGCCATTTAATTCCTTATCACATCAATGACAGTCATATAAATATGTATGCTTTTTCCTTCGCCAAGGTTTTATCCACAAGGGTGGTTTTTCTTGGCAAGGTTTTAATGCGGCATATCATATATGACTGGAGATATGACATTCTTGTTTCATTATTTTATTATTTCGACTACTCTGACTATTGTAATATGGTTTTCCTCCGCCATATGTGAGGTTTTTTCATGAATAAATAAAATTTTCTTAAAATATATATATATATATATATATATATATATATATATATATATACACACGTATATGTATATGTATATATCCAACCAAAGAAAATAATAAATGTAACTACGGAAGTAGTAAACACAATAAACTAAGACAGCAAATAAACTAATCCTATTGGCATGCATACTTTACTAAATCAAACTGCTAAAGAAAGCGATGAAGAAAATAGAATAGAAGCTAAACAGTAAAATCCAATTCAGTTAAATGTTAAAATATGTTGTTAACTCAATTTTAATATTTCTTTATAGTAAAAAGTTTGACAGTTGTCGTTATACACCTGATCCCTCTGTGCCTTGATTAATATTGCAATGCAGGAAACACATAAGTGGTGCTGCCTCCCTGCCCACCAGCAATACCACTGCTATCCCATCAAATGCCAACACGTATTGGCAGCACACCCGTTTCCCCCCCAACCCCCATTCTATCCTTCTCAACCTTATACATATACTAGAGCTGGCTTTCTCTTTTCTATGCTCAAACGTTGCTCAAGTTTATGCAAGCAAAACTCTCACTTCGTTTCAGCAAAACCATGGATCCCTTCTCTGTTTCTGCAAGAACTACAAGATACCTGCCACCTACCCCTTCGTCTGAAGGCATTCACAAACTAAGCAATATTATCGTGGAACATCTCCATATGTTCTTCATGGTCCTTATCCCTTCCGCTATTCAGTTTTGAGTTCACCTTGGATTTCCTGATGTTTCTATGTGTATCAGCTAGAGATGTTAAATGGAGACTATGGTTTAAGAGAATTCTGTTCTCTCTGATCTTTGTTTGTGCGTGTATTTCCCCTTCGTCTAAAGGCATTCACAAACTAAGCAATATTATCGAGGACCATCTCCAAATGTTTCTCATGGTCCTTATCCCTTCTGCTATTCAGTTTGTGTTCACCTTGGGTTTCCTGATGTTTCTATGTGTATCAGCTGGAGATGTTAACGAGCGATGACAATGTTGCACAAGCCTACAGCCTAAGGCGATCAAGGAATGAGCTGGTGTTAGAGATTCTGAAAGTTTTTCATCGTGTAAATAGGGGTTGAATATGGATGTTTTGTTCTCTTCTTTTTTGTTAAAATCCAGATATTTTTGCATTTTGTTCCTCTGTGTTACATTTGTGTTCGTTTCTCTCAGTTTTTTGCTTCGTTTCGGGTTGCAATGCATTCGGTAGAGAAACAGCTTCTATATATGACTTCTATATATTTCTAATACGTGAGGATCGTTTGGTACATACGATCTCCTAAGAAAATAGACAATGTTGTTGTTGTTCTTATCAGAAATTATAGTGGAATTAATTCTTCCTTCTTTCATTCTGCTCAATTAGATAGTAGCGATCATTTTGCTTCTTCTGTCTTTACCTTTCAGTTCCGTGCATAAATTTGCTGGATAGGACTGCAATTTTGTCTTAATAGACTGCACATTAACAACTTTGCCACCACTATTGACAATACAAAAGATATTTTACGAGTGTTTGTACTCTAAATATAAGCTAAATAGATGACTAAAAATTCTAAAAGTAAACTTCCAAACAATTAAAGTACACTAAATCACTAAAAGTACATAAACAAAAGAAATTACATTAGACATAAAAAGTACACGCACGAAGAATTTACATTCAATTTAAACAATACAGAAAACAAATTGGCTCAAATTATAAGAACACACAAATGGTACAAACCTCTTATAATCGAAAAATCCAAGAGGACAAATAGAGAAGTGCATATTCCTACATCACAGATTTTCTTTCTCCATGTCATTTCTTGTAGCGCCCCGCTCCCGAGACCTAGCATCGGGAACGGTGTACCCGCCGTATCTCGTTGAGGAGAATACAAAGCGTCGAGTCAATTTCCAACATGTCCAAAAAAGACGTAGAAATTTTTCTCGCGGAAACGAAATACACTAACATAAAGTTTTCTTGCTAAATAAAATCCCTTAATACAATAATAACCAAATCCTGACAATAATATAAGTCTGAAAAACCTAACAAGGTAATGTCTGATGAGATCCCAATAAAATAAAGACAAACAGTCGCAGGGTCTTCTTATATCCTAAGCGCGACCATCAGTCTGCCCACTCCACTGTATCAGCCCCGTCCTCAACAAAGACGTAGTCATGAGTCTCTTCCTGCTCACCTGGTTGGGGGGGGAGTAGGGGGTGAGTGACTGGGAAATCACTCAGTAGGCACCTGCCTCCAAGCAGGACAAGACAAGCATCCAAAAATGATATAACACATAGCACGTAAAACATGATGTCACGTAAGCATATGAATACGGAAAAGTAATTCACTCCAGATAAAAATGCGCAACAACATGATGCATGTCCCACTATACATGTCACACGCAACAAAATCATGTCACGCAGAATGCCAATATCCATATCATGCAATGCATGAACCCGGGTCGTACTGAGTGGCTGCAGGTCGTACACCCCACAGTCACCATACTGAGTGTGCGTGGCCGCGCCTCCGCACACCATCCTGAGTGTCGTGGCCCGCCACCGTACACCATCCTGAGCGCCCGTGACCCGTACGTCACGACCCGCCATCAATGCAATGCACGTGCCATGAATGCAAAATACAATCGCCTGAGGCCCCTGGCCCATCCTCACCATCCTCCGGCACTCAATTCTAGGTTCAATTATTATCCGGTTGTTAACTCAACCTTGTTCGGCATCAAGTCCACTCTTCCACGGCTTGTATACCTTTATCGTGCATTTTCTATATTTTTCCTCATTTTTTCCTCATTTATACCTATTTATTACCTAATTATTTAGGTTAAATGAATATATCATAATTTCAAAATTTTAATGGAAATAACTTAATTTAGCATTTTATAAATTTTGGAATTTATTTATAAGTTTCTGATGTTTATTTATATTTTTCTCATAATTATTACTTTTTAAAATTAATTAAATAACAATTATACAATTTTCAGAAATTATCCTAAAATAAATAAAAACAATATATAAACTGTTGGGCTGGCCCTTTTCCAACCAGCCCTACCCGCTCTCAGCACTGGTCCGGCCCGCCTGGGTTCGGCCCGCTATTTCCCAGATATTTTTTTTTATTATTCGCGCTATTGGGCCGGCTGGCAGCTGGCCCGGTCCGTTGGCCATTCGGCCCGGTCCGCTAAGCTCAACCAGCCCCTTTTTTTTTAATATAACGAGAATGGGCCAGGACTGCTGAAAATGCAGTCGGCCCGTTAGGAACAGCCTGCCCATCAGTCAGGGCCTCCAGCCCTTTTGTTATTTAAATTTTTTTTTATATTGCAAATTCCAGCGCTGGGAATTACCCAGAGCGCGTGCGTCGCTGTGCGCGCATGCAACACACGCGCGGCCGCTTCTGGAGGCGCGTGCGGCGCACCGGCGGTCTCCGGCGACCATTTTTCGACCCCGATCTATATTTTCACCTATTTCCAGTCTAAGGGAACCTATTCTAAGGCCAAAAAAATGAAAAGTCTCTAATCTGCAAGAGTTTTTACCATTTTGATTATCAAAATTTTCCCTAAAATCAAATCTACAAACCACGCACAACCACAGTCATCAACGCATTTGACAGAAATCAACCACATTCCACCGTAATCAAAACTCATGCTTTTCACAGATCAAACAACATGCTATAGATTTCAACAATTAAAAACAAACAAACACATAATATATCACCCAAGCATACTTGAATTTGTACCAATTGGAGGGGGAAAAGGAAACCTACCTCGATTGCGGACAACTACACGCTTTATCGGATCGTGAACAGTTTTTTTTTCTCCTTCTTCTTCACGCTGCCGCGGCGGCCTTCACCTCTCTGGCGCTATGCTAATTTTTTTTTCCTCTGTTTCCTATCCCAGCCGAAACTTCCACCCCTTGGTATTTATCCTTTTGTTAAGCAAAATTTAAGGGGAAGTTATTCTCCCCCGTAACCCCTTGCTTTCCTTTTTCTTTTCTTTTTTTTTTTTAACAATTATCCTTAATCCCAGCCCCTCATTTTGAATACAATTGTTGCATATTGAATGGGCTGTTGCTCCCCACATAATTGACACCCACTAACTCCTTTTTTTTTTAATTTATTTTGTTCTTGTTATTATCCATTTCCTTATTCTTTTCTTTATTTTATTTTTCTTTTAAATTTTTGTTACACCCTACGCACATTTTGTTTACATCATCTCATTCATTTTTTTTTCTATTATTTATATTTTTTTTCCTATGCATATATATAACAACTTCATAAATTATAATATTAGTTAGACATAATTCGACACACTTCAGTTAATTTAATTTCGAAAAGGTCGTTATACCCGTCGACTACTTAGTATTAAACTAACGTATATCAACTAGTTCAAAAATTTTGGGTTATAACATCCTACCCTCCTTACAAGAGTTTCGTCCTCGAAACTTGTCGTGCGTTAATCGAAGAGGTGCGGCTATCTCTCTCGTATACCCTCATCGCTCTTGTCTTTGCAGTCTATAATCCGAACATGAGTTTTTTTTTCTTTATATATAACGCGTTCGGTCTGAATCTCAAAGGTGGTGCATCCAATACATGACTTGGATCAGAGACGTATCTTCTCAACTAAGAATCATGGAATACATTATGCACTCGGGCCAGCACCGGAGATAACGCGAAAACGGTAAGTTAGCGACCCGATCATTTCAAGCACCTCATAGACTAATGTAACAAGGCATTAGCTTACCTTTCAGACCAAAACATGTAATTCCCTTGGTATGCAATTACCTTCATGTAAACCTTTTCTCTGACAATAAATCCTGGGGACGCCTCTTCGCATCTGCCCAACGCTTACTTCTGTCTTGGACAACCTTAAGTTTTTTTTTTGAATCAACTTTATCCTCTCCTTGGTTTGCTTATCAGCTCTAGGCCAGTAATAATACGCCCTCCAACTTTGCCCCAATAGGCTGGGAATCTACACCTACTCCCGTAAAAACGCCTTCAATGGCGCCATGATTGTTGCTGTTAACAAACTTGATCGACTTGACCACACCATCCCAGTTTCTTCTAAAGTCCAGTACGCAAGTCCTCAGCATGTCCTCAATCGTCTGCACCGTCTTCTCCGGCTATTCATCGGGTTGCGGATGGAATGCGATGCTCAACGTGGCTCTGTCTACTATATATCAACATACACGAGTTTTAACGTGTGTTGTCGTGTTAATGGTTGAATTGTTTGAGCATGTTTGGTATAGAGATATAGTATATTGTGTATCCGCATGTATGACTAATGTATCATATGTAGTTCATGAACTCACAATCGTTATCTGCAAATTGTCACATGTTTTATGTTTATGTTGTTTGTTAGTTGAGTTTTAAGCGACACACACGCTATGTGCATTCATCGTAGTCTTCGTTTATCATACTCCCTCTTTTGTACTTATGTTAGTTGTTAATAATTTTTTTTTACATGTACTCTATATTTTCCGTACCAGCGTATCTTATTGTTGTATGCATATCATTATATATAAAGCATAGATTTTTTTTTTTGTAATGTAGATATGTAGATAATTTATTTGGGTGTTCAAGTATGATGGTTAATTATATTTTTTTATTATTTTTTTTCTCTCTATCTTTTTTTTATGTACGCTTTAATCTATTACTAGGTTGTCAGGCATTATTATGTCGTACCTAACTCGTAATTAGCATGCTTTACTTCAATTGTGTATGTTAGTGATTTGTTTTAAAAACGGTAAATGTACACCTATTTCGTAACCCCTGTCTTGTATGAAATATGTTTGTGTTATTGTGTTGTGTTGTTTGTTGTCGTTACATGTTATGATATTTATTACCGTTTTGTTGTATTAATTATACGGCGGTGTCATTGAAATAGTTGTCTGTATACTAGTGCAGATTCACTTAGCATCTTTTAGTTACTTTTGTTTTGTGTATCCATTTGTATGTTTCCTTAAATCGACTTATTTACGTTATATCATTAATGTTGTAACAAATTTTGTTTGTCTATATGCCTCTATGTTGTTGCAAGAGGCTCAGTGCTGTTTTGTTTTGTTTTTGTTTTTTTTAAACCATTTAACATTTACTTATAATCTTGACTTAGCGTATATTCTTTATCTGTTCGTAACTTCTACGTGGTTTTCGTATTCTATATACAGCGTGAGCTTTTACCTATTGCTTCGTATATTCATGTTGGTCACTTCGTATGTATAGGTACATGTGTATATCAAACATTTATTATTTGTCTTTCGCACTTATACTGTTTGTGTGTTGTGTGTTGATAACTTTATATGATCTTATAAGTTGGTTGGTTCATTACATCTTGCAAAATCCTACTGTTGTAAGGATGCACACATTTTAATAGTTAATATGCTTTCTGCATATTTGTTTAGTAGATTACATCGAGTTGGTAATATTCTTTTTTTTTTGTTGTGCATGAGCATGCTGTGCGTTATGTGGTGTTTGTGCACCTGCATTTTTATTTGGCATTTATACCTAATTTGTTGAGTTATGTTGATGTACATTCATAGTTCATTATGATGTCTGTTGTATCTCCCTTTTTTTTGTACTGTGTTATATATCTTTGTAATTGTGTTGGATTCTTTATAGTTAATGTTATCGTACGGGTTTGATATGTTAAAATATGTCTTAAAGTATGTCGTATCGATCAGTGCATGTATATATAGTTAATTAACAAAATTGTGTATTATGATCTTGTGTTTAAGGTTTTTTTTTCTTTCTTTTTTTTTTGGTTCAGCGAACCTTGCTGATATCAACGGTCAACTCGAATTTCGCCTTATTCTGCTTTCAGCTGCTCCAGGACACCAGTATCGACGAAAAATCCTTCAATAACTTTCATGTGGCAGCTGGCCAAACCGAGAAAACTCCTTACTTCAGTCATCTTGGTCGATCAGTGTTACTCAGCAATATCCTTAATTTTCTTCGAATCCATTGAGGTTCACTCTTCTGAACCTACGTGGCTCAAGAAAGCCATGTTTCTACTGTGCAACTCCGACTATTTATTTCTGACTAACATCATCTGTACTGATGATGAGTCATTGAGACCTGGTCGCCAATGGCTGGATTCTGCCACTATGTCGTCAGCCTCACTGATGTCCGCATCAGTCATCACGTGGGTCTGAACACTGATCCTTGCTTCCCTTTTATGTTGTACTCGATTCTGCTGTGATAGTAGTGCCGGCCTCTGCTCAGTGCCCTTACTCGTAAAACGTCCTTGTTGTGGCACTCACGCTTGCATAATCCTACCACACTGACCCAACGTGGCATCAGCAATGAGCACATGGTGGCCGCGGTGGCCATGCATTCCTCTACAGCTGTACTTCCATCGCGAGCGGTCTTGTGAATATTAGCGGCCATGTCGCACATTTATGCTTTCCTGGTGAAGGGTCCTTCTAAGCATCAGGTTCTAGAAGTCCTGCATTTCCATGTAGTAGAATCTCAGATCTGGTGGTGGCAGCGGCAGACAGTACTGGTTCGACTGCTACTGGCCTTGCGCAGTCTACAATTACTGTTGCGCCAAAGTGGTGGCCATGGTCGGCCAATGCTTGGAGGTTGATCCCCTGATCTTGATGGTTGTTACCATAACCATCGTTGCCTACTTTGCCAGATTTTTTTTTAACGACGCGACGGAATCTTCTTAGGGTCTAGGCGAACCTCGACAACAATTGGGATTGACGGAAGTAATAGATGGATTTGAGCATTTTGGGTGCTCACGCGAAAGTTCTGGGGTACAACAGTAATGAAATAGAGAAAGCTCACCAACGGCACACACCTCCCTTAACCCGATCATAACTTAGGTCTACTTTATTCATTAGGGGTATAACTGTTATTCC
The DNA here is from genome assembly GCA_036186865.1 of Eustoma russellianum. Taxonomy (NCBI): domain Eukaryota; kingdom Viridiplantae; phylum Streptophyta; class Magnoliopsida; order Gentianales; family Gentianaceae; genus Eustoma; species Eustoma russellianum. Next base: position 25,273,636 of record AP025045.1, on the reverse strand, counting down.
TAGATAAAGATCATAACTTATGTCTAAGTGATCTAGTTAATCCTGCGTTCCCAAGGCAGATCTGAAGCCTCGGCTCTGATACCACCTGTAGCGCCCCGCTCCCGAGACCTAGCATCGGGAACGGTGCACCCGCCGTATCTCGCTGAGGAGAATACAAAGCGTCGAGTCAATTTCCAACATGTCCAAAAAAGACGTAGAAATTTTTCTCGCGGAAACGAAATACACTAACATAAAGTTTTCTTGCTAAATAAAATCCCTTAATACAATAATAACCAAATCCTGACAATAATATAAGTCTGAAAAACCTAACAAGGTAATGTCTGATGAGATCCCAATAAAATAAAGACAAACAGTCGCAGGGTCTTCTTATATCCTAAGCGCGACCATCAGTCTGCCCACTCCACTGTATCAGCCCCGTCCTCAACAAAGACGTAGTCATGAGTCTCTTCCTGCTCACCTGGTGGGGGGGGGGGAGTAGTGGGTAAGTGACTGGGAAATCACTCAGTAGGCACCTGCCTCCAAGCAGGACAAGACAAGCATCCAAAAATGATATAACACATAGCACGTAAAACATGATGTCACGTAAGCATATGAATACGGAAAAGTAATTCACTCCAGATAAAAATGCGCAACAACATGATGCATGTCCCACTATACATGTCACACGCAACAAAATCATGTCACGCAGAATGCCAATATCCATATCGTGCAATGCATGAACCCGGGTCCTACTGAGTGGCTGCAGGTCGTACACCCCACAGTCACCATACTGAGTGTGCGTGGCCGCGCCTCCGCACACCATCCTGAGTGTCGTGGCCCCGCCACTGTACACCATCCTGAGCGCCCGTGACCCGTACGTCACGACCCGCCATCAATGCAATGCACGTGCCATGAATGCAAAATACAATCGCCTGAGGCCCCTGGCCCATCCTCACCATCCTCCGGCACTCAATTCTAGGTTCAATTATTATCCGGTTGTTAACTCAACCTTGTTCGGCATCAAGTCCACTCTTCCACGGCTTGTATACCTTTATCGTGCATTTTCTATATTTTTCCTCATTTTTTCCTCATTTATACCTATTTATTACCTAATTATTTAGGATAAATGAATATATCATAATTTCAAAATTTTAATGGAAATAACTTAATTTAGCATTTTATAAATTCTGGAATTTATTTATAAGTTTCTGATGTTTATTTATATTTTTCTCATAATTATTACTTTTTAAAATTAATTAAATAACAATTATACAATTTTCAGAAATTATCCTAAAATAAATAAAAACAATATATAAACTGTTGGGCTGGCCCTTTTCCAACCAGCCCTACCCGCTCTCAGCACTGGTCCGGCCCGCCTGGGTTCGGCCCGCTATTTCCCAGATATTTTTTTTATTATTCGCGCTATTGGGCCGGCTGGCAGCTGGCCCGGTCCGTTGGCCATTCGGCCCGGTCCGCTAAGCTCAACCAGCCCCCTTTTTTTTTTAATATAACGAGAATGGGCCAGGACTGCTGAAAATGCAGTCGGCCCGTTAGGAACAGCCTGCCCATCAGTCAGGGCCTCCAGCCTTTTTGTTATTTAAATTTTTTTTATATTGCAAATTCCAGCGCTGGGAATTACCCAGAGCGCGTGCGTCGCTGTGCGCGCATGCAACACACGCGCGGCCGCTTCTGGAGGCGCGTGCGGCGCACTGGCGGTCTCCGGCGACCATTTTTCGACTCCGATCTATATTTTCACCTATTTCCAGTCTAAGGGAACCTATTCTAAGGCCAAAAAAATGAAAAGTCTCTAATCTGCAAGAGTTTTTACCATTTTGATTATCAAAATTTTCCCTAAAATCAAATCTACAAACCACGCACAACCACAGTCATCAACGCATTTGACAGAAATCAACCACATTCCACCGTAATCAAAACTCATGCTTTTCACAGATCAAACAACATGCTATAGATTTCAATAATTAAAAACAAACAAACACATAATATATCACCCAAGCATACTTGAATTTGTACCAATTGGAGGGGAAAAAGGAAACCTACCTCGATTGCGGACAACTACACGCTTTATCGGATCGTGAACAGTTTTTTTTTCTCCTTCTTGTTCACGCTGCCGCGGCGGCCTTCACCTCTCTGGCGCTATGCTAATTTTTTTTTTCCTCTGTTTCCTATCCCAGCCGAAACTTCCACCCCTTGGTATTTATCCTTTTGTTAAGCAAAATTTAAGGGGAAGTTATTCTCCCCCGTAACCCCTTGCTTTCCTTTTTCTTTTCTTTTTTTTTATAACAATTATCCTTAATCCCAGCCCCTCATTTTGAATACAATTGTTGCATATTGAATGGGCTGTTGCTCCCCACATAATTGACACCCACTAACTCCTTTTTTTTAATTTATTTTGTTCTTGTTATTATCCATTTCCTTATTCTTTTCTTTATTTCATTTTTCTTTTAAATTTTTGTTACACCCTACGCACATTTTGTTTACATCATCTCATTCATTTTTTTTTCTATTATTTATATTTTTTTTCTTATGCATATATATAACAACTTCATAAATTATAATATTAGTTAGACATAATTCGACACACTTCAGTTAATTTAATTTCGAAAAGGTCGTTATACCCGTCGACTACTTAGTATTAAACTAACGTATATCAACTAGTTCAAAAATTTTGGGTTATAACATTTCTAATCCAAAAAGCCCAAGAAACTAATCTTCTCATACGATGCAATGGAGGGTCTGGGTATAATACTGGACACGTGTATTCATTTCAATGTAATAATAGAGAATTGAATTAAAAACATATGGCCATGTCTGGAAATATATGTAAACGCTATGGTACTTCAAGGCTAAAGATTAACTTTATTTGAAGTATCTTTAACTTAAGAAATAAATAAAATAAATATTGTAAAAAGTGAATCCTGAAATAGAGGCTCTCTTAACGCAATGGGAAACACCATTGCGTTGCATGCAAAATGTCCTTCCGCAGGATAGCAAATAGTGACATCCTCATTAAGGAAATTTCGGCTAGGGAAGTGCTCGGGGATGCTGTCAGAATATTACAAATAAGGAAAGAAGAATCAAGGCGGCAAATGTAATTGATGTAATTGATTTTCATTGATACTGTATGAATCTCTAAATCCTTAGATTGTAGCATCTTATGTACTATTTAATCAGGCGTTTAGCCTGCTATCAATAGCAAGAAAGAATATTTTTCTTCAATATAACATGGTACCAGAGCTAGTATTCTATCCTTAAGGTGGTAAAATACAAACACTCATCACTTACCTCAGTCAAATTACCTGTAATCCTTCTCTATGGCCGACCAAACACCCCAGTCAAGCACTTTCCAGTCTGGGGGGACAACCAACCAAATGACTGAATCCATGAATTTGTCTCAAGTGTTGGAACTGCTGCAGAAATGGACACCCGGCAGCACCCAGCAGAAAGTTCATCCAACGCCCAACTCAACCTCACAGACAAACTCAACAACCACAATTATGCAGTATGGTATCAACGGGAGGGGGAGACTCAGACACATCACTGCCCATCCTCCCCGGAAAGAGGACCCAACCTATGAACATTGGAGGCAGTCATACTCCATTACTCTCACGTGGATCTTAGAAAACATTGAACCTGATATCGTAAATCAATACATCGATTATCCGTTTGTAAATTTATGATCTAACTGTCAAAACTAACAGTTTGAAGCAAGGATCACAGCCTCTGGAGCGCATATACGGCCAACTCGAATCGGTCTAGAAGGATATTGACTGACGGCTGCCAAACCCAATGCAATGTCTGAGGGACATGACTGTCTACTATCAAATCCAACAACAAAATAGACTCTATCAATTTCTATAGGCTATAAGCGGAGACTATGATGTTGAGAAGAGGGATATTCTGAAAACGGATCCCCTACCCACAGTAGAGGAGGCCTACTCATAGATTCGGTGGGACGCACATAGGAGGGAGATCATGAAAAGCGACGGTGAACCGTCCTCGGAGAGCAACCCCTCCGGTATTGGCAGTGACCTCATCTCCATAAACAGCCGGCCAACACAGGAAAGGGAGAGTTTTACCAAACAAGACAGAGGACGGTCAGACCAAGGGAGATAGGCTATGCTAGTGTCATCATCCCGCCAAGAGGTGGCAGTTGACACACGTCAGAAGGTTGCTTTAAGTTGGTTTACTACCCAGAGTGGTGGCCAGATACGAGGAAAAGAGGGAAGAAAGGGAGCTCAGCCACAAGCAACTTTTCAGTCGCCGTCGATAGCCTAGAGCAAGAAGACCCAGATGGCTTCAGGAGAGTCGCGCATAGCGCCAGACAGAAGAAGACTTTAGAAGGCGAGGGCACATCTGGCGGCCACGTGAAGCGCTCAAAAGCATGGGGCGCTAATCATAAAGGTACATGGCTTAGGGTGAAATTACCTCCAAGCCCTACTATCCCTATTTATAAAGATATCAGGGGTATTTTTGGTAATCTTCAGTTTAATCAGGGGTAATTTCAGAAATGTGAAAATCCAGCCGCTGTTTTTAAAGGAGAAAAAATAGACCCCACAAAACTTAAACCAGACCCTACGACACCTTTATCCCATGAAACCGGAGTCGAGTAGAACCTCGCGTGGCTATTTGATTGTGGGCAACTGACATAATGTCCTGTGACATCCGAGACTTCCATCTGCTCGCCGTCCCACAAAAAGGGTATTCGCACTGCCAATGATGTATATTCCTCCGTGGAAGGGGCAGGCAGTATTAGCCTATCCCCATCTATTAAATTCAAAAGTTGTCTTTATGTTCCTACACTTCTCATAAATTGCTCTCTATTAGTCATCTTACAAAAGAGTTGAATTGTACGATACTGATGCACCGACCTTTCGCCTCTTGCAAGATATCCAAATAGAAAAGATCATCGGACGTGATTCTTGTTCAGAAAAAGAGTTTGAGTGATTCACAAAATGCATGATTTAAATAACGTGCGTTAAAGAAATGCATGACAGTTTATTACTTGACACGTTTTTGTGACAAACATGCCTTATATACTTTATATATAATGTTGCCGTACTAACAAGCCATGAAGCTTTAAAGCTTACATCAAATGGCAAACATTTGTTTTGTTTGAACTATTTTCAGGTGCCACCATTAATGAACTAAACTAGTTCATTAAGTGAAGTACTTAGATAAATGAACTAATTAGTTTATTAAATGGAGATATATTTGGAGAAGGAATGATGGCAACAAACTTGGAAATAGAAAGTCTCCTCCCACCTCTTCACACTTATATATATTATATATATATATATTCAGATTTTTCAAAAGGCACAATACACATATATTTCGACGTACTACCGACACGTTACATATATTACAAACGTACGTCAACGTCACACCACTATACTTACCTTATATTTATGAGTATATTTAGCTCTTATATCATATGATATAAGTCATGGTGATGACAAAATTACAACGACACGTTACAAGGTTATAAACTAAAAATTGTCGTTTCGGGTGACTACCGAAACTTTGCTATCACGTACTTGCCATATATAGATGGCCAACCCCTACACTTTAAAAATCGCCACAAATTTTGTGGCTAACATGGTACACTCAGCCATAAAATCATTCCATGTTGGCACACACAAATCATCCCTAATTAAGGCCAAATTGTGGAGGTTCTAAATTCAATTTTTAAGTACATGGGGCACCACTTTTAATCAGCCATTAGAGCTGAATATTCAAGTTATTTTATGTATATTATGTGTGACATAATATATATAACATGTGCAAAAAGTTTGAATTTAATTGGAGAAAAACCGCGTAATGCACAAAAGTCGAAAATTTGGTTTTCTACGAACACAACACATGAAACGTTTTTGGTATTACATGTAACATGTATCTAGACACTTTTTACAAATTCAATACATACTGAAGTGTTCTAGAATATTCAAATTAGGGCTGATTGGAATATACCATATGTGTATAATTATTGTGCACTATTTTACAAAGTTTACAAAAATAAAATTCAGCACATGCTCAAGACCATGTCACACGCCTACACTTCTAAATGGAGCCTATGTGGAGCTTAGTTGGCATCTTGATTGGTGAAGAATGTACTACACTAGGTCAATGACTGTAGCGCTCCGCTCCCGAACCCTAGCATCAGGAACAGTGCACCCGCCGTATCTCGCTGAGGAGAATACAAGGCGTCGAATCAATCTCTTACACGTCAGAAATAACGTAGAAATTTTTCTCGCGGAAACGTAAATCATAACTTAAATTAAACTCCATTAATCATCATTACATTACTGAATAAAACTCTGATAATAAAAGTACTAAAGAAGTCTGAGAAAATCCCCAAAAGATAACTACGAAAAATCAGCTGCAGAGTTCCCCTCGTATCCTAGCTGTAGCTATCAACCAGCCCACTCAAGTATGTCCGTCCCGTCCTCAACAAAGATGTGCTCGTAGTCCTCATCCAGCTCACCTGGGAAGTAGGGGTGAGTGACAGAAATCACCCAGTAGATGCCCGCCTCAAACATATACAAACCGTACATACGAAATGATATAGCCACATAGCACATAAACATGATATAACATATAGCACATACATATAAAATAACATGCATAAGATAAAGTAAATGCAGCAAGTAAAGCACTCCATGTAAAATGCGCAAGTACGTGATGCATGCTCAATCTGTAGGATCTGCAAGGCACCACTAGAAGGGGGGGTTGAATAGATGGTGCGGAAAGTGTGTTTTTTAAAATTTCTTTAAACTTGAACAATTCAAGTTCTGAAAACAGATTCTGTTTTCAGGACCTGTTTTAAAACGTTTTTAAAACCAGGTTAGAGGTCTCCAAAAATTATGAAATTTTGAGAGAACTTAGCCTCAGATGTTATGAGGGCCCCCTAAAAATTTCAAATCAAAATTCAACCTTTAACCCCTTCAAAAACCGTTGTCACTCAGATTGTGCAAATCTGCCAGAAACGGTAGATGGTTTTGAAAAATTAATTCCTATTTGTGTGAATGTACAAATGATCTGAAAATTTGACCAATAACTCCTCACACACTATATTGAAATGGGTTGAAACAGTTTTTGAAAATTCTTTTGGGAAGTAGGTCAAATACCACCAAAGTCTGAACCTTTGCAAGTCTGAAAATCAGACTGCACTAGTCTCAGAACTTTTGATGTTTGACTGACCTATACTTGTCCAAAAGGGTTGAAACTTGTGCCAAATTAACCCTAGAACGTTTATGTATGTTTCTGGAAATTTTTATAATTTTTGAAAATCGTTTGCTATTTTTCCGAATGTGAACAAAACGTATAACCAGTGCAGAAACTGAAAAGTAAATGCTGAAAGTAAATTGCACCAAGAATTTTATACTGGTTCGGTTATAAACAACCTACTCCAGTCTTCAAGGAACACCTTCCTTGGTTCACACTAATTTCACACACGCAGTACACCTTACCGCAGGGTTGATAGAGTTACACCTTAACTCCAACCCTTTACAAACCTTGTATTGCTAGTACAATTTGCACGAACACCACCACCTCGCTAGAATGAAGATTGATCACACCTTGATCAATCTTTTACAAAGATGTATGAATGGTGGTTTTTATGAAGCCTATTCAAGAATGAAAGAAGTAAAGTACAATAGGCTTTTTACAAGAGAAGAAAGAAAGAAGATGTAGGAGAAAAGAGACTTGGCACTTTGATCACTTTAGAATGCAAATCTTGGTGTTGTTTTTGCTTGTTCTCCTCTTCCTTCCTTATAGCAATGCAGCCGTCCCCCCCTTGGCCTTCTCCCCTCTTGAAAATTTCCTTTTAATTGCATGGGAGAGTGTAAGACATCATGGTGACAATGTTTTGCTTACTTGGCATCACTCCATTGGACCATCATTTAGTCATTGCTTACTTGGCACCTTTTGATTGGCTCAATGTTGTCATCATTTAATGACATGGAAAATCTGAAATAAACACTAAATATTTGCCAAATAATCAATTATCAAATCATGCCATAATTCTCAAATTTTGTCATAAAGTGCAAGACACACAAATATCTTCTTTCCATCACATGAAAATCGGCCAGCACTTGTTTTTCAATGCTGAAATTTTCAGCATTTACAACATGAGATAAATCCAGAATTTTTCCATTTTCCTTTGAATTTTTTGCCATAAAAATAAATCAATTTTGTAAGGTAAGTCTTGCTACCAAATGAAGAATGAACTTGGACACCAAATGAGGGTAAAATTCGGCCACCATCACTTCACACATGCTGAAAAATTTCAGCATGTGTGATATGTAAAATATCACACTTAATTACCTTACATAAAATTCAAATCATTTCATAACTCCTTTAATTAATCCTTTAATGAAAAGTTGACAAAATATCTTCCTTAGTCATGAAGAATTCGGCCACTATGTATGTAACATGCTGAAATTTTCAGCATGTGACATAAGAGAGGTATATGTTGAATACTTACCTTTTGTAGCTTCTCTCTTTGATTCATCAACATTGTATGATTGATCCTTGACCAATCAACATGCCAAAAAGGCTCCACATTTGCTCCAACTCAGCTGTAGTGGCGTTTGAAAGTGTATATACATGTGCTGAAATTTATTTTTGCTAACTTTGTAAAATAGTGCACATTTAATAATACACACATGTAATATTCCAATCAGCCCTTAATTTAATTTTCTAGAACACTTTAAGATGTATATTATATGTAAAAAGTGTCTAGATACGTGTCACATGATGTTCAAGAAAAACGTTCCATGTTAAGTGCGTAGAAAACCGAATTTTCGATATTTATCGATTACCCGATTTTTCTCTAATTTTAAATTCCAACTTTTGCACATGATATATATATTATGTTATACATAATATATATAATATATATTTTAAATTTCAGCTCTTGGCTGATTTAAAATGGTACCATAAACATGTGACAAAAATAAAATTGGAATCTTCACATTTTGGCCTAAATGTGGGGTGATTTGTGTGTGCCAACATGGAAAGTATTTTTGGCTAATCACACCATGTGTATCACGAAATTTCCATCAATTTTTGATGTATATGGGCTGGCCATTTATTTATGGCAAGTACGTGACACGTTGGCGAAGTTTCGGTATTCGCCCGATACGACAAATTTCGGTTTAGAACCTTTTATCGTGTTGTATTTAATTTGTCATCACCATATCTTATATCATATGATATAAGACCTGAATATACTCATAAATATGAGTTAAGTATAGTGGTGTGACGATAACGTACGTACGTAAGATATATAACGTGTCGGTAGTACGTTGGAATACATGTGTATGTGCCTTTTATAAAAAATCTGAAAATATAGTATATATATGTGTAAAAGGCGTGTGGAATGAATGTGGGGAGGAGGAGAAGACTTTCCTTCCATAGCCATGTTGCCTTTGTGCCTTTTCCAAATGCATCTTCCTTTAATGAACTACTTAGTTTATTAAACTAAATACTTCACTTAATGAACTACTTTAGTTCATTAATTGTGGCACCTGAAAATAGTATAAACTCAACAAATGTTCGCCATATGATGTAAGCTTTAATGCTTCATGGCTCGTTAGTACGGCAACATAATATATAAGCTAAATAAGGCAAGTAGTGACAAGTTATCATGCATACATGTACACACTTATACACGTTTGTATATATGTATATATATTCAACGTTTCTTATTTTGAAATCACTCAAACCCTCTTATTTCTACACAATCAACGTGTCACACGCAACAAAGTCATGTCACACAGAATGCTGATATCTATACCGTGCAATGCATGAACCCGGGTCCTACTGAGTGTTGCAGGTCGTACACCCCACAGTCACCATACTGAGTGTGCGTGGCCGCGCCACTGCACACCATCCTGAGTGTCGTGGCCCCGCCACCGTACACCATCCTGAGCGCCCGTGACCCGTACGTCACGACCCGCCATCATGCAATGCACGTGCCATGAATGCAAAAACACAATCACCTGAGGCCCCTGGCCCATCCTCACCATCCTCCGGCACTCAATATTTGGTTTCATAAATTTTACGGATGTTGGAAAGTTGTTCTTTATGACCACCCTTATCTTTCCTTAGCTTGTATTAATTTACTAGAATTTTCTACTAATTTACCCTATGTTTCCCTTATATAATTCTATTTATTACTATTAATTTTTAATTACTTAAATTTACTAGACTTCAGAAATTTAGTGAAAGTAATTTAATTTTAACCCTTTATATTTTCTGGAATTTATTTGAATTTTATTGGTATTTAATTATATTTTTCTGGTCTGATCCACAAGACCCGATACATTCTTTATGAGAGGTAAATAGGCCGCCTTCGGTCCGACCCGCTGGCCAGCCGACCTGGTCCGTTGACCGGCCTGTTCTCTGCTTTAATTTAATTAATTATTTATTTATTTAATTAGATGTTCCACCAGTGGCAACGCGCGGTGTGATTTGTTTTTCGATCCCAACCCTCATTTTCTCCTATTTCCAGTCTATAGGAACCTATTCTAAGGCCAAAACACAACTTTTTAAGGCTCCTAATGTAAAAGTTTCCCCTTTTCCCATTTTTTTAAGGATATTTTGTTTTTGATTCCATCATACCACCAATTTCACACACATACACACACATAGCAGCCATAAACAATATATCTCATGCTTTCCAACATATACAAAATTTACAACTTAAACAAATAAAAACAACGAAACAAAATTTTCAACTTAAACAAATGAAACAATGAAACACATTAGTATACCATCAAAGCATGCATGAATCAACCAGCCCACTCAAGTATGTCCGTCCCGTCCTCAACAAAGATGTGCTCGTAGTCCTCATCCAGCTCACCTGAGAAGTAGGGGTGAGTGACAGAAATCACCCAGTAGATGCCCGCCTCAAACAAATACAAACCGTACATACGAAATGATATAGCCACATAGCACATAAACATGATGTAACATATAGCACATACATATAAAATAACATGCATAAGATAATGTAAATGCAGCAAGTAAAGCACTCCATGTAAAATGCGCAAGTACGTGATGCATGCTCAATCAACGTGTCATACGCAACAAAGTCATGTCACACAGAATGCCGATATCTATACCGTGCAATGCATGAACCCGGGTCCTACTGAGTGCTGCAGGTCGTACACCCCACAGTCACCATACTGAGTGTGCGTGGCCGCGCCACTGCACACCATCCTGAGTGTCGTGGCCCCGCCACCGTACACCATCCTGAGCGCCCGTGACCCGTACGTCACGACCCGCCATCATGCAATGCACTTGCCATGAATGCAAAAACACAATCACCTGAGACCCCCTGGCCCATCCTCACCATCCTCTGGCACTCAATATTTGGTTTCATAAATTTTACAGATATTGGAAAGTTGTTCTTTATGACCACCCTTATCTTTCCTTAGCTTGTATTTAATTTACTAGAATTTTCTACTAATTTACCCTATGTTTCTCTTATTTAATTCTATTTATTACTATTAATTTTTAATTACTTAAATTTACCAGACTTCAGAAATTTAGTGAAAGTAATTTAATTTTAACCCTTTATATTTTCTGGAATTTATTTGAATTTTATTGGTATTTAATTATATTTTCCTGGTCTGATCCACCAGACCCGATACATTCTTTATGAGAGGTAAATAGGCCGCCTTCGGTCCGACCCGCTGGCCAGCCGACCCGGTCCGTTGACCGGCCTGTTCTCTGCTTTAATTTAATTATTTATTTATTTATTTAATTAGATGTTCCACCAGTGGCAACGCGCGGTGTGATTTGTTTTTCGATCCCAACCCTCATTTTCTCCTATTTCCAGTCTATAGGAACCTATTCTAAGGCCAAAACACAACTTTTTAAGGCTCCTAATGTAAAAGTTTCCCCTTTTCCTGTTTTTTTTAAGGATATTTTGTTTTTGATTCCATCATACCACCAATTTCACACACATACACGCACATAGCAGCCATAAACAATATATCTCATGCTTTCCAACATATACAAAATTTACAACTTAAACAAATAAAAACAACGAAACAAAATTTTCAACTTAAACAAATGAAACAATGAAACACATTAGTATACCATCGAAGCATGCATGAATCAACCAGCCCACTCAAGTATGTCCGTCCCGTCCTCAACAAAGATGTGCTCGTAGTCCTCATCCAGCTCACCTGAGAAGTAGGGGTGAGTGACAGAAATCACCCAGTAGATGCCTGCCTCAAACAAATACAAACCGTACATACGAAATGATATAGCCACATAGCACATAAACATGATATAACATATAGCACATACATATAAAATAACATGCATAAGATAAAGTAAATGCAGCAAGTAAAGCACTCCATGTAAAATGCGCAAGTACGTGATGCATGCTCAATCAACGTGTCACACACAACAAAGTCATGTCACACAGAATGCCGATATCTATCCGTGCAATGCATGAACCCGGGTCCTACTGAGTGCTACAGGTCGTACACCCCACAGTCACCATACTGAGTGTGCGTGGCTGCGCCACTGCACACCATCCTGAGTGTCGTGGCCCCGCCACCGTACACCATCCTGAGCGCCCAAGACCCGTACGTCACGACCCGCCATCATGCAATGCACGTGCCATGAATGCAAAAACACAATCACCTGAGGCCCCTGGCCCATCCTCACCATCCTCCGGCACTCAATATTTGGTTTCATAAATTTTACGGATATTGGAAAGTTGTTCTTTATGACCACCCTTATCTTTCCTTAGCTTGTATTAATTTACTAGAATTTTCTACTAATTTACCCTATGTTTTCCTTATTTAATTCTATTTATTACTATTAATTTTTAATTACTTAAATTTACCAGACTTCAGAAATTTAGTGAAAGTAATTTAATTTTAACCCTTTATATTTTTGGAATTTATTTGAATTTTATTGGTATTTAATTATATTTTCCTGGTCTGATCCACCAGACCCGATACATTCTTTATGAGAGGTAAATAGGCCGCCTTCGGGCCGACCCGCTGGCCAGCCGACCCGGTCCGTTGACCGGCCTGTTCTTTGCTTTAATTTAATTATTTAATTATTTATTTAATTAGATGTTCCACCAGTGGCAACGCGCGGTGTGATTTGTTTTTCGATCCCAACCCTCATTTTCTCCTATTTCCAGTCTATAGGAACCTATTCTAAGGCCAAAACACAACTTTTTAAAGGCTCCTAATGTAAAAGTTTCCCCTTTTCCCATTTTTTTTAAGGATATTTTGTTTTTGATTCCATCATACCACCAATTTCACACACATATACGCACATAGCAGCCATAAATAATATATCTCATGCTTTCCAACATATACAAAATTTACAACTTAAACAAATAAAAACAACGAAACAAAATTTTCAAGTTAAACAAATAAAACAATGAAACACATTAGTATACCATCAAAGCATGCATGAATCATATCCGTTTGAGGGGGAAGAGGCACCTACCTTTTTGATGAATTAACTTCCTTCTCCTCTAGGCTCGAATCTAAACAATTGTGGTATAAACATCAATACCTAATAACAAAGGTTAATTTGACTCACTTAAAATAATTAGTTCACAGCTCTTTTTTTTTTGGCATACCAACATATATATATATTTAGAACATATTACTTTACATATTAATAGGCAATCGGAATATATATATACTTTAAAACAATGGCGTCAGTGGTTAACAATTGCCCATGTATATATAATTTTCTTTAATACCTCTTAACATCATCACTGACGCAACGCACCCCTTTTTCTTTCTTATAGCATATAATTATACTGTTGTAATGAAACTTTTTCATTCTTTTTTCTTTTTTGATATTCCGTCGATTTCGATTCTGATACTTTTGCAAAATCTATCATCTCCTAGGGTTTGCTAAAGTCCATCAATCATTATTCCATTCGGCCTTGGTACAAACTTGCACACAACTTACAACTCAAATACATACATATATATATATATATATATATATTAAATATATATAACATGCATACCATAAATTATGTTAATGTAATATTTTTGCAGTTTCCTTACCCTACTTGCCGAAATCCCTCCAAATATTTGCCGTTCAGATTTCGGCTAATGAAAATAACCTTTACATTCTAACATAGACTACATATGTATATCCCATATAAAAATCTTTATGCCATATAATCATAAATCCCACAACTTCAATTACTTTTAAAACTTTCGGCAACTCCTATTCAAATATCACACATTCATATTAACAAGCGATATTCTTTAATGCATGAATTTATTCATCAAATATTCAATTTAGCTTCATATGTCATTCTCGAAAATTTCAATAGAAAATATATATCCTTTTCTTTTATACCAAATGCATATATCGGCACATCTTTATCACTCATGCAAATTCCAAAACTTTAAAATCTATATAACCTATATTAAACTTTCAGATTTTTTTTCTCCAAATACTTATAAAATTCAATCTTATATATACATACATATACAATCGATTATATTAAAATGATTACATACGTATAACAACAATCTATGTAAAGCGCAATTACGAATGCGTGATCCGATTTAATATGAAAATAGCATAATAACTTTATTAAAACATAGCAAATATAATAAAGATACTTGCCTCGGGTCTCGATTATATGTGTTATACGAAGAGCTGCGATGAAATTGGATTAAAATCACTCAGAGTTTGGCCTTATGGTTGGCGGCAGCAAAGTGCAGTTTCTTGAAGATGAAATAGGACGGCTGTAATTTTTTTTTCTTTTTTGGAGAATTAGGGCAGGCTGCCGTTCTTTGCTTTTGATGAATTAGAAGAAAATTGTCTTATGTATAGGTATAGTTATAGATGTATATTAGGTAAAATCTTAGGATATTTAGGTTATCTTTTAATTTGAATTTGTAATTTTAATTTAAACTTATCTATTTACTCACTTCCTAACTATATTAGGATCCTGAGTTTATCTTTGTTTTATTTTTGTTATTTTTCTTTTCTCTGCCGTGTACATGTATGATATAATATACATTTTGTTTTATGTGTTTCACGTGTGTTAAGTCACGGGACATAACAATGACTTAATGGAAGGAGCTACACAAGGTAATATTTCAAATTCTTTAGTAAATGAAACACATGTTGATAATTCAGCATCTCAGACAAAACTAGCCGATTTTTACTACCTTGTTGGTGACTAATTTGCTTTCTAAATTAGTAGGGATTGATTGTAGACTATTTGAAAATGTTTTGAACTTTAATTTGGCACATGTTTTATGTTTTATTCTCAGATTTTTACATCCATTAAGTGATGACAAATCTCATCTAATCAAGGAGTTCCAAGTAAGCAAGGCCAAAAAAATCATCCAATCAAGTTGTGCCAAGTAAGCAAGATGATGTCACATCTATATAAGGAATTCTTCCAAGGACTTAAAAGAGAATTCTCAAGGTAAAGAAAATCCTAGGGGGCGGCCAACTTGATTAAAAAGAAGAGAAGAGAGCCAAAAAAAAGCAAAACAATTTTCAGAATCTCTCAAGTGTAAAAAGAGTCTTCTACTTTCTTCTTCAACATTTCTTTCTTCTTCTTCTTCTTCTCTCAAGCTTATCGTTCTTATATTCAATATATTGAATAGGCTTTGATTAGACCACCATACACGTTTCAATTGTTGTAAAAGGTTGATCAAGGTGTGATCAAACCTTCATCCGTTCGGTGGTGTTGTTCGTGATCATTGTGATTGCTCGTATCGTTTGTTTAAGGGTGGAGTTGGTGTGTAACTCCAGCAACCCTTATGATAAGGTGTTATTTTGTAATTAGTAATAACCGAAGAAGGTGTCCTCAAAGACTGGAGTAGGATGTGTTAACCGAACCAAGATAAAATTCTCGGTGTTATTACTTTCAGCACTTTACTTTCAGTTTCCAGCACTTTGCATCGTTTTTATTGCAATAGCAAAAATAGCAAACGAATTTCAAAAATTGGAAAACTTTGCAGAAACATAGACACACCTCTTAAGTTTCATTTGACGCAAGTTTCAACCCATTTGGAAAATTATAAGTCATTCAAACATTAATAGTTCTGAGACTAGTGCAATCTGATTTCAGACTTGCAAAGGTTAAGAACTTAAACGTATTTGACATACTTCACAAAGGAATTTTTCAAACCTGTTTCAACCCATTAAAATAAATACCTTAAGGGGTTTTTCATTAAATTTTCAGACCATTTGGAGTTACAAAATAATCAGAATAAAATTTTCAAATCAGAGTACTGTTTCTTGCAGATTTGCACAATCTGACCACAAACAATTTTTCAAAGGGTTAGAGGTTGAATTTTGATCTGAAAGTTTTAGGGGATACTCAGAACATCTGAAAGTAGAATCTTTCCAAATTTCAGAATTTTTGAAGGTCTGTAACCTAGACTTTCAAACGTTTCAAAATAGGATCTGAAAATAGAAACTGTTTTTAGAAGTTTGGTTTTTGGGTCAAAATATTTTAAAAAACAAATTTTCTGCACCCACTATTTAACCCCCATTCTAGTGGTGCCTTACAGGTCCTACAGTTCTGAACATGGTGGGCTCTACTTTGTCGATGAGGTGGAGCAACACGACATGGTAGCGTTTCACCCATGGGACGGTTAATTGGCAGGCATGGATTTGGTATTGCCGACTAGGACACCCATCCGTGGGGTACCTAAAAATATTGTTTCCACACATCTTTAATCTGTATTCATATCTTCCTTGCGGCACATGAATTTTAGCAAAGAGTCATGAACACTCCTATCCTCCAAATAAAACAAGGACTCTCAGTCATTTTTCACTTGTTCACTCTGATGTTTGGGTCCCTTTGCCTGTCCTGAGTTCTACCGGTTCCTCATATTACTTACTTTTTGTCGATGATTGTATCCGTATGACATGAGTTTACTTTCTTAAGCATAAATCTGATGACTTTGATAAATTTGTTACCTTTTAACATATCATTACCACACAATATCAAAAACTAATTCAAGTTCTACATACAGATAACAGCGGCGAATATGTAAACCACCAGCCATAAGAATTCTTCAAAAAACATGGCCTCATACACCAAACTATCTGCACAGATACTCTCCAACAGAATGGAGTTGCCGAACGCAAGAACCGTATTCTCCTTGAGATCACTCGTTCCCTTTTGCTCGAATCCAATGCTCCTGCCCAACATTGTCCCTAGGCCATTGCTACTGCCAACTACCTGGTGAACCGATTACCTACCAAAATACTTAATAATCACACCCCTTTGGCATCCCTAGATACGTTTCACTCTGTCCCTCTTCATCTTGCACTTGCCCCTCGAGTCTTTGGGTGCAGTGTCTATATCCATATCCCTAAGTCTCAATGTTCGAAACTTGATCCTTGTGCATTCAAGTTTGTGTTTGTAGGATATGGCGTCAATCAAAAAGGGTACAGCTGTTATGATCCTATGACCCGATGGCTATATACGACCATGGACTGTGACTTTCTTGAAACAGAGTACCACTTCCACACCACGCCTCACTCTCATGGGGAGGATCTCCAGAATGAGTTCCTCGGGTAGTTGTACAAACCTGTCCTGCCATTGTCCTAACAGAGGGAGTAGACCAAGCCACCAGACTTGTTTATACTGACAGAGTAGAGTTCAGTAAGACGAATCATGACCAGTTGTTAACTCTTAACGAGTATCCCCAAGTAAGTCAGTTCGTTGAACCTATTTCTTCCTATACTACTCCCATTAAAGAGTTTAACCAGAATATTGAGATTACGGAAAACAAGTATTTACTTCTCCCAAGGAAGAATAGGGGGGTTCCTCCGACTAGGTATGAGCCCAAGTATGTACCTAGGTCTTCAGGTATCCAGTTGTAAATTCAAACAGAGGTAGACTAGCCAAGACAGCTGCAGCATTTCAGGCGTCTTTCTACGCAGTAGAAGTTCCTAAAACAGTGGAGGAGGATCAGAAACACCCAGAATGGTGGGAAGCAATGCGAGTTGACATGGATGCCTTTGAGCAAAAAAAACATTGGAGAAATGCCGAGTGATCCCAGGAAAGAAGCCAGTGGGTTATTGTAGGGTGTTCATAGTAAATTATCGAGCCGATAAAATAGTAGAGAGATACAAGGCAAGATTAGTTGCGAAGGGATACACACATACTTATGAAGTTGATTATTCGGAAGCATTCTCACCAGTAGCAAAAATAGATATAATCAGAGTCTTGTTCTCATTCACAGCAAATCTCGGGTGGCATCTGTATCAGTTGGACGTTAAAATGTTTTTTTGTATGGAGATCTGCAAGAGGATGTGTATATGAAGCCTATACTGGGTTTTACAGTTAAGTTTAGAGCCGGAAAAGTGTGTAGACTGCGAAAGCTCCGTATGGCTTGAAACAATCACCACAAGCATGGTTTCGTCGGTTTACTATGGCTATGAAAAATATGGATACCACCAGAGTAATGCAGATCATATGCTATTATTGAAAAACGATCAGGGGATTGCCTTGTTATATATGCAGATGATATGATTATCACTAGCAATAATGATGAAGAAATTGTAGCCATAAAACAACAGTTATTTTCGGAGTTTGAAATGAAGGACTTATGAACACTGAAATATTTTTTGGGAATAGAAGTCCTTCGATCCAGGGCTGGAATTTTTATATCTTAGAGGAAGTATGTTCTCGATCTCCTAGGGGAGATAGGTTTTGTAGAGTGTAAGTTAGCTGAAACGCGATTGGTGCTAAATGATGGACTACAAATAGTTTAAGGAGCAGAACCAGCACATAAGACGCGTTACCAACAACTAGTAGGAAAGTTAATATACCTGTCGCATACGAGACCAGACATAGTTTACTCTTGGAAAAATAAGTCAGTTCATACATCAACCGTACAGGCAGCATATAGATCAACAATAAGGGTTGTGATATATCTAAAATGTCTCTCGGAAAAGGGTTGTTCTTTCGAAAGCATGGCCATCTCGAAGTATAAGCACACACATATGCTGATTGGGCTTGTAATTTGATTGATTGAAGCTCAACATCAGGATACTTTACAACGATCGGGGGAAATTTAGTCACGTGAAAAAGTAAGAAGCAGACAGTGGTTTCTTTATCCAGTGCGGAGATTGAATTCTGAGGGATGTCTAGGGGGCTAACCGAGTGCTATGGCTCAGAAGGGTTTTGACAAATATAGGATACCCTCCAAAGTCAGTGCTGAGAATGATGTGTGACAGTAAAGCTGCAATAAAGATTTTGGAAAACCCAGTCCAACATGACCAGAAAAAAAATGTGGAAGTGGAACGACATTTTATAAAGGAAAAGCTTGAAGAAAAGGTTACTTGTCTCGCGTTTGTAAGATCGGAAGACCAACTGACTGGCATACTCATAAAACCTGTACCGGCTAGAAGATTCCTCGATATTCTAAACAAGTTAAGCATCGTAGATCCGGTGACTTAACTTGAGGGTGAGTGTCATAATATTACAAAATAAGGAAATAAGAATCAAGTTAGTAAATGCAATTGATTTTCATTGATACTGTATTAATCTCTTAATTCCTAGATTGTAGCATCTTAAGTACTGTTTAATCACCCGTTTGGCATGCTGTCAAATGCAAGAAAGAACATTTTTCTTCAATCTAACAGATGCCCCTGCAGACACATCTCTGGAAAATCTCATAGCATATGTGTCAAAGTTATAGTGTGCTTCAAATAACATGGCAAAATACAAAGAATATCTTTCGCGTACATAGTGCCAAGGTTGCGCTATCCAATAACTGGATCCTTAGAGATCAAAAAGGGCGCTGTGCTACAAGAAGATCTAGACTTAGCTTTTCCATTATAATGTTTTTCCATATCTTGTCGAGATTGAATGAATTGGAAACTCATTCAAGTTAAAAATCAAATTTGCAAAGTTACTCTCATTTTATAGGAGTTTTTTCTGCCTCTAACGACTTCTTTTTTTCCTACTTGTATAGAGGTTAATATTTATCTACAGTGGTTCTTAATGGTTACAAGGTAAGGATTAGTTACATGTTCTACTCGGATACATGTACAGTAAAAGACTTAAGTTATATTAGACTAAGAGTTGCAGCTTTGCTCCCTGACTTATGCTTCACCTTATCACCTCGGCTCAGCACATCTTTATTCCAGTTCTGTCTTGCTGCTTTTCTTCACCTTGGCTATTCTTAGTTCTGTACTCCACTTCACCTCGGCTCTTCCTTTCTCTGCCTTGATCACATCACCACTACAGTAGTACTTCGTCAGTTAAGAACAGCTTCACTTCATTCATTCTTACTTAGCTCAATCTCTTCTATATTCAGGTCAGCGTAGCTTGGCTGACTTATTTCAGTCACTTGCCTTATTTATCTAGCGCGGCAACTACTATGTTCAGGTCAGTGTACCTCACTTGAGCTTGGCACACTTCGACTTGGCATGTTTCTACATTCTCCCTCAAGTTTAGTTGTATATATTCATACAACCAAGCTTGGATACTAAGTATGGGAAACCATTAGATGAAATTGACTTCGTTAAGATGTCTAAAATTTGATCTTTGGTGGAGATGTGTACTAGGCTGACCTCATTTTCTTCTATCTTTTTGCTGAACAAATGCTTGTCTGTTTCTACTTGCTTTGACTTATTATGCTGAACTAGATTCTCGGCCACACTTATTGCTAAAATACTGTCAAAAAACTCTGATGGGTAATCGTGCTTGGATATGAAGATCTTCAAGTACTCTTCTGATCCAAATGCCTTCATAGATTCCTAATGCAAATGCCCTCAACTCTGCTTCTGCAATGTTATTAAAACAACCAATTTTTTCTTACTCTGCTGAGTAACTAGGTTCCCCCATAAGAATGTTCTATAGCCAGTTGTTGATCTCATGTCGACCTTGGATCCAGTACAGTCTGCATCTTTAAACACCTTAATATTTCCGCCTGCACTCTTCTTGAAATATAGTCCTTATCCTGGTGCATCCTTAGATACCTGAGCATTCTTAAAGTAGCTTGGTGATGTTAGTTAGTAGGACAGTGCATACATTGAGATATAAAGCTTACCGAATAACAACTCTCAGGCCTAGTGCGTGATAAGTAGATTAATTTTCCAATTAGTTTTTGAAAACTAAGTTTGTTAGTTGGAGTAGTGTCCCACTGATCTCTAGTCTTATGTCTAGGTTCTATAGGGATGCTTGCTAATCTACATCCGAGAAGACCAATTTCTTTCAAAAACTCTAGTACATATTTCCTCTAGGATATATACATTTCTTCTTTGCTCGTAGCAATATCTGTTCATAACAAATATCTAAGCTTTCTTAGATCCTTCATTTCAAATTGCTTAGATAGCTGTGTCTTAATACTATCTATCTCATGTTTATCATTCCCCGTTATTATGATATCATCTGCATACACTATTAAAACAGTTAGCTCCCCCTTAGGTGAAATTCTGGCGAATAGTGTATGGTCACTATGGCTTTGGATAAATCTCAGGTCTTTGGCAGTTTTAGTGAATGTTTTAGATCAAGCCCTCGGTGATTTGTTCTAGCTCACATAGAGATTTCTTTAACCTACTGACCTTATCTTTATTGGTTTCGCCACTGAACACTGGCGGTATACATATATAAACTTCCTCTGCTAAGTCTTCATTTAGGAGTGCGTTTTTGACATGTAGTTGATATAGTTCCCACTTAAAGTTAACTGATATAGAGAAAATGACCCTACTAGTATTTAGTTTGGCAACTGGAGCAAATGTTTCTAAATAATCTGTCATATGTTTGTGAAAATCCTTTAGCTACTAATCTTGCTTTATATTTATTTGTGGTTCAATCATTTTTATATTTAACTGTGAATATCCATCTACATCCTATTGGTTTTATAGCAGCCACGCTGGGAAATAGTTACCAAGTTTGATTTTTTATTAATGCATTTATTTCTTCATGCACAATGTTCCTCCATTCCGGTCGGCTTAGTGTTTCTTCTATATTTTTGGGTATGATTGTACTATCAAGTGAGCATATAAATGTCTGAAAGTGGGGATTCAACCTATTATAGGATATGAATTCTTCTATAGGGTATTTGGTACAGAAGGGATTCTTAGTGCATTCTCTTGTTCCTTTCCTTAATGCCATTTGTCTGTCATCTATTTGGGATTCGTCTCATATTTGAGTTTCTTCCAAAGAACCCCCTTCTCCTTTCATGGGTTGTGTGTGTTCTAGCGTATCAGGTCGGCTACCCATCCTAAGACTTCCTAACCATTGGAGGTTACAGGAAAAATAGTTTTGGGCTGAGAATTAGTCGTGCCAACCTGAGGTACCAAGCTGCCGAGTTGTGCTGCACTTGCAATAATGGGCTAGATTGAGTTGCGTCTATACTGTCTATTATTTTTCAATATTCGTTTTGCCTTGAATCTTCTATTTTAGCTAAGGAATTATAAAATGCATGTTTTTCATCAAATGTAACATCGAGTGTTACAAACATTCTTTTATTAGTTGGGCAGTAACACTTATACCTTTTTTGTGAACCAGAGTATCCGAAGAAAATGCACGTAACTGATCTAGGATCCAATTTTCCCCTTATGCATCACATTCTTCATCCGTAAATACTATAATGATTCTTTTTTTGTTAACATCCGTATTGATATTGTATTTGAGTCTAGTATAGAAATATATGTGAAAGGTTTGCATAAGACGATGTATAATAAGCTTAACGTGAGCATTATGGGAAAAAATCAACTACTTTATTGAGTGTTATACTATGCAAACTAAAGTGAATTTAGACCAAACTAAGTGTAACAACAAAAAAACTTGCTTAAATGGCAAGTTAGAGAATGCTTGAGATGTGAGTATAAGCAATAACGGTAAACTTGGTAAAGGACAAAAGTGATATAAAGAAGGATGTAAAAGCGACTTTCTTGAATGACATTATTCGAAAAAAGTACATATAGCTAAATCACGAGGCCTTGCAGATCATGATTATCCAAATCATGTCTTCATAAGCTATTTATGGTCTTAAACAGGCTCGTAGAACTTTATATAAGATACTAAGAAACTTCCTACTTCAAAATGGTCCCTCAAGAGAAAAGATTGATACCACCGAGTTTAACAAAGAAGTGATCATTCACGTGTACAAATTTATGTTAATGATAATATTGTTAGTGCTACAAATGATTCTCATATAAGCATTTTGCTAAGCCTATTTACAGTGAATTTGAGATGAGCATGATGGATAAGATCAACTACTTCTTTGGACTTCAAACAAGCAAATCAATGAAAGAGTGATGTTTCTCAAATGAACTACACCAAAATTCCTCAAGAAGTACAAATTTAACGATAGAAAGAGCGTAAGAACGTCAATAAGCAAAATCGTAAACCTTGATAAAGATGAAAAAAAGGAAAGACGGTTGCGGTAAAAAAGTATAAAGGCATGGTTGGTAGCTTATTTTATGTGACGTCTAGTCAGCCAGATATATTGCATGCCATGTTTCTATGTGCTAGATTCGAAAGCATGCCTAATAAATCGCATCTAAGTGCTACAAGACGTATCGTTGTATATTTGGAAAGTACTAAGCATGGGTGTTTTGATTTAAGAGGATATACTGAGTCGGATTATGCCAGAAATCTTGTTGATAGTAAAAGCACCTCAAGGACTTGTTAGTTTCTTGGAGATTGCTTGGTTTCTTTGTTTTCTATGAAACAAAAGTGTGCCACTTTCTATGGGAGAATTCGAATATGGGTTGACTGTTTCATGTGGTGCACTTTGAAGGCACACATCAAATGATTACAATATTAAGTTTGACAAAGTATCTAGTCCTGTGGACGGAACCTACAGACTTTAGAATAAAACATAACATATATAAGTTGTTGGAATCATATGTGCCCCTGACACCTACCACTCCGATTCCGATGTAAAGACGATGCACCAATAACATATTGTAACATCATAAAACATAACATATATAAGTCGTTGGAATCACTTGTCTCGTGGTACGGTCTGTTATGCGTAAAATCTTTTTTAAAACGTATCATGTGATAGAAACACTTTGCTTTAAAAACTTTGTTTTATTTATGCATGCATAAGGCTCGTTTTTGGGTTCATTTGATATTCTAAACATTTTAGCATCTTCAATCCAACACTTAGCTAATAATACATGTCATAATTTTAATCAAAATACCAATTATACCCCTTTTAGGTGCCCTCGGTTTTTGTACCCCAAAACTGCCACCCTTTTTGGAGTTTAACCTCTATTATCATTTCCTTGATTTTTATACTTGTCACATCATCCACTAGAATATCAAATGATACATAGTACAAATAATTTCAGATACATGTAACCAAATAGATATGATAACGACTTTATTGGCACATAAATGTATACACTTGGGCCAATGGTTATGTATGCCCATACAACACATAATTCATCATTTAAACATATTTCATATATATATATATATATATCTATATATATATATATATATATATATATATATATATATATATAAACATATTCCTGGTGCATCTACTCATACACATAGCCAAATGGCCTTGGTTCCATGCAATACACAAATTCATCCCATATACACTTCTTCCTTCATGCACATAATTGTCTCATTTAGCATATTAATACATTATGATCACGAGCATGAATTTCATGATGTGATGACACATGACATGCAACACATTTCACTTAAGCATCTCACTTTCAAGAACATGCATAAAGCATGTGCTTTCATATCACTTAAACACATGCATGTTGGTTTCCATCAAAGATATAACTTTTAAGAACCATAAATATGATGATGTTCATAATGAATTTCAAATGCAATCATAAAGTGTTACGTCCCGTGAATTTATGTAAATAAAAAAAAGAAAAGAAAAAAAGAGGTTTAAATAATAAAAAAATATGTTTAATCGCAAAAAAATGGAATTAACTATCAGACGTGGGGACATCAATTCCCCACTAAATTCCTAAACATTTCCTACGATTCCTCCCCACTTCAGCTGTTGTCTATCATTAATATAAAAAAATCGTTTTGTATTTCTTTCCCTTAAATCCCCAATGGCCATTCCCAACAACCTTAGCAAATTTCATTTGGCCAAAAGTCCCCGAGCAACAAAACCACACAACCCCAAACTTACCCTTTGTAGCCGAAGGAAATTACAGGGTGGGAAAAAAGAAAAGCGGGAGAAGAACAATTCTTAGATTCAACACACATCAACTTGGTTTGCAGTATAGTATACAAATCATGTAAGTAACCTACCTATATTTGCTATATTTTTGCAAAACCTATGTGTTTATTTTGATATTGACCTTAGATCATACATGTTTATCTTTGCCTTCATAGATGGATTAATTCATATACGTATTGGTATGTATATATATAGCGTGTGCCAATATATGTATATGTATACGTTACAAACTGGTGACTATTGCATTGTTATAAATTTTTCTTTTCAATCATACAGACTAGATATATAGATATGAAAATGGTTTTGAAATAATAATAATAATAATAATAATAATAATAAAATTGATTATTTCAATATACTCAAATGTCAGAATTCATTGTGAATTGCCCTTAAGTAATCGACGTGGGATTCAAGAAATTGTGTACTAGTTGCTGCTGGCTGACCGTGGGTTGATTGAAGAGAAACAAAAACTGTGTTGCCTTCTGTTGTGCATGGTCGAGGGTTAGCCAGGGGCCGAAAGTCCTTTGTATATAAAAGGAGTGATGAGCTTGATATGAATATATATATATATATATATATATATATATATATATATATATATATATATATATATATATATATTGTACACTATGTTTGAGTATACATTTGTATGGGTATGTGCATAAGAATGGTGCATTATTGCGAAGGGCCGAGACTTGAGAAGTGTGTTTAAGAGCAGACAACGGACAGAGGCAGGTGGCTTATAGGTTTATACGATCTTGGCAAATTATAAGAGTTGATTTGGTCTAATTACATGTAAGTGTAAATCAGGGTTTTTGGAACCGAATTTACGAAATTGAACTCCGAAAATTTTTGTTTTTGCACAGTTTGAGGGTGGAAATGGGTTGGATTTAAGAAAATAGAAATTCTAATGGTCGGAGGCGCCGCGACTATGAGGTTTGTTTGGCAGCAATTTTTGCGGCAGTTTGTTAGGCATGAATAATACTTGATGTCCATGGAGATGTGAAAAAATGTGAGTGGTGACAAAGATTGAGGGTGGCCGTTGTAGGATCTGCAAGGAACCACTATAAGGGGGGGTTGAATAGTGGGTGCGAAAAATATGGTTTTTAAAATTTGTTTAAACCAAAAACCCAACTTCTGAAAACAGTTTCTGTTTTCAGGACTAGTTTTAAAACATTTTGAAAACTAGGTTGCAGGTCTTCAAAAATTCTGAAATTTGGAGAAACTTAGCCTCAGATGTTATGATTATCTCCTAAAAATTTCAGATTTAAATTCAACCTCTAACCCCTTCAAAAATCGTTGTTGGTCAGATTGCGCAAATCTGCCAGAAACGGTAGTGTGATTTGCAAAATTAATTCCTATTTGTACGTAACTCCAAATGCTTTGAAAATTTAAAGAATAACCCCTCATAAGTTTTATTTAAATGGGTTGAAACAGTTTTGAAAAATTCTTTTGGGAAGTTAGTCAAATACGATCAAAGTCTCAACCTTTGCAAGCCTGAAAATCAGACTGCACTAGTCTCAGAACTTTGGACGTTTGAATGACTTATACTTGTCCAAAAGGGTTGAAACTTATGCCAAATTAACCTTAAGACGTGTGGCTATGATTATGAAAGTTTCGTAATTTTTTCAATACGTTTACTGTTTTTACGAACGTGATCAAAAACAATAAACAATGCTGAAACTGAAAGTAAGTGCTGAAAGTAAATGACACCAAGAATTTTATACTGGTTCGGTTATAAACAACCTTTTCCAGTCTTCAAGGACACCTTCCTCGGTTCACACTAATCAAACAACACAAAGAACACCTTACCACAGGGTTGATGGAGTTACACACCAACTCCAACTCTTTACAAACCTTGTATGTGAATACAATGCACACAAACACCACCACCTTGCAAGTCCAAGATTGATCACACCTTGATCAATCTTTTACAAAGATAAAGAGTATAGCGTGGTATGTAAGAAGCCTATTCAAGATGTACGAATATGAACACAATAGGCTTTAAGAGAGAAGAAAGAAAGAAGTGTAGAAAGAAGAAGCAGAAAACGTTTTAATTATAAAATATGCTCATTGATTGGATGAATGTTGTCATCACTTGATGACTAGACAAATCTTTTGTAGTTCCTTTCTTTATGTCACCAACATTGCATGCTTCATTCTTGACCAATCAATATGCCAACAATGCTACACATATGCTCCAACATGGCTGTCATAGGCGTTTGAAATGACTTGTGCATGTGCTGAATTTTATTTTTGCAAACTTTGTAAAATAGTGCACATTTGATTACACACACATGGTATATTCCAATCAGCCCTTAATTGAATTTTGTAGAACATTTTGAGATGTATGAAATATGTAAAAATGTCTAGATACATGTTATATGATGTGCCAAAAATGTTCCATGTGTCGTGTACATAGAAAACCGAATTTTCGATATTTATCGATTACCCGATTTTTCTCTAATTAAATTCCAACTTTTTGCACATGTTATATATATTATGTTACACATAATATACATAAATTAAACTTTAATATTCAGCTCATAAGGATGATTAAAGTGGCGCCTAGCCATGTGACAAAATTGAAATTGGAATCTCCACAATTTGGCCTTAATGTGGGGTGATTTGTGTGTGCCAACATGAAATGATTTTATGGCTGGAAATACCATGTAAGCCACGAAATTTGTGGCCATTTTTGAAGTGTAGGGGCTGGCCATCTATTTATGGAAAGTACGTGACATGTTGGCAAAGTTTCGGTATTCGTCCGACAGGACAATTTTCGGTTTAGAACCTTTTAACGTGTCGTATTAAATTTGTCATCACCATGACTTATATCATATGATATAAGACCTGAATATACTCATAAATATGAGTTTAATATAATGGTGTGATGTTAACGTACGTACGTAAAATATATAACGTGTCGGTAGTATGTTGGAATATATGTGTATGTGCCTTTTCAAAAAAAAATCTGAATATATATATAAATATATATATATAAACGTGTGGAGAGGGGGTGAAGAAGACTTTCCATTCTTCAACTCGTTGCCTTTGTGCATTTTCCAAATATAGCTTCCTTCAATGAACTACTTAGTTTATTTAACTAAGTACTTCACTTAATGAACTAGTTTAGTTCATTCATGATGGCACCTGAAAATAGTTCAAATACAACAAATGTTTGCCATTTGATGTAAGATTTAAAGCTTCATGGCTCGTTAGTACGAAAACATTATATATGAACTATATAAGGCAAGTTTTATGCAATAACGTGTCATGCCATGAAATATGTCATGCATTTCTTTAATACACGTTATTTAAATCATGCATTTTGAAATCACTTAAACCCCTTTTTCTCAATAATCGCCCCCTTTTGATGATTTACAAAATAATCTACATTCATGATTTAAATCTTATCGCTCCCCCTCCAATTGTGCATAAATTCAAGTTTTGAATTTCAAATTTCAAATTCGCTCCCCCTTGATTTATGCAATCAATCTTTCTCTCTCCCCCTTAAATCATGCATTCTCTCCCCCTTTATTTTGGAAAGACAATCAAAGCGCGTGTAAAGAAGGAAAAAAAATCATACATTTTGAATAATATTAAAAGTGTGTTCTTTAGGGTTATTTATTCAACCCTTTGAGAATGTCTCTTTTGGTACCCAAATTTGGGTGACCTTTCTAGGTCTTCCAAAAGGTGAGAAAGGTGATGAAAACGCAGCATAATATACGTTAGGGGCAAATGCGTTTGGCCTTTGGCCAAGAATCCCATCATGCATATAATATGGTTTTCGTTTTTGGTTTGCATGCACGGGGATTGATCTAGATGCATTTTTATAATATGAATGTCGCATATGCATCAGTGGCTTTCTATATGACACATGATTTCTTTTTGTTTGATAAGAAGCACGATAAGATGAGATAAGTGGTGTACTAGTCTTCTTCTCATATTTATACGGCACATAATTATACTTCGTATGAGATGAAGAAGAGATATGACGAGATGAGGGGAGAGGGGGTCTTTGCGTTACTTTAGACGCTACGCATGCCTTTGATGTGTCTACTTTCTTAGACAAAACAAACATGGATGGTTTAGATGATGCTTCGTTTGTCTCAATGTATGCTAATCCAGTTTTTTCACTGTCATGTTTTTGTGATAAAATAATGCGATCTAGCATGTTAGATCCCGTATAAAATTGTTTCATCATTTTCTCTAAATTCGTATTCCTTGATTTCAAGTTTGAAATCTCGGATTTTATTTCAGTGTTCTCAGGTGTCAATGATGAAATTTCAGACCTTAATGAATTTATGATGCAAGACGACTCTTCTTTTGAATCGTTTAATTGAGACACAAGATTTGTGTTAGAAGATTCTAACAATTTCTTGTCTTCATTTAACCGTTTCTTTTTTTTTGCAAGAGTTCTAGAAAACTTATGTAATTCAAGATATTCAACATATAAATCATCATAATATAGTTCAAAATCCGAGTCAGAATCAGAATTTACCTCATTTTCAAATAGTGGAGGCATTTGGCTTGACATATCTTTTTCCTCGGTTTCGTGGCTAGTGGTTGCCATCTCACACAGATCGTTGGATCTTCTTGTTGTGAGTGTTGGATTTTTTGGCTGCACATACCATGTAAGCCACGAAATTTGTTGCCATTTTTGAAGTGTAGGGGCTGGCCATCTATTTATGGAAAGTACGTGACACGTTGGCAAAGTTTCGGTATTCGCCTGATACGACAATTTTCGGTTTAGAACCTTTTAACGTGCCGTATTAAATTTGTCATCACCATGACTTATATCATATGATATAAGACCTGAATATACTCATAAATATAAGTTAAATACAGTGGTGTGACGTTAACATATGTACATAAAATATATAACGTGTCGGTAGTACGTTGGAATATATGTGTATGTGCCTTTTCAAAAAAAAATCTGAATATATATATATATATATATATATATATATATATATATATATATAAACGTGTGGAGAGGGGTGAAGAAGACTTTCCATTCTTCAACTTGTTGCCTTTGTGCATTTTCCAAATATAGCTTCCTTTAATGAACTACTTAGTTTATTTAACTAAGTACTTCACTTAATGAACTAGTTTAGTTCATTTATGATGGTATCTGAAAATAGTTCAAATACAACAAATGTTTGCCATTTGATGTAAGCTTTAAAGCTTCATGGCGCGTTAGTACGACAACATTATATATGAACTATATAAGGCAAGTTTTATGCAACAACGTGTCATGCCATGAAATATGTCATGCATTTCTTTAATACACGTTATTTAAATCATGCATTTTGAAATCACTCAAACCTCTTTTTCTTAACAATCGCCCCCTTTTGATGATTTACAAAATAATCTACATTCATAATTTAAATTTTATCGCTCCCCCTCCAATTGTGCATAAATTCAAGTTTTGAATTTCAAATTTCAAATTCGCTCCCCCTTGATTTATGCAATCAATCTTTCTCTGTCCCCCTTAAATCATGCATTCTCTCCCCCTTTATTTTGTAAAGACAATCAAAGCGCGTGTAAAGACGAAAAAATCATGCATTTCGAATAATATTAAAAGTGCGTTCTATAGGGTTATTTATTCAACCCTTTGAGAATGTCTCTTTTGGTACCCAAATTTGGGTGACCTTTCTAGGTCTTCCAAAAGGTGAGAAAGGTGAATAAAACGCAGCATAATATACGTTAGGGGCAAATGCGTTTGGCCTTTGGCCAAGAATCCCATCATGCATATAGTATGGTTTTCGTTTTTGGTTTGCATGCATGGGGATTGATCTAGATGCATTTTTATGATATGAATGTCGTATATGCATCAGTGGCTTTCTATATGACACATGATTTCTCTTTGTTTGATAAGAAGCACGATGAGATGAGATAAGTGGTGTACTAGTCTTCTTCTCATATTTATACGGCACATAATTATACTTCGTATGAGATGAAGAAGAGATATGACGAGATGAGGGGAGAGGGGGTCTTTGCGTTACTTCAGACGCTACGCATGCCTTTGATGTGTCTACTTTCTTCGACAAAACAAACATGGATGGTTTAGATGATGCTTCGTTTGTCTCAATGTATGCTAATCCAGTTTTATCACTGTCATCTTTTTGTGATAAAATAAAGCGATCTAGCATGTTAGATCCCGTATCAAATTGTTTCATCATTTTCTCTAAATTCGTATTCCTTGATTTCAAGTTTGAAATCTCGGATTTAATTTCAGTGTTCTCGGATGTCAATGATGAAATTTCAGACCTTAATGAATTTATGATGCAAGACGACTCTTCTTTTGAATCGTTTAATTGAGACACAAGATTTGTGTTAGAAGATTCTAACAATTTCTTGTCTTCAATGAACCGTTTCTTTTGTTTTGCAAGAGTTCTAGCAAACTTATGTAATTCAAGATATTCAACATATAAATCATCATAAGATAGTTCAGAATCCGAGTCAGAATCAGAATTTACCTTATTTTCAAATAGTGGAGGCATTTGGCTTGACATATTTTTTTTCTCGGTTTCGTGGCAAGTGGTTGCCATCTCACACAAATCGTTGGATCTTCTTGTTGTGAGTGTTGGACTTTATGGCTGCACATACCATGTAAGCCACGAAATTTGTTGTCATTTTTGAAGTGTAGGGGCTGGCCATCTATTTATGGAAAGTACGTGACACGTTGGCAAAGTTTCGGTATTCGCCTGATACGACAATTTTCGGTTTAGAACCTTTTAACGTGTCGTATTAAATTTGTCATCACCATGACTTATATCATATGATATAAGACTTGAATATACTCATAAATATGAGTTAAATATAGTGGTGTGACGTTAACGTACGTACATAAAATATATAATGTGTCGGTAGTACGTTGGAATATATGTGTATGTGCCTTTTTTAAAAAAATCTGAATATATATATATAAATATATATATAAAACGTGTGGAGAGGGGGTGAAGAAGACTTTCCATTCTTCAACTTGTTGCCTTTGTGCATTTTCCAATTATAGCCTCCTTTAATGAGCTACTTAATTTATTTAACTATGTACTTCACTTAATGAACTAGTTTAGTTCATTTATGATAGCATCTGAAAATAGTTCAAATACAACAAATGTTTGCCATTTGATGTAAGCTTTAAATCTTCATGGCTCGTTAGTACGACAACATTATATATGAACTATATAAGACAAGTTTTATGCAACAACGTGTCATGCATTTCTTTAATACACGTTATTTAAATCATGCATTTTGAAATTACTCTAACCCCTTTTTCTCAACAATCGCCCCCTTTTGATGATTTACAAAATAATCTACATTCATGATTTAAATCTTATCGCTCCCCCTCCAATTGTGCATAAATTCAAATTTTGAATTTCAAATTTCAAATTCGCTCCCCCTTGATTTATGCAATCAATCTTTCTCTCTCCCCCTTAAATCATGCATTCTCTCCCCCTTTATTTTGGAAAGACAATCAAAGCGCGTGTAAAGAAGAAAAAAAATCATGCATTTCGAATAATATTAAAAGTGCGTTCTTTAGGGTTATTCATTCAACCATTTGAGAATGTCTGTTTTGGTACCCAAATTTGGGTGACCTTTCTAGGTCTTCCAAAAGGTGAGAAAGGTGATGAAAACGCAGCATAATATACGTTAGAGGCAAATGTGTTTGGCCTTTGTCCAAGAATCCCATCATGCATATAGTATGGTTTTCGCTTTTGGTTTGCATGCACTGGAATTGATCTAGATGCATTTTTATGATATGAATGTCGTATATGCATCAGTGGCTTTCTATATGACACATGATTTCTCTTTGTTTGATAAGAAGCACGATGAGATGAGATAAGTGGTGTACTAGTCTTCTTCTCATATTTATACGGCACATAATTATACTTCGTATGAGATGAAGAAGAGATATGACGAGATGATGGGAGAGGGGGTCTTTGCGTTACTTTAGACGCTACGCATGCCTTTGATGTGTCTACTTTCTTAGACAAAACAAAAATGGATGGTTTAGATGATGCTTCGTTTGTCTCAATGTATGCTGATCCAGTTTTATCACTGTCATCTTTTTGTGATAAAATAAAGCGATCTAGCATGTTAGATCCCGTATCAAATTGTTTCATCATTTTCTCTAAATTCGCATTCTTTGATTTCAAGTTTGAAATCTCGGATCTAATTTCAGTGTTCTCGGATGTCAATGATGAAATTTCAGACCTTAACGAATTTATGATGCAAGACGACTCTTCTTTTGAATCGTTTAATTGAGACACAAGATTTGTGTTAGAAGATTCTAACAATTTCTTGTCTTCAATGAACCGTTTCTTTTGTTTTGCAAGAGTTCTAGCAAAGTTATGTAATTAAAGATATTCAACATATAAATCATCATAAGATAGTTCAGAATCCGAGTCAGAATCAGAATTTACCTCATTTTCAAATAGTGGAGGCATTTGGCTTGACATATCTTTTTTCTCTGTTTCGTGGCAAGTGGTTGCCATCTCACACAAATCGTTGGATCTTCTTGTTGTGAGTGTTGGACTTTATGGCTGCACATACCATGTAAGCCACGAAATTTGTTGTCATTTTTGAAGTGTAGGGGCTGGCCATCTATTTATGGAAAGTACGTGACACGTTGACAATGTTTCGGTATTCGCCTGATACGACAAT
Source organism: Eustoma russellianum (assembly GCA_036186865.1). NCBI lineage: Eukaryota > Viridiplantae > Streptophyta > Magnoliopsida > Gentianales > Gentianaceae > Eustoma > Eustoma russellianum. The sequence goes on along the minus strand of AP025045.1, from coordinate 25,239,785 downwards.
TTTCGGTTTAGAACCTTTTAACGTGTCGTATTAAATTTGTCATCACCATGACTTATATCATATGATATAAGACCTGAATATACTCATAAATATGAGTTAAATATAGTGGTGTGACGTTAACGTACGTACATAAAATATATAATGTGTCGGTAGTACGTTGGAATATATGTGTATGTGCCTTTTTTAAAAAAATCTGAATATATATATATATAAATATATATATAAAACGTGTGGAGAGGGGGTGAAGAAGACTTTCCATTCTTCAACTTGTTGCCTTTGTGCATTTTCCAATTATAGCCTCCTTTAATGAACTACTTAATTTATTTAACTATGTACTTCACTTAATGAACTAGTTTAGTTCATTTATGATAGCATCTGAAAATAGTTCAAATACAACAAATGTTTGCCATTTGATGTAAGCTTTAAATCTTCATGGCTCGTTAGTACGACAACATTATATATGAACTATATAAGACAAGTTTTATGCAACAACGTGTCATGCATTTCTTTAATACACGTTATTTAAATCATGCATTTTGAAATTACTCAAACCCCTTTTTCTCAACAATCGCCCCCTTTTGATGATTTACAAAATAATCTACATTCATGATTTAAATTTTATCGCTCCCCCTCCAATTGTGCATAAATTCAAATTTTGAATTTCAAATTTCAAATTCGCTCCCCCTTGATTTATGCAATCAATCTTTCTCTCTCCCCCTTAAATCAAGCATTCTCTCCCCCTTTATTTTGGAAAGACAATCAAAGCGCGTGTAAAGAAGAAGAAAAAATCATGCATTTCGAATAATATTAAAAGTGCGTTCTTTAGGGTTATTTATTCAACCCTTTGAGAATGTCTCTTTTGGTACCCAAATTTGGGTGACCTTTGTCCAAGAATCCCATCATGCATATAGTATGGTTTTCGCTTTTGGTTTGCATGCACGGGAATTGATCTAGATGCATTTTTATGATATGAATGTCGTATATGCATCAGTGGCTTTCTCTATGACACATGATTTCTCTTTGTTTGATAAGAAGCACGATGAGATGAGATAAGTGGTGTACTGGTCTTCTTCTCATATTTATACGGCACATAATTACACTTCGTATGAGATGAAGAAGAGATATGACGAGATGAGGGGAGAGGGGGTCTTTGCGTTACTTTAGACGCTACGCATGCCTTTGATGTGTCTACTTTATTAGACAAAACAAACATGGATGGTTTAGATGATGCTTCGTTCGTCTCAATGTATGCTCATCAAGTTTTATCACTGTCATGTTTTTGTGATAAAATCATGCGATCTAGCATGTTAGATCCCGTATCAAATTGTTTCATCATTTTCTTTAAATTCGTATTCCTTGATTTCAAGTTTGAAATCTCGGATTTCATTTCAGTGTTCTCGGATGTCAATGATGAAATTTCAGACCTTAATGAATTTATGATGCAAGACGACTCTTCTTTTGAATCGTTTAATTGAGACACAAGATTTGTGTTAGAAGATTCTAACACTTTCTTGTCTTCAATTAACCGTTTCTTTTGTTCTGCAAGAGTTCTAGAAAACTTATGTAATTCAAGATATTCAACATATAAATCATCATAAGATAGTCCATAATCCGAGTCAAAATCAGAATTTACCTCATTTTAAAATAGTGGAGGCATTTGGCTTGACATATCTTTTTTCTCGGTTTCGTGTCTAGTGGTTGCCATCTCACACAAATCGTTGGATCTTCTTGTTGTGAGTGTTGGATTTTATGGCTGCACATACCATGTAAGCCACGAAATTTGTTGCCATTTTTGAATCGTAGGGGCTGGCCATCTATTTATGGAAAGTATGTGATACGTTGGCAAAGTTTCGGTATTTGCCTAATACGACAATTTTCGGTTTAGAACCTTTTAACATGTCGTATTAAATTTGTCATCACCATTACTTATATCATATGATATAAGGCATGAATATACTCATAAATATGATTTAAATATAGTGGTGTGACGTTAACGTACGTACGTAAAATATATAACGTGTCGGTAGTATGTTGGAATATATGTGTATGTGCCTTTTCAAAAAAATCTGAATATATATATAAATATATATATAAAAACGTGTGGAGAGGGGGTGAAGAAGACTTTCCATTCTTCAAGTTGTTGCCTTTGTGCATTTTCCAAATATAGCTTCCTTTAATGAACTACATAGTTTATTTAACTAAGTACTTCACTTAATGAACTAGTTTAGTTCATTTATGATGGCACCTGAAAGTATTTTAAATACAACAAATGTTTGCCATTTGATGTAAGCTTTAAAGCTTCATGGCTCGTAAGTATGACAACATTATATATATACTATATAAGGCAAGTTTTATGCAACAACGTGTCATGCCACGAAATATGTCATGTATTTGTTTAATACACGTTATTTAAATCATGAATTTTGAAATCACTCAAACCCCTTTTTCTCAACAATCGCCCCCTTTTGATGATTTACAAAATAATCTACATTCATGATTTAAATCTTATCGCTCCCCCTCCAATTGTGCATAAATTCAAATTTTGAATTTCAAATTTCAAATTCCCTCCCCCTTGATTTATGCAATCAATCTTTCTCTCTCCCCCTTAAATCATGCATTCTCTCCCCCTTTATTTTGGAAAGACAATCAAAGCGCGTGTAAAGAAGAAAAAAATCATGCATTTTGAATAATATTAAAAGTGCGTTCTTTAGGGTTATTTATTCAACCCTTTGAGAATGTCTCTTTTGGTACCCAAATTTGGGTGACCTTTCTAGGTCTTCCAAAAGGTGAGAAAGGTGAATAAAGCGCAGCATAATATACGTTAGGGGCAAATGCGTTTGGCCTTTGGCCAAGAATCCCATCATGCATATAGTATGGTTTTCGTTTTTGGTTTGCATGCATGGGGATTGATCTAGATGCATTTTTATGATATGAATGTCGTATATGCATCAGTGGCTTTCTATATGACACATGATTTCTCTTTGTTTGATAAGAAGCATGATGAGATGAGATAAGTGGTGTACTAGTCTTCTTCTCATATTTATACGGCACATAATTATACTTCGTATGAGATGAAGAAGAGATATGACGAGATGAGGGGAGAGGGGGTCTTTGCGTTACTTCAGACGCTACGCATGCCTTTGATGTGTCTACTTTCTTAGACAAAACAAACATGGATGGTTTAGATGATGCTTCGTTTGTCTCAATGTATGCTAATCCAGTTTTATCACTGTCATCTTTTTGTGATAAAATAAAGCGATCTAGCATGTTAGATCCCGTATCAAATTGTTTCATCATTTTCTCTAAATTCGTATTCCTTGATTTCAAGTTTGAAATCTCGGATTTAATTTCAGTGTTCTCGGATGTCAATGATGAAATTTCAGACCTTAATGAATTTATGATGCAAGACGACTCTTCTTTTGAATCGTTTAATTGAGACACAAGATTTGTGTTAGAAGATTCTAACAATTTCTTGTCTTCAATGAACCGTTTCTTTTGTTTTGCAAGAGTTCTAGAAAACTTATGTAATTCAAGATATTCAACATATAAATCATCATAAGATAGTTCAGAATCCGAGTCAGAATCAGAATTTACCTTATTTTTAAATAGTGGAGGCATTTGGCTTGACATATCTTTTTCCTCGGTTTCGTGGCTAGTGGTTGCCATCTCACACAAATCGTTGGATCTTCTTATTGTGAGTGTTCCTGCTCTGATACCAATTGTAGGATCTGCATAGCACCACTAGAAGGGGGGGGGGGAGTTGAATAGTGGGTGCGGAAAATGTGGTTTTTAAAATTTGTTTAAACCAAAAACCCAACTTCTGAAAACAGTTTCTGTTTTCAGGACCAATTTTAAAACGTTTTGAAAACTAGGTTGCAGGTCTTCAAAAATTCTGAAATTTGGAGAGAACTTAGCCTAATATGTTATGAGTATCTCCTAAACAATTCAGATTTAAATTCAACCTCTAACCTCTTCAAATATCGTTGTTGGTCAGATTGCGCAAATCTGCCAGAAACGGTAGTGTGATTTGAAAAATTAATTCCTATTTGTACGTAACTCCAAATGCTTTGAAAATTTAAACAATAACCCCTTATAAGTTTTATTTAAATTGGTTGAAACAGTTTTGAAAAATTCTTTTGGGAAGTTAGTCAAATACGATCAAAGTCTCAACCTTTGCAAGCCGGAAAATCAGACTGCACTAGTCTCAGAACTTTGGACGTTTGAGTGACTTATACATGTCCAAAAGGGTTAACACTTGTGTCAAATTAACCTTAATACGTGTGGCTATAGTTATGGAAAGTTTCATAATTTTTGAAATACGTTTACTATTTTTACGAACGTGATCAAAAACAATAAACAGTGCTGAAACTGAAAGTAAGTGCTGAAAGTAAATGACACCAAGAATTTTATACTGGTTCGGTTATAAACAACCTTTTCCAGTCTTCAAGGACACCTTCCTCGATTCACACTAATCAAACAACACAAAGAACATCTTACCACAGGATTGATGGAGTTACACACCAACTCCAACCCTTTACAAACCTTGTATGTGAATACAATGCACACGAACACCACCACCTTGCAAGTCCAAGATTGATCACACCTTGATCAATCTTTTACAAAGATAAAGAGTATAGGGTGGTATGTAAGAAGCCTATTCAAGATGTATGAATATGAACACAATAGGCTTTAAGAGAGAAGAAAGAAAGAAGTGTAGAAGGAAGAAGCAGAAAACGTTTTTGATCTTTGAAACTTGTAAGTCTTGTCTTCTATTTTGTTTGTTCTCCTTCTTCTCTTTTTATCCACATCTTGGCCGCCCCCTATGCTTGGTCTTCCTCTTGAAAATTATCTTTTAAGTCCTTGAAAGAGTGTATGGCATCATTGTGACTTGTCTTTGCTTACTTGGCATTTCCTCATTGGATGATTATTAAGCTCTTGCTTACTTGGCACTCATTGATTGGATGAATGTTGTCATCACTTGATGACTAGACAAATCTTTTGTAGTTCCTTTCTTTATGTCACCAACATTGTATGCTTCATTCTTGACCAATCAATATGCCAACAATGCTACACATATGCTCCAACATGGCTGTTATAGGCGTTTGAAATGACTTGTGCATGTGCTGAATTTTATTTTTGCAAACTTTGTAAAATAGTGCACATTTAATTATACACACATGGTATATTCCAATCAGCCCTTAATTGAATTTTCTAGAACACTTTGAGATGCATGAAATATGTAAAAAGTGTCTAGATTCATGTTATATGATGTGCAAAAAATGTTTCATGTGTCGTGTACGTAGAAAACCGAATTTTCGATGTTTATCGATTACCCGATTTTTCACTAATTAAATTCTAACTTTTTGCACATGTTATATATATTATGTTACACATAATATACATAAATTAAACTTTAATATTCAGCTCATAAGGATGATTAAAGTGGAGCCTAGCCATGTGACAAAATTGAAATTGGAATCTCCACAATTTGGCCTTAATGTGGGGTGATTTGTGTGTGCCAACATGGAATGATTTTATGGCTGCAAATACCAAGTAAGCCACGAAATTTGTGGTCATTTTTGAAGTGTAGGGGCTGGCCATCTATTTATAGAAAGTACGTGACACGTTGGCAAAATTTTGGTATTCCCCCGATACGACAATTTTCGGTTTAGAACCTTTTAACATGTCGTATTAAATTTGTCATCACCATGACTTATATCATATGATATAAGACCTGAATATACTCATAAATATGAGTTAAATATAGTGGTGTGACGTTAACGTACGTACGTAAAATATATAACGTGTCGGTAGTACGTTGGAATATATGTGTATGTGCCTTTTCAAAAAAAATCTGAAAATATATATATAAATATATATATATATATATAAATGTGTGGAGAGGGGGTGAAGAAGACTTTCCATTCTTCAACTTGTTGCCTTTGTGCATTTTCCTAATATAGCTTCCTTTAATGAACTACTTAGTTTATTTAACTAAGTACTTCACTTAATGAACTAGTTTAGTTCATTTATGATGGCACCTGAAAATAGTTCAAATACAACAAATGTTTGCCATTTGATGTAAGCTTTAAAGCTTCATGGCTAGTTAGTACGACAACATTATATATGAACTATATAAGGCAAGTTTTATGCAACAACGTGTCATGCCATGAAATATGTCATGCATTTCTTTAATACATGTTATTTAAATCATGCATTTTGAAATCACTCAAACCCCTTTTTCTCAACAATCGCCCCCTTTTGATGATTTACAAAATAATCTACATTCATGATTTAAATCTTATCGCTCCCCCTCCAATTGTGCATAAATTCAAATTTTGAATTTCAAATTTCAAATTCGCTCCCCCTTGATTTATGCAATCAATCTTTCTCTCTCCCCCTTAAATCATGCATTCTCTCCCCCTTTATTTTGGAAAGACAATCAAAGCGCGTGTAAAGAAGAGAAAAAATCATTCATTTCGAGTAATATTAAAAGTGCGTTCTTTAAGGTTATTTATTCAACCCTTTGAGAATGTCTCTTTTGGTACCCAAATTTGGATGACCTTTCTAGGTCTTCCAAAAGGTGAGAAAGCTGATCAAAACACAGCATAATATACGTTAGGGGCAAATGCGTTTGGCCTTTGGCCAAGAATCCCATCATGCATATAGTATGGTTTTCGTTTTTGGTTTGCATGCACGGGGATTGATCTAGATGCATTTTTATGATATGAATGTCGCATATGCATCAGTGGCTTTCTATATGACACATGATTTCTCTTTGTTTGATAAGAAGCACGATGAGATGAGATAATTGGTGTACTAGTCTTCTTCTCATATTTATACGTCACATACTTATACTTCGTATGAGATGAAGAAGAGATATGACGAGATGAGGGGAGAGGGGGTCTTTGCTTTACTTTAGACGCTACGCATGCCTTTGATGTGTCTACTTTCTTAGACAAAACAAACATGGATGGTTTAGATGATGCTTCGTTTGTCTCAATGTATGCTAATCCAGTTTTATCACTGTCATGTTTTTGTGATAAAATAATGTGATCTAGCATGTTAGGTCCGTATCAAATTGTTTCATCATTTTCTCTAAATTCGTATTCCTTGATTTCAAGTTTGAAATCTCGGATTTCATTTCAATGTTCTCGGATGTCAATGATGAAATTTCAGACCTTAATGAATTTATGATGCAAGACGACTCTTCTTTTGAATCGTTTAATTGAGACACAAGATTTGTGTTAGAAGATTCTAACAATTTCTTGTCTTCAATTAACCGTTTCTTTTGTTTTGCAAGAGTTCTAGCAAACTTATGTAATTCAAGATATTCAACATATAAATCATCATAAGATAGTTCAGAATCCGAGTCAGAATCAGAATTTACCTCATTTTCAAATAGTGGAGGCATTTGGCTTGACATATCTTTTTCCTCGGTTTCGTGGCTAGTGGTTGCCATCTCACACAGATCGTTGGATCTTCTTGTTGTGAGAGTTGGATTTTATGGCTACACATACCATGTAAGCCACAAAATTTGTTTCCATTTTTGTAATGTAGGGGCTGGCCATCTATTTATGGAAAGTACGTGATACGTTGGCAAAGTTTCGGTATTCGCCCGATACGACAATTTTCGGTTTAGAACCTTTTAACGTGTCGTATTAAATTTGTCATCACCATGACTTATATCATATGATCTAAGACCTGAATATAGTCATAAATATGAGCTAAATATAGTGGTGTGATACGTACGTAAAATATATAACGTATCGGTAGTACGTTGGAATATATGTGTATGTGCCTTTTCAAAAAAAAATCTGAATATATATATAAATATATATATAAAAACGTGTGGAGAGGGGGTGAAGAAGACTTTCCATTCTTCAAGTTGTTGCCTTTGTGCATTTTCCAAATATAGCTTCCTTTAATGAACTACTTAGTTTATTTAACTAAGTACTTCACTTAACGAACTAGTTTAGTTCATTTATGATGGCACCTGAAAATAGTTCAAACACAACAAATTTTTGCCATTTGATGTAAGCTTTAAAGCTTCATGATTCGTTAGTACGACAACATTATATATAAACTATATAAGACAAGTTTTATGCAACAACGTGTCATACCATGAAATATGTCATGTATTTCTTTAATACACGTTATTTAAATCATGCATTTTGAAATCACTCGAACCCCTTTTTCTCAACAGCCGAGAGTGGGTGAGGGGTTGAAGGTGAGGTGAGGTGAGTCTGGGTAGACGGTTGGGGTGAAGTGGGCCGAGGAAGGTACGCGTACATATACACGTGTTGTAGAGCCTCGCCCTAGACTAGGGCCTCGGTACGGTGCGCCCGCCGTACTCTACTACGAGGAGTACAAGGCAACATCATCATACATGTACAAATCGTAATAACATGTATCGATAAGTTGAAATGATATGACATATGCTGAAATAAACTTTAACAAGAGTACATCCTAATACATCCGCATCAGTATCATAGATACATCCATAAAGCAAAATAAACAAAATGCAGAGCTGAATATCCCAAAATACAAAAGAGGATGTCTCCAGCTACTAATCTGCTCCACACATCTAGTCTCTAGGCTCGTCCTCGATAAACTTTAGTTCAGGATTCTAAGGGTTTGGGTGGTAAAAATAAGGGTTGAGCGATAACTAATTGCTCAGTAAGTAGTTCCGCCTAGTTCGTCAAGTGGATCATACATGGGGGTCAGGGTGAGGGGTGATACAGTATGGTGAAATACAATGAACCATAAAATCAATGTAACAAAAATAATAAGGCACAGAGTAGGTGTGGAAAATAAAAGTTAATGTACATGTGGAAGTAAAAAATACCACAAGTATCATATCATGCATCATTACCACAGATGGAAGGCATTGTAAAATGAACATACTGTCCTGATTAACACACTTGTCTTAGCTTACAATTATTTTATTCTTGTGTAGAATCTTCTTTGGTTTGTTATTGTCATTTTGTGGTATTGCTTGTCTTATGTTCGAGGTTCATGGCTTAAAGTTACTTGGTACATGAGACATGATCGTGACATATTCAAGGGAAAATTTTTTGACATATGCAGCGGAAAACTTTGTCTAGAAAGAAAACACTTGATTTCATACTTGCATAAATGTAACATGACATGGAGGCTATAGCACTTTTCATAACATGAGAATGGTACTCACGACATACCAAATGATTTCCCGAGTAGCCGCGAGTACCGTCTATGAATCCTAATGGTCCAACCACAGTGTTACATCATACATACATAGGACTAACGGTGACATGCTATCGCAGAGATCCCAGGTCCTAGATACGGTGTTACACTCTGCAATACCGTATTTGCCCCTGACATCCTTCCCCAGGACCCGACATCGGGCAACACTCTATATTGAATGTCCTAGACGTAACAGAAAAGGCAGAGAACCCTTAGCTCGGGCAAGGTGCTCAGCCTGCATATCATGCGTATAAGAATAGGTAAAGAACCTTTGTCCTGGACAAGGTATTACACTTACATATGGGTACATGCATAAGTCGTATGGAATCATTCGTCTAGCAGTACAAACTCTTGTAAAATCATGAAGACTTAAAACATTTCATGCAGAAATCATATTCGTGAACATGTTTCATGGTACAGAAAATATGAGGATAACATGCATGACATGGGCTTCTTTTTGGGTAAGTATCTTCATGGTCATTCTTGGTTTAGCCGAGTTCTTATTGGTGCATAAGTGGACATACATAGTATCACTTTAATTAGTTGGTGTAATTCTTGTACATATGTAATTATTTCCTTCGGGTTAAGAATTTGTGTGAATTTCATACTTATATTAAGCACGTATTAGTAAAAAGGGTTTCAAATGGTGGCAATAATCATGACGAGTTGATTACATCTTTAGGGCCGTATATCATGACTTGAAGGATTTTCACATTCCCAATGTTAGACATTCAAGATATATCGTGTTATCAATAAAGCTAGTCTTTAGACATACTTAATTCATATTTACAGGATAGGTCCAAAATTGCCTCAATTATAATTAGTGGCCGAGTTTGTGGCTTCGGGCCGAAAGGCCCTATTGTCACCATCTCATTTTGTTCATTCTTTTCTTGTAGAATTTCGTTGGTCCTTGGTTGTTTTGCACATTTATACTTTATGCTAATATTATGGTCTCATGGAGATTAATTTACATTTGAACCTTATTAGTCTAGATAGCCAAAAGGCCATTTGGGCTGAAAGTATTGTAGCCAAAAATTCTAAATTCTATGATATGTAATTTTGTCACTTGTGGCCCCTTTTCCTTTTATTACATGTCATAGTTACATAATTTATTCCAATAATAATTAGTGTATCCAAATTACTTATTTTTAAGCATATGGCCGAAAGTGAGGTGTTCAAAAATGGAATTACCTCATCACCAATACAATGCTTGATGTTCATATGGATTCTAATGTATATCCATCATGTTAAATGATAATATGCTCAAGTCATATCATACATACATATTCCTTATCACAAACATAAAAGGGCATAGTTGATGAGCATACTAAATCAACATGAAAGTACATAGTATATATCATCTTATGATGATGATCATGCTACACATAACATGCAACATATGAAGCAAGAAAAATAGAAATTACCATGTCATTTCTCCTTTCTAAGACCATGATCATCAAAATATACATCATGATGATGGTGATGAATTCATGGACTGTGAAGGGGGTCATGGCCGTCCCCTATGGAAAGGAAAATGATGATTCTAACATGGATGGTGTGCAAAGGTAGCATCTTAATATACATGCATGATGGAGAAGTTAGTATTTCATCATCATATGACTACTATTTTCCTATTTTCATGAGAATCAATTCTATGACATATGAGTATAAAAGAAATGACATGCATGTATCAAAAATGACAAATAAGATGATTCTAAGCACACTTAATTTCACAAGAAACTCATATGTCTACCATTTTACATCTAAGTGTAGATATGATGGTATAGGTGTCTTCTTTTAGCATGCACGGCCTAATGGACATAGGGGTGCCTAATTTTCACATTGCATGTTGAATTGAAATAATACTCTAGGCATATTTGGTGGTTCTACTCAAGGAAAGAACACATACATCTACAATTTCAACATGCAAGCCTTCATTAATGTCAACAAAACTTAAAGTCCTTAATTTTAGTTGCATGCATGATCCAATAGTTGTTAGTGAGCATATAAAACTTAGATTTCAATTTCCTTGAAGGAACTAGGAAGAAACACTTGCCTTGGTATCTTGAGTCTTATACTAAGTGAGGAAAGATTCCTTCTTTAGCCCCTAATTTGAAAGTTATGGCCTTAGAGGCCAAAAGAAGGAAAAGGTTAGTCTTTTAGGGGGAAGATAAGAGTATAATTGTTCTAAGACTCAATCTAGGTGAACTTTACCTTGGATTGGCTTGATTTTTCCCTCTTGTTAAGTTGAAGGACTTCTCCTACTCTCTTGTTGCAACCTACGGTTTGAAAGGTTAAATAGAAGACATGGAGAGTCCTTGGGAAGGAGATGAAAATAAAGGAAAAAGAACATAAATAGTGAAGAGGATGTTCTTACCTATAGTGAAGCTTGATGATGGCTTGAAAATGGAAAAATTTTCCTTGTTCCCTGGCTATGTTCCCACGATTGGAGAGGAAATAAGAGAAAATGTATTTACGGAGAGGAAGTAGTGTAAGGAGAAAGAGTTGAGAGCAGTGCCAAAAAGTATTGTAAAATGGATTACATCAAGTGAGATGCATGTTTTATGGATTGAAAGGCTTGGAAAAGTGTAGTAGGAAGAATGATGAGGTTCTTCTTGAATTGTGAAGAAGGGAAAAAGAAAAAGAAATTTCATGTAATGTGATTGGGTATTGGTCTTACAATGTGTAAGACTTGCCACGATTATAGAAGAATAAACAAGAAGGAAGGAATAAAAAAATTTCTTGAAATGGAAAAAGAGGCTGGATGGGGTAGTAGCTAGAGGAAATGATGGAGCTTCTTGGGTTTGGAAAAATATTGTGCATGAAATTGTATTGGTGGTATTTAGCTTGTTTAAGAGATGGAAGTGATCGATGTCATTGTCTTATTCTCGATTGAGTTAATGGCTGAAAGTTTTAGTATTAGTGGAGGGGAAATTTATGTGCTGCTTAAGGTTAGTGCAATTGGAGAATTCCTTTTTGTATGTGTTTCGATTGGTTTCAAATCACTTTGTGTAAGATTTGGAAAAATATTGAAGATAAGAAATAGATTAAAAGGAAGAAAACTTTTTCCCTTGGTTTCTTGCTAGTGCCGAAAAGGTTAGAAAAGGGGTAATGATGAATACTTTTTTGTTTTGTTATTTTAATAGAAAAAGTATTTGCATGAAGCCCCATTGGTAACAATCTTACTTTGTGTAAGAATGAAATAAGTAAATTTAAAAGTAAAAGTGAACCTTGTGCCCTTGTCTTCCCTTTGGCCGAAATTACTTCTTGAAGGAGGAGTCATGATTTCTTATCATGTATGGCAGAGGATAACATGTTGTTTCTTTGAAGAAATGAGAAAAGAAAGTTGCATGGAACATGATTGGTGGTTAGTTGCTTTGTGTAAGAAAGGTGTCATAAGAAGATAGAAAAAGTGAAAAGAATATCCAAGAGTTGGAAGGAGAAGGGGTGGCCGGATTCTATGGAGGTTACTAGGGTATGATTTTGTTTATTTTTGTCTTTATCTTGCTATGAAAAGTTTTCTTTTACTTCTTCTAACTTGTTCATTTATATCTTAACTTTATACTACTAATTTGAAAGGTATGATAATTAATCTTTGGTAACTTATCTCGCGCCTATTACGTATGATAATCGTACCTATCTATGTCAAGATTTGGTTTATCTATTCGACTAGGGTGCGGGCTGTAACAATCTTCCCTCCTTATAAAAAGTTACGCCCACGAAACTTGATTCTTCTCTCGACTTGATCTTTTAAACAAGTCGCGAGAACTTTTCTAAAGGAATGTTTTTACTTTTTAGCAGGCTTTTCACCATGCTTTCGACTTGCAGTCAAGGATTTTCACTGCAAAATTTATGATTGAAACCCTGATATGATATAATTTAATTTACATAGCTCCTTTAATACTATACTATAGTTATTCCATCGATGCTAATATTCTTGAATAATTTGATTAAGCTACGTATTTCGGTGTCTTTGTGGTTGTTCTTCCAAGAATCACTAGCTAACTCTCTTAACTATGTTGATCCATTGGTGATGATCTTTCTTGTTGTCTTACTCATCTATGTGGCATTCCTCTCCTTCTTGGACACTCTTTGATCTGATGTCCTATTTCACCACACCCAAAACAGACGTTAGTCCCAAAACGGCATTTTTCCGTGTGTCGCTTCTAGCATCGTAGACATCTTGGTATGATAGCCTGTTGGGAATAGGGATTCCATCTTCCTGTTCTATTTCTCCTATTCCCCTGGTCGCGATTTAGCAAGAAGATTGCCCGTTCGACTCTGTAGCAATTTCCTAGTAATTCCTCAAAGGTGTTAAATTGTAGCCCAACCATCCAGTTTCAAATTTGAGGGTCCAGACCACGACGGAATATGATCATCTTGAGGGTGTCATCACTCATGATTTCCAAAAGATACCTTCCTAATTTGATGAACTGTTGAAAGTATCTAGAGACTGAAACACCTGCTTGTTGTTTCAGGTCGTTAAATTCTTCCACCCTTTGTTCCAGCAAAGCTGGGGGAAGGTAAAATGCGCACAAATCTTCTATAAAATCCATCCATAACACTGGCAGAGGCAACGTTCTGATATAAGTCCTCCACCATTGTCTAGCTCGCCCTGTTAGAAATGGCCATACAACTCGCACTTTTGCCTCCTCAGGTATATTTAACCGGCGAAAACCATCCTCTATCTCATCCAACCATTGTTCTGCTTTTTCTGGATCAGGTTCTCTGTGAAAATTGGGTACTTGGGTCCTGATTAATATAGTAGTATGCAAGACTCCTCTGGATCTGAGGTTGAAGCTGAGAAGGGGTAGGGGCTGGAACTGGAGTTGTCTAAGTCAGCGTTAAGTCAGCTAACTGTCTCAATATATGGATAGCCTCCATGACAATGCGAACAACCTCTGCCATAGAAAGTGACCCAGATGGTGTAACAGGTGTCAATGGTGTTTCCATCGTCCTTGAACCAGAATTCCTCCCTGGTGATGCCAGTGGCGGGGTACGGCTGCCTGATCGAGATGTCATTCTGCAGAAATCAGTATAATATTATTATTAGTCTCTATTGCGAATTTCCTCCTAGAAATTATCTATTATGCTTCTTGTCATATCTTGCGTAACTGCTCTAAATTACACTTATTAGCTCATTTCATCTGCGACGTAGCTTAAGTACTTACCATTATTTAGATTATGTTGTTGGCTTGGATTGTTTTGGGCTCTACGCTTTTTGCTTAAGTCTACAATCATACCCTAGGTTCTAGGATCATAACTTATGTACTCGTCATTGTTCAGTTTATGTTGTCTGCTTTGGATCAGAAGCCTTGTGCTCTGTTACCACCTGTAGCGCCCCGTCCAGGACTAGGGTCTCGGCACGGTGCATCCGCCGTACTCTATTACGAGGAGTACAAGGCGACATCATCATACATGTACAAATCGTAATTACATGTATCGACAAGCGGAAACGAAATGACATAAGCTGAAATAAACGTTAACAAGAGTATATCCTAATACATCCGCATCAGTATCATAGATACATACATAAAGCAAAATAACCAAAACACAAAGCTGAATATCCCAAAATACAAAAGAGGCTGTCTCCAGCTACTAATCAGCTCCATACATCTAGTCCCTGGGCTTGTCCTCGATAAACTCTGGTTCTGGATTCTGAGGATCTGCGTGGTAAAAATAAGGGGTAAGAGATAATGAATCGCTCAGCAAGTAGTTTCGCCTAGGTTCGTCAAGTGGATTATACATGGGGGTTGGGGTGAGGGGTGATACAGTATGGTGAAATACAATGAACCATAAACTCAATGTAACAGTAATAATAAGGCATAGAGTAGGTGCGGAAAATAAAACTCAATGTGTATGCGGAAGTAAAAAACGCAAGTATCATATCATGCATCATTACCACAGATGGAAGACATTGTAAAATGAACATACTGTCCTGATTAACACACTTGTCTTAGCTTGCAGTTACTTTATTCTTGTGTAAAATCTTCTTTGGTTTGTTATTGTCATTTTGTGGTATTTTATGTCTTATGTTCGAGGTTCATGGCTTAAAGTTACTTGGTACATGAGACATGATCGTGACATATTCAAGGGAAAACCTTTTCTAACATATGCAGCGCAAAACTTTTTCTGAAAAGAAAACACTAGATTTCATACTTGCATAAACGTAACATGGCATAGAGGCTATGGCACTTTTCATTACATGAGAATGATACTCACAACATACCGAATGATTCCCCGAGTAGTCATGAGTACCGTCCATGAATCCTGATGTTCCAACCACGGTGTTACATCATACATACATAGGAATAATGGTGACACGCTAACATAGAGATCCTGGGTCCTGGACACGGTGTAACACTCTGTGATATCGTATTTGCCCCTGACATCCTCCCCTAGGAGCTGACATCAGGCAGCACTCCATACTGAACATCATAGACGTAACAGAAAAGACAGAGAACCCTTACCCCAGGCAAGGTGTTACACTCAGCCTGCATATCATGCGTATAAGAATAGGTAAGGAGCCCTTGTCCCAGACAAGGTTTTACACTTACCTATGGGTATATGCATAAGTCGTATGGAATCATTTATCTCGCAGTAAGAATTCTTGTAAAATCATGAAGACTTAAAACATTTCATACAGAAATCAGATTCGTAAACATGTTTCATGGTACAGAAAATATGAGGACAACATGCATGACATGGGCTTCTTTTTGGGTAAGTATCTTCATGGTCATTCTTGGTTTGGCCGAGTTCTTATTGGTGCATAAGTGGACATGCATAGTATTACTTTAATTAGTTGGTGTAATTCTTGTACATATGTAATTAGTTCCTTTGGGTTAAGCATTTGTGTGAATGTCATACTTATATTATGCACGTATTAGTAAAAAGGGATGCAAATGGTGGCAATAATCATGACGGGTTGAATTACATCTTTAGGGCCGTATATCATGACTTGAAGGATTTTCACATTCCCAATGTTAGACATTCAACATATATCGTGTTATCAATTAAGCTAGTCTTTAAACATACTTAATTCATATTTACAGGATAGGTCCAAAATTACCTCAATTATAATTAGTGGCCGAGTTTGTGGCTTAGGGCCTAAAGGCCCTATTGTCACCATCTCACTTTCTTCATTCTTTTCTTGTAGAATTTCATTGGTCCTTGGTTGTTTTAAACATTTATACTTTATGCTAATATTATGGTCTCATGGAGATTAATTTACGTTTGAATCTTATTAGTCTAGATAGCCAAAAGGCCATTTGAGCTGAAAGTAGTGTAGCCCAAAATTCTAAATTCCATAATATGTAATTTTCTCACTTGTGGCCCTTTTTCCTTTTATTACATGTCATAGTTACATAATTTATTCCAATAATAATTAGTGCATCCAAATTACTTATTTTTAAGCATATGGCCGAAAGTGAGGTGTTCAAAAATGGAATTACCTCATCACCAATGCAATGCTTGATGTTCATATGGATTCTGATGTATATCCATCATGTTAAATGATAATATGCTCAAGTCATATGATACATACATGTTTCTTATCACAAACATGAAAGGGCATAGTTGATGAGCATACTAAATCAACATGCAAGTACATATTATATATCATCTTATGATGATGATCATGCTACACATAACATGCAAAATATGAAGCAAGAAAAATAGGAATTACTATGTCATTTCTCATTTCTAAGACCATGATCATCAAAATATACATCATGATGATGGTGATGAATTCATGGACTATGAAGGAGGTCATGGTCGTCCCCTATAGAAAAGAAAATGATGATTCCAACATGGATGGTGTGCAAAGGTAGCATCTTAATATACATGATGATGGAGAAGTTAGTATTTCGTCATCATATGACTACTATTTCCTTATTTTCATGAGAATCCTTTCTATGACATATGAGTACAAAAGAAATGACATGCATGTATCAAAAATGAAAAATAATATCTACATAGTCTACCATGCGAGGTTCATGGTGCATTTTCTTTGGATGCCTGTGTACTTGCTATGTGCCTCTGATTATATTTGTTTCTCATTGGGTTGGCCATCTTTTTTTTGTTGCCTGTGTCACTGTTTGATACAGACAACCTTGGTATGTTATTCTTTATTCCTGCTTGCTTGCTTACACTATTTAACTTTGATTTGGTGAAAAGTTTTGTTTACCATTGGATAACTATGCATATTTTTCATTGAGCTTGAAGCTAGGTGCATCGGATTTCAACATACCAAGCGTATCATTACCTTTTGTATGCTACATGTTAGGCTGTGTTTTGTATGAAACACAGGCAACATAGGTATGTGTTTGTTTTCTTATTATCTAGTCACTTTGTTTTTCCTCTGTTGCCATTTGACCATTTTCTGTTCTCTGGTGAGAGATATGGATAGAGACTTTATAGGGAGTGCTGCTGGGGTCATCTATGGAAGAATCATGACGCTATGGCCATGCGCATCTGCGAACATTTTCTATCACCGGCCATTTATAATCTATATCATATCCTATTATATTTGTCGGAAGATGTATATTCTATATCTTTCGCTCTTTACTGTTTTCCATGTAGCGTTTCATTTTTATTGCAGGTTTTATTTTATCATTTCATGCATTTTTGTGGAAGAGTCTACTACACAATCTGTAACTACGATATTCTTCCGCCACAACTGAGGGCTCATTATTATTAATAAAATTTCCAGACGGAACCGCTCATCCTTCTTTAAAAAAAATGGTACGATATTCACTAGCTACAAGTGTAGACTTTGAAGCGAACAATTGCATTAGGTTTCTAATCAAACTAATATCTCTTGTAGCTGTCTCGACTTTTAAAATGTCCTCTAGCGCAACTAGAAATGTAAACTATGTTCTTGAGACATCAGACTAGAGGTTCTACGTTTGTGTTTACTTGTTGTACTTCCTCTTTATTTTCATGGAAATTTTTTTGAGATGCCTACCAGCCATTGCTTCGTTGCTGGTCAGGCTTAAAGTGTACTTTGTTGAGAACGTGCTGATGTAGATTTCAGTGCACTAATTTCTCCATCTACTAGTGCCTTCTGATGAGATTAGAGTTTATGAGAAACATTCGTGAGACTAATCAGATCAGAGTTCGAACGACTTTTAATCCTTTGATTGACCAATCTGATCTCCCCAACCCAAACTGATAAAAAACGAGAACAAATACAAGGAAAAAACAAAGACTAAGCAAAAAGACGAAATAGGAATAACACAAAACTTTCCATGGAAAAAGCATACGTTGGCCGCCCAAAAACCACACACATAGCCTGTGTATATGTCTTATATTTATAGGAGATTTTACAATGCAACTACAAAGAAATAAGATGTAAAATATAACTAGAAAACTATACAAAAAGATAAGAATAAGAGTCATATTTGATATCAAATATTTCATTCCTCTTATAAGACTTTTGATACTTGTCTTCATCCTAACAATCTTCCGCTTGAAAACAAGTTTGCAATACTTGTCATTCATCAATCATCCATCTTGTTGCATTTTATCCACTCCAAACAACAAAGCCGGCAACACTCTGCTAACTTTCATGAACATATTTGCGGAATTTATCGCATTTGTAATTTTCCTCAATGACAAAGTCCCACCGTCCACTAACTCACTTATGTAATGATACTTCAGTTGAATGTGCTTTGTTCTCGAGTGATACACCGGGTTCTTTGCGAGACACAAAGCACTTTGACTATTGGTGTAGAGTGTTCTGCTACTTTGAGACCTTCTGATTTCTTTTAAAAATTAAGTAACCATTCCATCTCTTTTTCGGCTTCCGAGATTCCAATGTCTTCGGCCTTCATCATAGAAAGTGCAACGTATTTTTGCAATCCCGATATTCAACATACTGTCGTATCATCATATGTAAAAATATAACCAGAAATACTCTTCCAACCATCACTGCACCACCAATGTCCGCATCAACAAAGCCTTCAAGTCCCGCATTACTTTTCATGACGCATAATACACTTGAAGTACCCTTCAAATATATCAGCACATATATTACAACCTCCCAGTGTGCGGTAACAGGATTTGCCATATAACAGCTCACTACTCTAACTGCATAAGCAATATTAGGTCTCGTATAAACAATAGCATACATGAGGCTAGCTAAGGCGGAAGAATATGATACACTAGCCATACAATTCTGCTCCACCTCCCTTTTGGGTGTCTGAGATTTCGACAACTTGAGTTGTACCCCAGCAGTGTAATCCTCGACTTAGCATCTTGCAACAAGATCAACGAACCTCCCACTCGATCTGGAAGGTTACACATGCCCAGAATTTGATTTGTCAGACCTAAGTCTCCTATCTCGAACTCTTGCGCTGTCTTATTTTAACGCATCGGTCTCATTCTTGTTAGCTCCCGCAACAAGCATGTCATCAACATACAACAACAAAATAATGTAGCGATTGCAGAAAGACTTGAAATAACAACAATCATCCGCATATTCTCATTTAAATCTACGACTACTCATGAATTTATCGAACAGTTTATAGCATTGCCTTGTAGCTTGTTTCAAGCCGTATACACTTCTATCCAATCTACACACAAGACCCTCATGTCCTTTGGCTTCAAAGCCTTCGGGCCGCTCCATATACATTTCTTCTTTTGTGCCATCATAAAGAAAGACTGTCTTCACATCAAGCTGTTCTGCCAATATGTTGAGAACAATTCAAATAGACATAAGCTTTACAATGAGTGAGAATATTTTGGTGTAATCAACTCGTTTCTTTTGTATGAAACCCTTGACCATAAATCTCGTCTTATATCACTTACTTCCATCCGCCTCTTCTTTGATTCGAAAGAACCATTTATTTTTCAATGGACTTTTTCCTTCTGGCAGCCTAGTTACTATACAAGTGTTGTTTTTATCTAGCAACCGTAACTCCTCCTTCATTGTTTGCTCTCACTTGACCGCATCACTTGAAGTTATGGACTTATTATAATCTTTGAGCTCACCTGAGTCGTTCAAGAGTAAGTAATTTTAGAGAAGATAAGTACCATGTGTTTTGCTTACAAATGCGAGTAGTCTTCTCAGCACCAATTCTTGCAAACTTTCTTTATCTTGTTCAGCCTCATTAGTATCTTCAGCCTCGGCCCTCTCTCAGTTTTGGCCTCACCATCTGAAACTTGTGTTTTGTCTAAATCAATCTCCTTAACCTCATCTGCCTTTAGATTGGAAGCTTTATCATCTTCATTAAAGATATCATCTTATGGTTGACATATGTTCTGGCCCTTTCTATACTAAAATCTATAGCCAAAATAATTTGATTCATATCTAACGAAAATGCACTTCTTCGCCTTTACATCCAACTTGTCTCTATTCTCGAAATCTACATGAGAATAGGATGTCCATCCAAAGACTCGCAAGTGCGACAAGGATATCTTCTTCCGTGACCAATTCTCCTCAAGTAGGTCAAAGTCTAGGGCCATAAAGGTACTTCGATTGATAAGATAGGCTGTCGTATTACTACCTCTGTCCAAAAAAATTTTGGACGTTCTGCGTGGAGCTGCACTGCCCTTGACCATTCATTGAGGGTTCAATTCATCCTCCCATTCGTCCCATTTTGTTGTAGCCGAAAGAGATAGTTTGCATAAGTCGTATTCCTTACTCCGCACAATACGCCTTGCAGTTTGTGCCATTATACTCGGCAACATTGTCTAATTTCAAACACTTTATCTTTCGGCCTATTTGATTCTCAACTTCCGCATTCCACTTCTTAAAATCTTCAAACGCTTTGGATTTGTGCTTAAAGAAACAAACTCATACTTCTCGGGTGGAATCATCGATGGATGTCATGTAAATATCATGAGTCTCCTTGTAACTGAACCAGAGCTAACCCCCACACATTTGTTGTGCACAAGATCTAGCCTTTCTTTCTTGCATTCTCAGTCGTCTTTCAAAAACTCACCCGGTTTTCTTTACCGAATAGGCAATCTTCACAAAAAATGGTTTCCACTATCACCATGCTCAGAAACAAGCATTTGGAAGGCAAGTCTTTTAGCCCTTTGTCACTCATATGTCCCAATCTATTGCGCCACAAAATTGGACTAGTTTTGGCCCCAGTTGCTGCCTTTAGATTTACACAATCGTCCATTGAATAAAGTGAGCCCTTGTTGGTTCCTTGTCTACAATCATGGTGCCCTTGGTGATTTTCAAGCATCCTTCTCCAAAGTTTGCTTGGTAATCCTCATCATCTACTTGGCTTATGAAAATTATATGATTTTTCAACTCGAGAATATATTGAACGTCGTGCAATGTCCATCTACAGCCGTGTCTCGGCTTGATTTTGACATTGCTTTAGCATGCAATCTCCAAAGGTTTTCCATCCGCTAGAAACACCTTTGATTCTCCGAACATGAAATCTCTCATCCGTTCCTTACATGAGGTAGAATGAAATGATGCACTAGAATCAATAATCCACGATTAAATGAGGATGTCGGCACAAAAGACTAGGGCATCTTCACAAACTTCCTTCGTTGTTACATTCTCTGAGTTCGGCATATCCCCTTCTTTTTCATCTTCTTTGGCATCTTGCACTCCCGTTTCAAGTGCCTCTTCTTCCCGGAGTTCCAACTCTCCATCTCACTTCTACTTTGAGACTTACATCCCTTCCATTTTGATACTTTCTGCATCCCTTGAATTTATTTCTTCCTCGACTATTCATTCGTGGGATATCTCGTCCTCTTTCAATAGTTAAGGCCGATCCACCCCTTCGCCTCGATCATTCCTACGAATTTCCCTGCTGATGATGCGGTCATGATCATATTTGAGGGTAATCCTTTTTTGAATCGATATCACCTCTATAGTAGTCGACAAACTATCCGGTATAGAGTCAACAAGCAGTGTGCGAGCAACTCGTCATCCAAAGAGTATGCGACTGCATTTAGTTCATTCACAATTTAGCTGAACTCAGTCATATGCTCTATCACAGAGACACCTATGACCATTTATAGTTGAAACATCCTCTGAAGAAGATGAATTTTCTTGGAATTTGATGGCTAACAAAGCATGCAGCCACTTGATAAAGTCAAAAGTTGTGGTTTTTTAGCGACGTGCAAAGCTACATCCATCGAGACGGTGTTACAGACGAGTCTATGAACTCAATGATCTAATTTCTTCCACACCCTATCCTTCATACTTATGAGTTTGTGCTCCAACATCGCGACCTCCAACTCCTTTGCATATGACATACCGGTCCTTGGTAATTTCCAATGATGAATTATTTTTCATTGACACATCGAATAAACACCGTGTCGTCCTCGATGTTGATATTCTCAACACAAGCTCTGATACCAGTTGATAAAAAACGAGGACAAACACAAGCAAAAAAGACTAAGCAAAAGGATGCAATAAGAAGAATATGCAGATTTTCATAGAAAAAGCACTTGTCGGCCAGCCAAAACTACCCATATAAATGGCATGTATGTCTTGTATATGTAGTAGAATTTACAATGCAACTACAAAGAAATAAGATGTAGAATACAACTAGGGAACTATAGAAAAAGATAAGAATAAGAGGCATATTTGATATCAAATATTCCGTTCCTCTTATAAGAATTTAATACTTGTATTCATCCTAAAACCACCACCTTTCTCTCGCAAAAATCCCAAAAAAAATTTACGAGAGATATTCAGAAAAAGGTGTAATTCAATGGTATGTGTGTCGTATATCTTGCATCAGATGATTTTTCCATAATACTTCTTAGGAAAGGGTAGAGAATCCCTTCTTATATGACTGACCTTTTAACACTTATGTTATACAAGTGTTTTTAAGAACTCCTTGTCTTTGTGGTGTTTTGTGTACGAAGAATTTGACATCGGAATTTGGCCTTAAGAAGATATGTAGAAACAAGTCCAGCTAAAGTGTGTCGAGCTAGGCCGAGGTACACCGACTGAACATAGTAGTTGTCGTGTTGAGGAAATAAGTCAAATGACTGAAACAAGTCAGCCGAGTTGAGCTGACCTAAATATAGGAGTGACTGAGCTATGTAAGAATGTACGAAATGAAGCTGTGCTGAACTGACGAAGTACTACTGTCCTGCTGAAGTGATCAAGACAGAGAAAGGAAGAGCTGAGGTGAAGAGAAGCACAGAACTAAGAATAGTTGAGGTAAAGAAGGGCAGCAAAACAGAACTGGAATAAAGATGTGCTGAGCCGATGTGACGACGTGAAGCACAAGTAAGACATCAAAGCTAAGGCAGAGCTGCGACACTTCCTTTAATATAACTTAGGACTTTAACTATACATAGATCCGATCAGAACAAGTAACTAGTCGTTACCTTGTAACCGTTAGGAATCACTGTAGATAAGCAGTAACCACTGTACAAGTAAAAAAAAGAAGCCGTTAGAGGAGGAAAAAACTCCTGTAAAAGGAGAGTAACTTCGTAAATTTTATTCTTAACTTGAATGAATTTCCAATTCTTTCAATCTCGACATGGTACAAGAGCAATCTGATTCTTTTTAACTACATAATGTTTTTTCTGTAAATCTTAAAAATTCGTTAAATGGCTAAAACTTCAACTCAGCTGAATATATGGAGGTCGCATCCACTTCGGATCAGGCATCAGAAGTGGTCTGTGGTCCTCAACTCTCTGATGATTCCTCCAATGTCATCACCAACTAAAAGCTGAACGGAGATAACTACCTCTCGTGGGCTTGAGAGGCAGAAATGTTCATCACCTGCAAAGCAAGGAGGAATTCTTATCTGGAACAATCACTGTACAATCTGAAAATGATGCAAGATACCAGCTATGAAAGTCAGAGAATAGCATGATAATGTCATGGTTGATACGTTCAATACAACCTGACATTATGACGAATTCATGATGTACATAATTGCAGCAGAAATCTAGGTTGTAGTAAATGAAATGTACTGAAAACATGACAACATCTCCAAGTTCTATGAAATCGATGCTCGTCTTAATGAGCTTAAACAAGGCAATCTAGTGGTGGACAAATATTATACTCTACTAACCAAGATTTGGCAACAGATTGACTCCTTTGAAGCACATCAGTGGTCTTGTATCACTGATGCTGGTCTATATAAAGAATTAACAGAACGGAAGCATGTATTTTGCTTCCTTGCTAGACTGAATATAGAACTAGACAGTGCTCAAAGTCGAATTCTGAGCAGAAAACTACTTCCGACCTTGAAGGTTGCTTTCGCCGATTGAATTGTGAAAAAGCAAGAAGTGCTTCTTGCGTATAGTTATTGTTGTTGATGTCGCACGAGCTATTTTTGTTGTAGTTCACGTTGCACAGTTGGTTGTGCAATAAGCTGCTATTGATGTAGTTGATGCTTGCACTGCTTGTGAGTAGAGTGTTGTTATTTTTGTTTCTTGTTGAAGGTAATACGAAAAGTTACTATTGAAAATCTACTTTAGAAACAAAGTGGTACTGTAGTAGAATAAAAAAAGATTCAAATAAGTCTAAATCTTTTCTGCATTCATTTTTCTGATCTTCTTCTTTAATATTTTAAGAAAGCATTACGTTGCTGTGAGGTAAATTGCGAAAATTCTTAAAAATGGCCCAAAATAATATTCACCCCTATAACAGACCTAACAAACATATTGATGGACTATATCGTACAATTATGAAACATTATCTTTCTTTTATTTATCTTAGTTTTAGCTTTTAATTCGACTACAATATTTAGAGTTGAACAATTAGGCAGTCAACGTTGTAAATATGGCCCAATTATGTTAAACACTTAGGGCATCTTTTGGAGCAACTGCTAAGGTTGCTACTTAAATGATCTTGAAGTCACGTGTTCGAGCTACAGAAACAGTCTCTTGCACAAAGTATAAGGTAAAGTTGCATATATTGGATTGCTATCTCTTCGAACCCTGCACCAACATCGGAGCATAGTGCAGCAGGAACGCCTAAAAAAAATGTTAAACACTTAACCCGCTATGTATAAAAATCATCTGGACAAGTTTACACATTCTTTTTTTTTTGAGTCAACGGCATTACTAAATACGGATTAGTCGGATGAGTTATAAGATTGAAGATATAACTAAAAAATTCTTCTGCACCATACGATGACGCACTTGAGCGGAATAGGAAGGGCAACTCAATAAAATTAATGTTTGAGAAAAAATTTAATAATAAATTGGAACAATTTAGATAATAGGATAACTGAAGTATGTCACTATAACTATTAAGGTTTCGTCTTAAAAATATTGCCATTTTTATTACGGTTTTTCTTAAAAATATTGCTAATTTTTACAAATAGCAAGCAAAATAATCAAAATTTCTATAATATCATTTCAATCAACGCTTATATGGTTTCTTCTTATTTCACCTCAACCAAACAAGTAAAGACAGAGCAGAAATAGTGGATAAAAGAGTTATGCTTCAGTTAAATCAAGATAATACTTTTGAAACCGGATGGAATATTGTTTTTATAAGGCAGGTCACATATGGTAGAAAATTGTTTCATAGGTAGAGATTAAATTCAAGACTTTGATATAATATGTATGGATTGATCAGTTATGTGATGAATAAGATGATGTAATATTTTTAGTATCATATTAATTGCAACCATAAGTAAGAAGTATCTGAGAACAAATTGCTGAACTTTTTTTTTTTTTTTTGCTCCCGAAATTGCTGGACTTCGAAAGTTAAAATTGTTTTCTATAAATTAAATATATATACACACACACATAATTACAGCAGTACTGTACATGTAGGACATAGATGATACTGACATCCCCCCTCCGGTTCCCGACTACCACCAAGCGGTCTTTTCTGTACAATTGTACAATTGTATAAATTAGCATGTGAATTTGAATTTACAGGGAGGACATAGTACTAAATCAGTCCATTAATTTAATACGAAAAACTATGTACCATATCAAATTACCGATACATAACGTTCCATTATGACATTGTTTAAAGAAAATAGAAATATTTCAAATTAGTGGTACACGATTTTGATTAGGTTAAATGTAAAAATTACTGTATTATTTCATGTTGAACAAAGTCCGTACCATTTCTTGCCTGCTCATGTGTGTCTGTTAATGAAAACAAAAAAAAGTTAAATGGTTATTTTCCACCTCGAACCTAATAATTTTAATAATATATTTGTATGTCCCATAAAATGACCACTTTAACATAAGAAAATGATTGCCCATAGCATATAAAGGAACACAAAAGTATCCCAATCCCATGAAGCAAGCCTCATAAATTATTACACCCGGAAATTTTCGAATTAGTCGCTATGTGCTAATGTAGGAATTAAGTAGCCGTTGGATGTAGCAATCCTCCAAATTTTAATTAATGATAGCATTTCGATTACGTTCAAGTAATTGTATAATTATATATATATATATAAAATTGTTATACACGTGTTGAGTACAAATAATAATGTGTATATATATATATAAGTGAATAATATAAGATAAATGAAAAAAAGGAAAGGAAAAAAAGTTCCGTAGGATAGGAAAATAGGAAAGAAGAAAAAAATAAAATAATAATAAATGAATAATAAACAATAACAGTACTAATGGAATTAGAAAAGTAAATAAATGAGAGGATAAAGATAAACTTAAAAGGAAATTAAAAAAATAATAATAATAAATGAAATAAAAAAAGAGGGGAAAGAGATAATGGGGATAATTAAATCCCCCAAAATCTCGTTGGCTGGGATAAATGGGTAGTAGGAGGGGGTTAACGTTAAAAGAAAAAGAAGAGAACAAAAAAAAGGCAACCATTTGAGAAGAAAGAGGAAGCAGAGGTGGAGTGGAGCACGGCAGCCAGGAAGAGAGAGAGGAAGGAAGAAAGAAGAAAGGAAAGAGAAAAGGCAACCGGGTTTATTTCAATCGCGTAGTTTGTCTGCAAATAGGTAGGTTCCATTTTCCTCCTCCAAATGGTACAAATTCAAGCATGCTTTAATGGTAGATTATGTGTTTTTGATTTTTTTGATTGTTGAAACTGATAGTATGTGTGTTAATCGATATGAAGCATGCGTTCTTGATATGTGAGAAATGCGTATATGTTTTGCGTTAGGGAAAAATTTGATAATCAAAATAGTAAAACTGCTTTGGATTTGATTTTAAGGAAAAATTTGATAATCAAAATATCACATCTTTACTATCTTTAGGGTCTTTAGTTGTTGATTTGGCCTTAGAATAGGTTCTCATAGACTGGAAATAGGCAAAAATATAGACCGGGGTCGGAAAACGGAGGCCGGAGGTCGCCGGTGCGCTTCACGCGCCGCAAGATATGGGAGCGCGTGGTTTCACGCGCGCGCGTGTGGAGTACGCGCCTCCTGAGTCTCCCCCTGCTAAAATCATGAAAATTTTAAAAAAAAAAACTGGTATAGGGCCGGCCTGGCAGCGCAGACCAGTCCAGCCTTAACGGGTCGCGGTCTGCTGCTGCAGGACCAGCCCAATAGCGCAATATATAAAAAAAAGGGAAGGCTGTAACGGACAGGGCCAGATGGCCAGCGGACCGAACCAGGTACCAGCCGCCCAATTACCAGCGAAATAAAAAAAGGGTGTCTGAAGCGGGCCGGACCACAGCAGGCGGAGCCTGTGTGCGTGGCGGGCCGGGCTGTACCAGGCGCAGACAGGGCTGAGATAAAAGGGCCAGCCCAGTTTGCAACAATAAACATTTTCTTTTCTTTTCTGAATTTCTTGAATTTTAGTAAATGTTATTTAATTAATTTAAAATAGTAATGACTACATGAAAAATATAAATAAATAATAGAAAGTTATAATTAAATTCCAGAAAGGATAAAATGCTTAAATTAAGTTATTTTCATTAAATTTCGGTAATAATGATAATTTATTTAATTTAAATAATTAGGTAATAAATAGAGATAAATAGAGGAAAAATAAGGAAAAATATGGAAAAGGTCTGATAAATGTATACGAGCAGTGGAAAAATGGATTTGACGCTGAACAATGCTGAATCAGTACTCGGATAATAATTGAACCTAGATTTGAGTGCCGGAGGATGGTGAGGATAGGCCAGGGACGTCAGACGATTGTGTTGTTTGCATTCATAACACGTGCATTGCATGATGGCGGATCGTGACGTACAGGTCACGGGCGCTCAGGATGGTGTACGGTGGCGGGGCCACGACAATCAGGATGGTGTGCGGTGGCGTGGCCACGCACACTCAGTATGGTGAATGTGGGGTGTACGACCTGCAGCCACTCAGTAGGACCCGGGTTCATGCATTGCACGGTGGAGATATTGGCATTTGTGTGACATGACTTTGTTGCGTGTGACATGCATAGTAGGACATGCATCACGAAGTTGCGTATTCTTTATCTGGAGTGAATTATCTTTCTGCATTATTTCATATGCTTACGTGACATCATGTCCTATGTGCTACGTGTTATATCATTATTGCATGTTTCGTCTTGTACTAGTTGGAGGCAGGTGCCTACTGGTGATTTTCTGTCACTCACCCCTACTCCCCCACCAGGTGAGCACGAGGAGAGTACGACTATATCTTTACTGAGGAGAAGGCTGACACGGTAGTATGGGCATACAGACGATCGCACCTAGGATACGAGGAGACCTTGCGGCTGTTCGTTATTAGTTCATTGGGGTTTCCATCAGACATCACCTTGTATTGTTTGATAGACTCTAGATGTTAGTTTGTTGACGTTCTGGTCATGCCTTATTTATTATTTTACTGAGGATTTTCTTTATCAAGAAAACTTTACATTATTTTATTTCGCTTCCGTGCGAAAACTTTCTACGTCTTTTCAGGCACGTTGGAAATTGATTCGACGCTTTGTATTCTCCTTAGTGAGATACGGCGGGCGCACTGTTCCCGATGCTAGGGTTCGGGAGCGGGACACTACAGGTGGTATCAGAGCCGAGGCTTTAGATCCGCCTCGGAAACGCAGGGATTAACTAGATCACTTAGACATAAGCTATGATCTCTACTTCGGAATGACAATTAGACCCCTAATAAATGAAGTAAACCTAAGTTATGATCAGGTTAAGGGAAGTGTGTGCCGTTGGTGAGATTTCTCTATTTCATTGTCGTTGTACCCCAGAACTTTCGCATGAGCACCCTAAACGCTCAAATCCCTCTATTACTCCCGTCAATCCAAATTCTCGTCAAGGTTTGCGCGAAATCCAAGAAAATACCGTCGCGTCATGAAAAAAATAATAAAATAAAAAAAATAAAAATCTGGCAAAGGAGGCAACGATGGTTATAGTAACAACCGTCAAGATCAGGGGGTCATCCTCTAAGCATTGGCCGACACCATGGCCACCACTTTGGAGCAACGACGACTGTAGACTGCGCAGTGCCAGTAGCAATCGAACTGACGTCTTCCACCGTTGGCGCTACCAGGTCTGAGGTTCTACTAGTTCATAAAGACCTTTCGCCGGAGGGGGTGGAGATATACATCATGACCGCTAATAATCACGGGACTGCTAGTGACGAAAGTACAACCGAGGAGGAGTGTATGGCCACTGCCGCCACCATGCGCTCATTGTAGATGCCACACTCGGGTCAGTGTGGAAGAATTTATGCAAGTATGAGTGCGACGATCAGGACGTTGTACGAGAGAGGACGCTGAGCAGAGGAAGACGCCACTATCACAATAGAATAAGGAGCAGCATAAAATGAAGAAAGGGTCACACGAATCCACATGATGACTGATGCAGACGTCAAGGAGGCTAGTAATGTCATACCAGAGTCAACCGCCGGCGACCAGGTATCAATGACTCATCATCAGTACAGATAATACCAGTTAAAGATAAATGATCAGGGTTGCGCAGCGAAAGCGGGGCCTTCTTAAGTTATGTAAGTTCAGAAGAAGGAACCTTAATGGATCCGAAGAAGATTAAGGTTATCGCTGAGTAGCCCTGACCGACCAAGGTGACCGAAGTAAGGAGTTTTTCTTGGTTGGTCAGCTGCTACATGGAATTTTACTGAAGAATGCTCGTCGATAAAGGTACCCTGAACAGACGGAAGCAGAAGAAGACGAAGTTCGAGTGGACCGTCGATATCAGCAAAGTTCGCTGAGCAAAAAAAGAATATATATATATATATACATATATATATATACATATATATATATATATACATATATATATATATATATTAAACACAATAATATAATACACAATTTTGCTCATTAATTATATATGCACACACTGACTAATACAACATTTCTTAACGACATATATCCATATATCAAACATGTACTAGAACACCAACCACACAAAATCCAACAAAACTACACAAAGGAGCATAATACAATACCCAAAAAAAAGAGACATCACATAACATAATGAACTATGAATATACGGCAACAGAAATCAACAATATACATATACACATATAGACACATATACATACGCATACAAAGAAACCATATAAAAATACAAAATAACAGGTAAAAAAACCCCACAATATATATATAGAATACGATAACAATATAAGAGTAGTGAACAAAAAATAATAATAATAATAATAATAATAATAATAATAATAATAGTAATAATACAATAAGTCAAAATGATGTTTGCTAAACGACCACTCAATAATAATAATAGTAGTAGTAGTAGTAGTAATAATAATAATAATAATAATAATAATAATAATAATAATAACAACGACAATAATAACCAACTTCGAGACTTATAAATGTTATGTTGTTAAGACACTTCATGGGTTGCGAACCCATAGAGTAAAAAAGAAACACTCAATCTCTTGCAATAATAAAGAAGCATATGGCTACTCACAATTTGTTACAACATTAATGATATAATGTAAATAAAGGAGTCTAAGAAAACATACAAATAGATACACGAAACAAAAAAGGTAATTAAATGATTCTAAGTAAATACGCATAAATATATACACAATTGTATCAAGGACACCACGACATAACTAATGCAACAAAACAATGATAAATATCATAGTATATAACGACAACAAACAACCCAATTACAAAGGATACAGTAACACAAATACTTTTCATACAAGACATGGGTTACGATATAGGCATACATTTACAAGCTTTAAAACAAATCATTAACATACAAAATTGAAGTAAAGAATACAAATAACGAGTTAGGAACGATATAGCATTGCATGACAACATAGTAATAAATTAAAGTATAAATAATTTAATAACATGACAAAAAAAGGATTTATTATCATATTTGAACACTCAAATAAATTATATATCTATATTACAGTAAAACCTACGCATTTATGCATTTTATTCGGACTAATATATACAACGATGATTATACAACAATAACACCAGCTAGTACGAAAATATAGAGTACATGTAACAAAAAAAATAGTGATAATAACAATAATTGACTAACGACTAGCATACGCACAAAAATAAAAGAGAGATCACAATGAACAGAGACTAGAATGAACGTGCTTAGCGCGTGTACTGCAAAAAAAAATCAACTAACAAATAATATAATTATAATACACATAACAAACTGCAGATAACGGTTGTGCATTCATGAGCTACATATGATACATAAGTCATATATGCGTTAAAATAAGGATATACAGTTTACAATATGTCCATATCAAACATGTTTAACAACTTAATAATTAAAATGACAACACATATTAAAACTCGTGTATGCTGATATATATATATATATATATATATATATATATATATATATATATATATATATATAATGGACAGAGATACGTTTCAGCACTGCATTTCATCCCCAGACCAATGAGCAATCAGAGAAGACAATACAGGCATTAGAGGACATGTTGAGGGCGTGCGCCACTGACTTTAAGGGAAACTGAGATGGTATGATTTGGTTGGCTGAGTTTGCCTACAACAACAGTCATCATAACGTCATCGGCATGACGCCATTGAAGGCGCTCTATGGGCGTAAGTGCAGATCCCCATTCTATTGGGGCGAAGTTGGAGAACATGCTATTACTGGCCCGGAGCTGATTAGGCAAATCAAGGAGAGGGTAAAGTGTAGGATCTGCAAGGCACCACTAGAAAGGGGGGTTGAATAGTTGGTGCGGAAAGTGTGATTTTTAAAACTGTTTTAAACCAAAAACTCAACTTCTGAAAACAATTTCTGTTTTTAGGACCAGTTTTAAAACGTTTTTAAAACCAGGTTGTAGGTCTTCAAAAATTCTGAAATTTTGAGAGAACTTAGCCTCAGATGTTATGAGTGTCTCCTAAAAATTTCAGATTTAAATTCAACCTTTAACCCCTTCAACAATCGTTGGTGGTCATATTGCGCGAATCTGCCAGAAACGGTAGACTGTTTTGAAAAATTTATTCCTATTTGTACGTAACTCCAAATGCTCTGAAATTTTAACCACTAACCCCTTATATGTTATATTTAAATTGGTTGAAATAATTTTGAAAAATTCTTTCGGAAAGTTAGTCAAATACACTCAAAATCTCAACCTTTGCAAGCCTGAAAATCAGACTGCACTAGTCTCAGAACGTTGGACGTTTGATTGACTTGTACTTGTCCAAAAGGGTTGAAATTTGTGCCAAATTAACCTTAAGACGTGTGGCTATTATTCTGGAAAGTTTCGTAATTTTTGAAAAACGTTTACTATTTTTACGAATGTAATCAAAAAGGATAAACAGTGCTAAAACAGAATATAAGTGCTGAAAGTAAATGACACCAAGAATTTTATACTGGTTCGGTTATCAACAACCTACTCCAGTCTTCGAGGAACACCTTCCTCGGTTCACACTAATCACACCACATAAAAACACCTTACCACATGGTTGATGGAGTTACACACCAACTCCAACCCTTTACAAACTTTGTATGATGAATACAATTCACACGAACACCACCACCTCGCAAGTCCAAGATTGATCACACCTTGATCAATCTTTTACAAAAATGAAAAGAATATGTAGTGGTCTATAAGAAGCCTATTCAAGTATATGAATGTAAGTACAATAGGCTTTTAGAAAGAAGAAAGAAAGAGAGTGTAGAAGAAGAAGGCTAGAACACTTTTGATCTTTGAATTTGCAACTCTTGTTCTTGTTCTTGTTTTGCTCTTCTTCCTTCCCTTTTTAACATATCTTGGCCGCCCCCTTTGGTGCCTTCCCCTCTTGAAAATTATCTTCTAAGTCCTTGGGAGAATATGTGGCATCATTGTGACATGTTCTTGCTTACTTGGCACCTCCTCATTGGATGATCATTTAACTCTTGCTTACTTGGCACTCATTGATTGGTTGAATGTTGTCATCATTTGATGACTAGGAAAATCTGAGAATTCCACTTAAAACATGTGCCAAAATCACCATAAAACAATTAACATAACTTCCAAAATCATCACATAAATTAAGCAAGACAATATTTCTCCAAGAAGCCTTAATAAAATCGGCCAATAACTCACTTTACATGCTGAAATTTCAGCATGTGTAATATTTGTATTCCATTCAAAATGTTGCCAAGTTTGATTTGACTTATTCCTTGAAAATAAAGAAGAAATCAATCACCATTTAGTACACAACATTTTCATCATTTTTGGAATAAAAATTAGTCACTAATAAGGCCTTAAAAACGCCTAGATGCATTGCACACATGCTGAAATTTTCAGCATGTGTGATACCCAAGAATATCACTTTCTTTATTCCATAAAATATTTAAAACACTTCCAAATTGTCTTCTAATTAATCCATCTTAATCAAGACACAAAATATGACCCATATTGATGTAAAAATCGGCCAACCAATTAGCACATGATGAAATTTTCAGCATGTGTCACAATTGTGACAAAATTTGAAATATTACCTATTGTAGCTTCTTTCTTTAAGTCACCAACATTGTATGATTGATTCTTGACCAATCAATATGCCAACAAGGCTCCACATATGCTCCATTTCAGCTGGAATAGGCGTTGCAATGTATGTGTGCATGTGCTGAATTTTATTTTTGCAAACTCTGTAAAATAGTGCACATTTAATGATACACACATGGTATATTCAAATCAGCCCTTAATTTAATTTTCTAGAACATTTTACGATGTATGACATATGTAAAAAGTGTCTAGATGCATGTCGTATGATGTGCCAAAAACGTTCCATTGGTTGTGTACGTAGAAAACCGAATTTTCGATGTTTATCGATTACCCGATTTTTCTCTAATTAAATTCCAACTTTTTGCACATGTTATATATATTATGTTACACATAATATACATAATATAAACTTTAATATTCAGCACTTGGCTGGTCTTAAAGTGGCGCCATATACATGTTAAAATTGGAATCTCCACAATTTGGCCTTAATGTGGGGTGATTTGTGTGTGCCAACATGGAATGAATTTATGGCTGCACATAACATCATACCCACGAAATTTTTGAGTATTTTTTAAGTTTAGGGGCTGGCCATCTATTTATGGCAAGTACGTGACACGTTGGCGAAGTTTCGGTATTCGCTCGATACGACAATTTTTGGTTTAGAACCTTTTAACGTGTCGTATTTAATTTATCATCACCATGACTTATATCATATGATATAAGACCTGAATATACTCATAAATATGAGTTAAGTATGGTGGTGTGACGTTAACGTATGTACGTAAAATATATAACGTGTCGTTTGTACGTTGGAATAAATGTGTATGTGCCTTTTTCAAAAAATTTAAAAATATATATATATATATATATATACACACACACACATATATATAAATATATATATATATATATATATGTATATAGGCGTGTGATACATGTGTGGGGAGGAGAGTGGAAGACTTTCCTTTCTTCACCTTGTTGCCTTTGTGCCTTTTCCAAATATTGCTTCCTTTGATGAACTACTTAGTTTAATTAACTAAGTACTTCACTTAATGAACTAGTTTAGTTCATTAATGGTGGCACCTGAAAATAGTTCAAACACAACAAATATTTGCCATTTGACGTAAGCTTTAAAGCTTCACGGCTCATTAGTACGGCAACATTATATATGAACTATATAAGGCAAGTTTTATGCAATATGTCATGCACGTTTATGTCATGCACGTTTTTATGCAATATGTCATGCACGTTTGAATCATTTATTTTGAAATCACTCAAACCCCTTTTTCTCTACATAAAGTTGATTTGGGAAAGACTTAAGGTTGTCCAAGACAAGCAAGTGTTGGGCAACATTGAAGAGGCGTCCTTTGGAGTTACTGTCGGAGACAAGGTTCACTTGAAGGTGTCACCTCTAAAAGGTGTCACACGTTTCGGTTCGAAGGGTAAGCTGAGGCCTCGATACATTGACCCCTACGAGGTGTTCTTAAGGATTGGTTCGTTAGCTTACCGATTGGCGTTACCTCTGGCACTAGCCCAAGTATACAATGTGTTCTATGTCTCTCAGCTGAGAATGTATGTTTTTGATCCGAGCCATATATTGGACGCCCAGACTTTGAGGATCAGACCGGATGTGTCATATGAAGAGACTCTCAATCGGAGCATAGACCGCAAAGATCAAGAGCTGAGAAGGAGAATCATTCCGTATGTCAAGGTGTGATTAAGCAATCATAAGGAAAAATGAAGCGACATGGGAGCTGGAGGATCAGATGCGGGAGCACTACCCCTACCTCTTCGTATAAGGTACGACAAGTTTTGAGGACGAAACTTCTTGTAAAGAGAGTAGGATGTTACACCCGAAAATTTTCGAATTAGTCGCTATGTGCTAATGTAGGAATTAAGTAGCCGTTGGATGTAGTAATCCTCCAAAATTTAATTAACGATAGCATTTCGATTACGTTCAAGTAATTGTATAATTATATATATAAAAAAAATTATTATACACGTGTTGAGTACAAATAATAATGTATATATATATATATATATATAAGTGAATAATATAAGATAAATGAAAAAAAGAAAGAAAAAAAAGTTCCGTAGGATAGGAAAAGAGGAAAGAAGAAAAAAAATAAAATAATAATAAATGAATAATAAACAATAACATTACTACTGGAATTAGAAAAATAAATAAATGAGAGGATAAAGACAAACTTAAAAGGAAATTAAAAAAATAATAATAATAAATGAAATAAAAAAAAGAGGGGAAAGAGATAATGGGGGTAATTAAATCCCCCAAAATCTCGTCGGCTGGGATAAATGGGTAGTGGGAGAGGGTTGACGTTAAAAGAAAAAGAAGAGAACAAAAAAAAGGCAACCGTTTGAGAAGAAAGAGGAAGCAGAGGTGGAGTGGAGCACGACAGCCAGGAAGAGAGAGAGGAAGGAAGGAAGAAAGAAGAAGGAAAAGAAGAAGGGAAAGAGAAAAGGCAATCAGGTTTATTTCAATCGCGTAGTTTGCTTGCAAATAGGTAGGTTCCCTTTCTCCCCTCCAAATGGTACAAATTCAAGCATGCTTTAATGGTAGATTATGTGTTTTTGATTGTTTGGATTGTCGAAACTGATAGTATGTGTGTTAATTGATATGAAGCACGCGTTCTTGATATGTGAGAAATGCGTATATGTTTTGCGTGCTTTGATTTTGATGTGAGGAAAAAATTTGATAATCGAAATAGTAAAACTGCTTTGGATTTGATTTTAGGGAAAAATTTGATAATCAAAATATCACATCTTTACTATCTTTAGGGTCTTTAGTTGTTCATTGAGCCTTAGAATAGGTTCACAAAGACTGGAAATAGACAAACATATAGATCGGGGTTGGAAAACGGAGGCCGGGGGTCGCTGGTGCGCTTCACGCGCCGCCAGATATGGCACCGCGTGGTTTCACGCCCGCGCGTGTGGAGTACGCGCCTCCTGGGTCTCCCTCTGCTGAAATCCTGAAAATTTAAAAAAAAAACTGGTATAGGGCCGACCTAGAGCGCAGACCAGTCCAACCTTATCGGGCCTCGGTCTGCTGCTGAAGGACCAGCCCAATAGTGCAATATATATATATAAAAAAGGGAAGGTTGGTAACGGGCCAGGCCGGATGGCCAGCGGACCGGACCAGGTACCAGCCGGCCCAATTACCAGCGAAATAAAAAAAAGGGTGTCTGAAGCGGGCCAGACCACAGCAGGCGGAGCCTGTGTGCGTGGCGGGCCGGGCTGTACCAGGCACAGACAGGGCTGAGGTAAAAGGGCCAGCCTTGTTTGCAACAATAAACATTTTTTTTCTTTTCTGAAATTCTGGAATTTTAGTAAATGTTATTTAATTAATTTAAAATAGTAATGACTACATGAAAAATATAAATAAATAATAGAAAATTATAATTAAATTCCAGAAAGGATAAAATGCTTAAATTAAGTTATTTTCATTAAATTTCGGTAATAATGATAATTTATTTAATTTAAATAATTAGGTAATAAATAGAGAAAAATAGGGAAAAATATGGAAAAGGTCCGATAAATGTATACGAGCAGTGGAAAAATGGATTTGACGCCGAACAACGCTGAATCAGTACTCGGATAATAAGTGAACCTAGATTTGAGTGTCGAAGGATGGTGAGGATGGGCCAGGGGCCTCAGACGATTCTGTTGTTTGCATTCATAGCACGTGCATTGCATGATGACGGGTCGTGACGTACGGGTCACGGGCGCTCAGGATGGTATACGGTGGCGGGGCCACGACACTCAGGATGGTGTACGGTGGCGCGGCCATGCACACTCAATATGGTGATTGTGGGGTGTACGACCTGCAGCCACTCAGTAGGACCCGGGTTCATGCATTGTACGGTGGAGATATTGGCATTTGTGTGACATGACTTTGTTGCGTGTGACATGCATAGTAGGACATGCATCACGACGTTGTGCATTCTTTATCTGGAGTGAATTACCTTTCCGCATTATTTCATATGCTTACGTGATATCATGTCCTATGTGCTACGTGTTATATCATTATTGTATGTTTCGTCTTGTACTAGTTGGAGGCAGGTGCCTACTGGGTGATTTCCCATCACTCACCCCTACTCCCCCCCACCAGGTGAGCACGGGGAAGAGTACGACTATATCTTTTCTGAGGACGGGGCTAACACGGTAGTATGGGCATACTGACGGTCGCACCTAGGATACGAGGAGACCTTGCGACTGTCCGTTATTAGTTCATTGGGGTTTCCATCAGACATCACCTTGTACAGTTTGATAGACTCTAGATGTTAGTTTGTTGACGTTCTGGTCATGCCTTATTTATTATTTTACTGAGGATTTTCTTTATCAAGAAAACTTTATATTATTGTATTTCGCTTCCGTGCGAAAAATTTCTACGTCTTTTCAGGCACGTTGGAAATTGATTCGACGCTTTGTATTCTCATTAGTGAGATACGGCAGGCGCACTGTTCCCGATGTTAGGGTTTGGGAGCGAGACGCTACATAAATAAATTGACCTACTAGTACATATGCGTACCATTCCTACAAAATTAATTCTCTAAAAATATAGGTTGAACCTATAATAAAATAGCATCATAATATATATAGCAGGCAACAATCAACACGATAAACTCGCCAAACTAGTCCAAACACAATTGTGTATGCACAAGTAAATCTAATCGAAT
This sequence comes from Eustoma russellianum, assembly GCA_036186865.1. NCBI lineage: Eukaryota > Viridiplantae > Streptophyta > Magnoliopsida > Gentianales > Gentianaceae > Eustoma > Eustoma russellianum. The sequence goes on along the minus strand of AP025045.1, from coordinate 25,201,069 downwards.
CTAATCTATTTATGAAGTAGATTCGGCTACACGTTCATTCCACTCGCTTAGATGAAATAGATTCGGTTAAACACTCGTATGGAATTAGCCAAGTAAATCTAATCAAATGTAGGAAAGCACAATTAATTCTCTAGCTACTAGCACAGATGCGTGTCATTGCTGCACCAGAAATAATTTTGTAGCTAACATAACTAACAAGTAGATGAAGAACCAAAGGTTGAACCAACATGGAAATAGCATTATGATACATGAGGAGACATCAATGAACGGGGCTGTGATCTCCAGCCTCTCGATCTCCTCAACCTACTCATGACCACGCGACACGTGACAGCAGGATGGGATGGTGAAGCTAGATGCAGGTGACCCTCATTTAGTCTCACCACCCTCCTTTGCTGCCACTTGTCGTTCGGTGACGCGTGGAGTAAGAGAAAATGGGTGAGGAGATTCTATCCCTCAATCAACGCGGCAAACTCGTCAAACTAGCCTAAGTACAATTGTGTATTGAGAAAACATACAAATCTAATCTAGGAAAGCAGATAAATCTATCATCAATATATATACATACAAAGATACATATATACATACATACATATATACACACACACGTATATTAATGTATGTATATATCCAACCATCATCATCATCATCATCGTCGTCATCCGTACCCAGTATATTTCAACGACCGCAAAAGCTATCACTAGGGTCTGGGGAGGGTAAATGGTAGGCAAACAATACCTCTGTCCTAAGGGATAGAGAGTCTGCTTCTAGTGAGATCCCCGGCTTCATATGTACCTGCATAAATGATATGTATATATCCAACCAAAGAACATAATAAATGTAACTACGGAAGTAGTAAACACAGTAAACTAAGACTGCAAACAAACTAATCCTAATAGCATGCATAATTAACTAAGTCAAACTGCTAAAGAAAGCGATGAAGAAAATAGAATAGAAGCTAAACAGTAAAATCCAGTTCAGTTAAATGTTAAAATATTTTGTTAACTCAATTTTAATATTTCTTTATAGTAAAAAGTTTGACAGTTGTCGTTATACACCTGATCCCCTCAGTGCCTTCATTAATATTGCAATGCTAGGCCTAAAGAACCCATGCGGCATGCCATTCACCAAAATTGAAATATGTGTGGCTTCTAAATGATTTAGAACTAAAGTGATAAACATTGTGGAGAAGCCAAAACTCTTCATTATTGACTTTAAGTATTGCCAATTTACTCTATCAAAGGCCTTTGCCATATCCAGCTTGAGTATGGCTTTGTTTGGACGCGTACCTTTATCCATCCAATGTATTAATTCATTGGCTAATAAGACTTGCTCCGTAATGCCCCTTCCCTTTTGGAATCCTGCTTGTTCTAGAGAAATGATCTTGGGCAGCAAATTGTTCAATCGTGTGGCAAGGATGCGCGTTTGGACCTTGCTCATGAAAGTAGATAAAGCAATAGGCCTAAAATCGTTAAAGGTGCGTTGAGATGCACCTTTGGGTATCAACACAATCATCGAGTGTGCCATGGCACATGGGACTAGGAAGCCTAGAAAATATTCTTGTACCGCTTTATATACATCCATGCAAATAACCTCCCACCAAGTACGGAAAAACCAACCATTAAAACCGTCTAGACCTGCAGCACTATGAGGATCTAAACTCCAAACAGCCGTTTTTACTTCATCTAAAGACGGGATGGCAGTAAGCATTATGTTATCTTCTGCAGTAACCAACGAGGGAATTGAGTATAAGAATGCTGTGGCATCATCTACCGGCTGAGCTGTGAACATGCGTGTGAAGTGTTCCACTGCAGCACTTCCAATACTGTCAGGTGTATCACAATAACTACCATCCTCACGATATATTCCATGCAAGCGCTGTCGGCGATGTTTATCTTTAACAATAGAATGAAAATAACGTGAGCCGCAGTCTCCCTCCTTTAGCCACTTAACCCTAGCTTTTTGCTTCCAATATTCCATTTCAATATTTGTTGCATGGCGCAGTTCTGATTGGGCTTCAAAATATGCCATGCGATTATGCTCAGTAGGATCCTGGTTAAATGCGAGCTCTGTTAATCGCGCTCTATGTTCAGCATTTTCCACCATACTAATGACATTACCAAAAACATCCCTGTTCCATTGCCTAATGTCTTTCTTGAATGCTCGTAGTTTTGCACACAAACCACGCATACCACCGATTGTAGGATATGATGACCAAGCTATTTTGGCGAAGACCATAAAATCCGGATGGGATGTCGATGCTGTCAAAAAACGAAATTGTTTTGGACCGTGATGGAAGTCAGTCGAACATTGTAGCAACAGCGGACAATGGTCTGATGTTGTTCGGCTGAGATGAGTTAGTTTCAGCAATGGAATAACATTATAAAAGTTTTCATTACAGAATACCCAATCCAATCTACGCCATACACGGCCAAGACCACGACCGCCTTGCCATGTATAGCGAGTTCTAATATGAGGTACCAATTGCAACTCAGAATATTGTACCGTATCATTAAAATCCTGAAGAGCTGATAGGGAAGGACGTGATATACCTTTATGATCCAAAGGCGACAAGAATGTGTTGAAGTCTCCCGCTATAAGCCATGGGTCCCTACAATCATCATAACAATGTCTGATAGCTTGCCAGAGCGTCTGTCTGTGCTGTACAGTATGCCTACCATAAACACAAGAGATAAGTACGATTTGTTGTGCATTTAACCAAAAGCGAAGATGCGCAATTTGTTCCAATAAACAAACATCCAGGAGTTGCAGATTAGAAGTTTTCCAAAAACACCATGCACGTCCTTCACAGACACTTTGTGAAGCAGTGAAACCTAAGTTTATTTGAGCTCTGGATAAACGCGATTCAGGTTGTTGTGGCTATATGAGAAAGATAAAGTGAATACTACACTTATTAAGCAGCAGTCTTAAGCGAGGCATAGAAGTGCGTAGCCCTCGCAAATTCCACGTTAGTGTATTCATTGAGACTTATGAGGGGTAGAGCTTGAAGAGCGAGCAACACTGCGAGTAATGACATGACGAGGGGGCCCAGGTATCTGAGAATGCAAGTGGCGAGTACGTTTACGTATGCATGGAATAAAGCCTTCTTCATCGGGTGCAAGAGTAGGATTAGAAAGTCTATGTAACAGTTCAGCATCCGAAGATCCCTCTTTTACCCTGGACATGCGCAATGATAATAAGTCAGATGTTTGTCTGTAGTGTTCCTGGACAGCAGCTGCTTCCAGGACTGGATGGGGCAACTCTACAAGATCAGATTCAGATGAGGTGTGAAGAATGTCTGGAGAATGCGAAGATGTATCCCGACCTAGCTGGTTATCATCATGTGATCTGCTCATCACAGCTTGGTCCTGTAGTGGGGGATCAATTCTATCACGGGCTGGAATGTCTGAACCATTTGTTGGCATACAATATGGCGCAGGGGTCTCCTCTAGCAATACTTGATTATTATCAGTCTGCTGTTATAAAATGCTTTCCTGTTACTGCACAATAGGAGACTCAACCACTGTATCAGTGGATGGTTGGCGGGGATCAACAGTAGTCTTAGGGCGCCATTGTTGTGTCAGAGGTGGAGGTGGATTGTCAGTGTTTAGTTTTGCCTCACCACACCGATCACGTTTGTGGCCTAAAAGATTACATTTTGAGCAATAATCTGGTATATCTTCATAAACGACAGTCTGATAATGATGATGATCGATACTTTGAATGTGCAGTTTATTTGGCAATTCTTTTGAAACATCAATTTCATCACAAACTCTTGCCACTGAGGGACGTAATACCTTTTGAGTGGCAACATCCAGTCGAATAGGAGATCCTAGCATAGCAGCAATGGCAAAAAGAGCAGTTTCATTCTGCAAATGAACAGGCAAACCAGGCATAGATATCCATGCTGGAACAATTGGAGCATCATATCTAGGATCAAAATCATGAGTATATTTGGTAATTCTCATATGAAATCCAAGAATATTCCATGATCTACGGCAAAAACGTCGATTATAATCAGCCTCCTTCTCAAATCTCAGGAGTACGTGTGCCTTATCGAGTAACCCTGCATGAACGGCGCCCACAAAGCCTATGCGATAGAGTGTTTTTTGCAACGCCACCATTGGCGGTCGTCCATTCCAAAAGGATCCAACCAATGAAAATCGAAATGGAGACAATAATGCAGTTACCTCAGATTCATCAAAAACAATAGAGGGTAATCCTTTAAACCGCTGAGGTTGTTTTTTGGATATGGTGGAGGGGATGGCTGCCGGAGAACCAGCCAGTACAGCGGCGAAGGATCAGCCGGCTGTAGCCGCCGGCCCTGATGTCGACATTGTTGCAGCGGCAGCGCAGGTGGACGATCGCAGATGATCGCCAGAGCGTTTTTTCTATATATATATATATATATATATATTAGCAATAAAGATTGAGATATTTTATTACGCCTCACTTTTGGCGGAGGAAAACCATATTACAATCATCATCAGTGAATGAGAAATGATAATATAACGAACATATAGTTTCTATTCTCCAATCGTATATGATATGCCGCATTAAAACCTTGCCAGGTAAAACCACCCTTGTGGATAAAACCTTGGCGAAGGAAAAAGCATACATATTTGTACTTATGGAGTTAGTACATGAATACTATATATATATATATATGTATATATATATATATGTATATATATATATATATATATATGTATATATATATACATGATGGCGGCGGCTCTGGAGACTACATCGCCGGCGCTTAACCATGGCAAAAGCTCTCACCTTTGATCTCAATTCACTGTCACTTCCATTCGTCCCACTGCTCAGTTACCGCATTGTCTTGTATCCTCTCCTGGTTCCCTATTTTTTGAAATATTCAAGCTGTTTGCATTGATCCGAAAATGGCGGACACGCCATTGATCAAGAAAACGTTTGCAGAAGCATTGGCCCCTACTCATATGGAAGACCGCCGCAACGATCAGACCCATATCGCGCTATAAAGGTATGCCTTCTATAACATTCACAAACGAGGAAGTAGATCGCTACTCAATTCCATTCAAATATACTCTCGTGGGATCTTTCTGGCATGGCCGACCCAATATGAAACAGTTAGCATCCTGCATGGAAAGAATTGGATTTAAACAGACTCCTAAATTAGGATTAATGGATGATCCGCATGTTATCCTAACCTTTCATCATCCAGAAGATTATCATCGGTGTTTCTTGCGTCGTTCATGGACTGTTAATGGCTATACTATGAGGGTGACGAAATGGACACCGGATTTTGATCCCAAGATTGATAAACCGATAGTCCCCATTTGGGTATCCATTCGGGGTATACCATTATATTTGCAAAATAAATCAGCTTTATGGGATATAGCTCACATGATTGGATTGCCGTTAAAAATGGACTCTGCTACATCTAATGGATTACGGCCATCAGTGGTGCGATTGTGTATTGAAGTCAATATCTCCAAGTCATTACTAGTCCGGTTGCATATTCAAGGAGGAAATCATGTGATATACCCTACAGTTGAATATGAAAACATTCCCCTATTCTGCATTACCTGCCGCACTCTGGGACATGAAGCCAAGGATTGCAAACCAGCAGCAGATAATCTGCAGGAACTAGAAAAGCATGCAGCTCCCATACAAACTAAATTGACGAAAATAGCCAAAAGATGGACCCCAAAGAAAAATAAGCCTGTCCACACGCAGCTGGTTGACGAGGACAATGATGATGTTTCGATTGATGATGAACATGAGGATCTACCTCCGCTGCCACAGGATAATACTATAATACAAGATGTCTCTGAAACAGTTGCAGATGTGTCACATCCTCCAAATGCTACATCAGCTGATTTTGCTCTCTTAACGTTAATATCTGAGAAACAAGACTTGGCCAAGATTGATGCATCCTTCGGTCACATTCCAGAAGAAGGCGATGATATTCTGGAATCCACAAACTCAGATTCAGAAATATACATACAACACGCTGATCAGCTCACCGAAAACACTCGGCAACCTCTTACAACACAAGCAGATATACCCTCACCTGAAGATCCACACAGGCAGAGGATCCACAGCAATCTTGCAGTGGACGTTGATGATGCTTTGGATGTCAAGCATAGTTCTTTTACTCAGACCACGGATCAACTGCTAAATGAAATGGCGGACCCCATACTCATTTCCCGACGGCGCCGCACGAAACAAGAGATGTTAGACACATACAACCAACCTACAGAGCGACAGACCAGATCTTCAAACTTACCCTCCTCCTCATCTCAATGATTTGTCTCATATGGAATGTCAGAGGAATTGCGAACTCTTTAGTTTGCATTCGTAAGCTTATCAAAACACATAAACTAGAGCTTTTAGTTCTAATTGAGCCCAAAAAAGACTCTGTGCATATGGCTCAAGTTCAATGCAAACTGGAATTTTCCCATGTTGAAGTAATTTGTAGGGACAAAATATGGATATTTTGGACACATGATTCACTCAGACATTTAAGTACGGTATATGATGAACAACGCTCGCATTTCAAATTTCAAGTTGTGGGCACGGAGCTTGTGCTGTGGTTCACGTCAGTCTATGGAATGCACACTGTAACTGATCGACGTAGGCTATGGCATTCGTTACAACATCACTATGATACTAACAATGAGCCATGGTTAATTGGTGGAGATTTCAACACCTTCCTATCAGTAGCGGAGCACGATGGACTCTCTACCCCCTCTATGTCTTCACTGGATGACTTCAATGACTGTGTGACGTCTTGTCAGTTAATTGATTTGCCATATGCAGGCTCTGCTTATACGTGGACTAGTGGCCGTGGGCTTGGACTAGTTCGCAGGAGGTTAGATCATATGCTTTGTTCGGAGTCATATAACAATCTATTCACTAGTCTGTGTGTTAAACATCTTCCACGTTTAACATCTGATCATGCTCCGCTGCTCCTGCAATCATCACTAACATCATTCAAGGGTCCAAAATCTTTTTGCTTTCAGAATATGTGGGTAGAGCATAATGAATTTCACACATTTGTTAAGGCAACATGGGACTCGTATCCCACCACAGGTGGATTGCGTGGGCTGTATAATAAGCTGCAAGCTTTGAAAAAAGACTTACAGAACTGGAACGTCACAGTGTTTGGAAATATTTTTGATCATCTATCACATCTGGAGCGGGAACTTAAATACAGTGAGGCTGCCTTTGATGCTCAACCTTCACCAGAAACACGCACAAAATATCATGCAGTGCAGGTTGCATACAAATTAGCGGAGCACAAAACACTTTTATTTTGGTCTCAGAATGCACGCCAGAAATGGATTGCAGAAGGAGATGCCAACACCTCCTACTTTCACAATATAGTACGGGATCGACATATCCGCCAAACCATTACAAAAATACATGATACGCAGGGCACAGTTATTGACACACAGCAAGGAATTCAGCAGGCTGTTGAATTATATTACAAACAATTATTTGCAGCGGACCCAATTACTTAGGATGAAACAATTCTGCAGTACATTCCCCAACTTGTAACGGAGTCAGATAATCAACAGTTGGCAGCCTTGCCAACTCAGGCAGAGGTAAAGGAGTCAGTTTGGTCGCTGGATCCCAAAAGTGCGCCTGGTCCAGCTGGCTATAATGGTTATTTTTTCCGTGCATGCTGGGATATAGTTCGACTGGATGTTGAAAAAGCCATGCAGGAATTCTTTCTTGGTCTACCAATGCCAAAAGCAATGGGAAGTACATTAATTGTATTGCTACCAAAGACGCTCACACCATGCACGTTTTCTGATTACAGACCCATTAGTCTGGCAAACTTTATATCTAAACTGGCAACACGTATTATTGCAACTCGCATTCAACCTCTTCTACAAAAGCTCATAACGGACGAACAAGCTGGGTTTGTTAAGGGAAGAGATATATCTGACCAGATTGTTATGGCTCGCGAAATGGTTCATTTGCAGGACACTAAAGTAAGAGGATCAAATGCAATAATCAAGCTGGACATGATGAAGGCATTTGATAGAGTCAATTGGACATTTCTTGAAAAACTGTTAGCAAAATTTGGTTTCTCCGGTGGTTTTATCAAACTGATATTCAATCATCTCAAAGGGACATATATCTCAATATTGATCAATGGCATCCCTGCTGGTTTTTTTAAGCCATCAAGAGGGGTTAAGCAAGGAGACCCTTTGTCACCAATATTATTCATTCTAGCTTCAGAGGCATTTTCAAGGGACCTTAATAGCTTAGTCATAGGGTGTTACATAGCGCCTTTTGCTGCAGGTAGACCCAAAACGATCTCCCATTTGGCTTTTGCAGATGATCTCTTAATATTCATCAATGGTGGATTACACAATTTGGTTAAGTTCAGAAAATTCTTGGAGCAGTATCAGGCAGCGTCTGGTCAAGCGGTTAATTTCCAAAAGAGTCACTTTGTTCCAGCAGCTTACTTATCGAATGCTCAGATTCGCAGAATGGAGCAAAGACTACATATGACAGCAGTCTCTTTGCCAATCAAATATTTAGGTGTTCAGTTGCACAGAGGCAAAGAACGAGTCTCGCATTTTGCTAGCCTACTCTCGTCAATACAAGCTAAATTATATATGTAGCAAAATAAATTCCTCAATCATGCTGGGCGCTTGATTTTGATCAAACATGTCTTGGCTTCCAGTACATGTATTTTGATCAAACATGTCTTGGCTTCCATTCCATTACATGTACTATCTCCTTGTAAGTTGCCTCAAAGTCTACTTCGCATCATTACACGATGGATGGTCAAGTTCTTCTGGGCCTGCACATCCGCTCAAACTCGGTATTCTTGGGTCTCAAGTGAGCTGCTATTTGGACCAACAATTGAGGGGGGTCTTGGGATAAGGAAATTGGAAGATCTTTAGTCTGCTTACTCTTGCTGGTTATGGTGGAAATATCAACAAAGCAACTCTTTGTGGAGCAAGTTCTTTCATTCTCGTTACGCCAGCAGAAACTCCTATGCCTTTCGGATCACAGACTCTCCAGTTTGGAAACGAATATGCAGAATACATCCAATTTGTGATCATAGTCTGGCCACAGAACACTACACTATACGAGCAGCGTATGATCATGTACGTCATGTGAGGAATACTCGCCATTCATACAAATATATATGGAACAAGCATGTACCTCCAAATATTCGTTTATTCCTATGGCGTTTATATCAAAATGCAATACCTCTGCCTGAGAATCTTCAAAAGTTTGTTTGCATTCACCCAACTCAATGTCCATTTTGCCTACAAGCACAAATCACATCGGACCATGTGCTCTTGGATTGTCCAGAAGTTAGAGATATCTGGAACATATATGCCGCTTATTTGGATGGTCCATACAATTCAGCAAGAACAATACAGCAACAGCTCCTTCAATGGTGGATATCAACCAAAGGTAATACACTTAAAGGCATATTGTGAATAGTTCACCTTCTTACATTGTTTGGGAACTGTGGAAGTGCTATACCTCGATCATGTATGGGGACGGGCATTGGAGAAAATCTGCTGTGATGGAAATCATACGCCAGGGAATATATGATTGGGCGTGCGTCCAAAAAGGCAAAAAAATCGCACACTCAGACCGAGGGCTGATAGAACTAGGATTAACTCCAACCTTCAGCATTCCTAGATTCAGGATTATCAAATGGAATCAACCTCCATCGGGTAGATTGAAGCTAAACACGGCACATGGTAGGAACTCAGCAGCCGCAGGTGCAATTCTACGGGACAGCAATGGCACATTCTTAGGGGCAATAACGTTTCATTTACCGCTATCTTCACCAGCAATTGCAGAGTTTCAAGCTGCATACTTCAGTTACCTATACTTTGCAGCGCATTGGGGACCAATGGATATTGAGGTGGATGCGCAAGGAGTCCTATCAATGGTTCATAACCCAAGTCATCAGCACACCATCTTATTCAAATCTCTATTGCTTTCAAGGACATCGGAGATATCATATGTACCTAGAGAGGCAAATCAACCAGCTCATTTCCTAGCTCAACATGGTCAACTTCATCCGCATCTTACAATATTCACAACAGTAGCTGCACTACCGCCGCTAGTACGGGCAAGTTATCAAACTGAAAGCACCCCACATATTCGACATGGATACAACTCTTGATCAATATTGTCGCCCATATCATAAGATATGGGCAACGCGGGTACGCATTATCTTCCCTATTACACTCCTACATTGCGTTATACTTCTTGCACATCTCACGTGTCATATAGGATCGTTACCCATATCAGCCGATATGGGTAACCTGGGTAACTTCTCCACCGCTGTTTTTTGTTTCAACTCGCATGGTATTGCTGCTGTTTCATATAGCTTTTGTCACTCTCCTAATTCACTATTATGTTTGTGCATGGAATCTGGGGTGCAATGGCAACATTGGAGGTACATACTTTGGCGAATCAAGCAACGGTTGCATCATGTTGCACTCTCTCAACTTGCGGACACGCTACAGCTATCTTTCTTATATTCATGCAATTACACCAATCATATAAATATGTACGCTTTTTCCTTCGTCAAGGTTTTATCCACAAGGGTGGTTTTACTTGGCAAGGTTTTAATGCGGCATATCATATATGATTGGAGGCATCAAATTATATGTTCGCTATACTATTATTTTGCATTCATTGACAATCATTGTAATATGGTTTTCCTCCACCACAAGTGAGGCATAATAAAATCTCCCTTTTCTTGAAAAAAAAATGTATGTATATGTATATACACACCATACCAAACTATAATTTCATATTCATATACATATTCTCGAGTACACATATACATAGAATTATAACTACCCATCCTATATTCAATTATTATTTATTACCCACAAATATCATCCAAATGAGCCCAGCAACCATAATCAGTACCACATTTAAAATTCCATAGCATTTACTCCTTCGGCCAACATTTGTAGATAATTACATATACAATATTTCGTAAATGGTAATCCTTAAACGCATGAAAATATACAGGTTTTTTACATCACCTTCAATTCTGGCCTAGATCCATTCTTATACCACACATCTATAATTTTGGCCATACCCAGATTTCCCCAAAATCCCAAAAACATTCGGCCATTAGTATTAACCCTTTCATATCATGTACATATTTACACATAAACCAACATCATACATATGTGTCATTATATACATATATCTATTCAGCCATAGAAACCATGTACCAAACCTTCAAAACCCAAAATGATTCTTCCATCACATACATACACTCAATTCCATACACGAATATACTTACATACATGCATACCGATAACACTAAACATATTTACATCATGCACACACAAGGCCGCTGGCCTCTCATATCAATTCGTCCATCATCATTAAATATATATATATATATATGTTTAATTCAAACACAAATATTAGGCGTAAAATGTACAATTTGTGTTACACATATACGCATATACAGAGAAATCATACAACTATGCATTCAAGAATACTTATACATGATCTGATTTTATTATGAACATAACGTGTAGAATTTTTGCAAAACATAGCAAGTACGGGGAGATTACTTATATGATTAACGTATACTATACCGTACAATTCAATCTAAGGTTTAATGGTTAAAGCAAAATCCTTCCTTTCTCCCCAATGTGCCTCTCGGCTGGATGGCGAAGAAAGTAGGCTGCACCCTTTTTTTTCTTTTTCTTTTTCCTTACTGATGGTAGAATCGCAGGATTGCAACAACACAATTTACAAAATTTGATGTTGTTTCTGATGGCGACACTGGAGGGCGCTGGAAGGCAAAGGAAGTGCTGAATTCTCTTTTTTTTTTTCTCAGCAGGGCCGGCAGAATTGCTATAACTTTGGTGTAAAGTTTGTTTAGCTAAAGGTATTATATAGATAGATATTTGATAGGTAATCCAAGTATATTCCAACTAGATTTAGGGTTTATCATGGAAATTCTATTCTATTTTTCTAATTGTATTTGGTTTAGAACTTATCCTAATTTCAAAATTCTAATTAGATTAGGCTTTTATCATCTTTATTTTATTTATTTTCCTTTTTTTTTTCATGCCGAATTTCGTACATAACACTCCTCGCCTCTTACAAAAAAGTTTCATCCTCGAAACTTACGTACCTTAATCGAATAAGTAGGGATACTACTCGCGCACCTCTTCTTCGAGCTCCTAAGTGGCCTCTCGCTCGGTGTGATTCGACCACTGAACTTTCACATATGGAATTATTTGTCTCCTTAGTACTTGATCTTTTCAATCTACCTTGCGCAATGGAGTCTCCTCGTACGTCGCATCACTCTTCATCTTCAATGGTCGAGCCTTTAGCACGTGACTCAGATCGATCAGCAATGTAACGCCTCAGCTGAGATACATGAAATACATTGTGCACTTGTGACAATGCCGGAGGTAGCACTAGTCGATAGGCCAATGTCCAAATCTTCTCCAATATCTCATATGGACCAATATACCTTTGGCTCAACTTGCCTTCTCGCCGAACCTCATCATGGCTTTGGTTGGAGAATCTTTCAAATAAACATTTTCGCCCACAGCGAACTCCAATGGTCTTCTTTTGGAATCCGACCAACTCTTATTGCGATCCTGAGCTGTCCTGAGCCTCTCAAGAATAATCTTAACCTTCTACATTGTTTGCTCAACTAACTCTGGTCCAATGATAGACTTCTCTCCAACCTCGTCCCAATAAAGCGTCTATCGACACTTTCTCCCATAAAGAGCTTCAAAAGGCGACATGCCGATAGCACTATGTGACTCTTATTATACGAGAACTCCATAAGTTTCACCATGCTATCCCAATTACCTTTAAAGTCCAAGGTGCAACCTCGTAGCATGTGCTCAAGAGTCTGTATAGTTCTCTCCGACTTTCCATCAGTTTGGGGATGAAAAGCAGTACTGAATTTCAACTCGGTTCCTAATACTCCCGATATGATATCCAGAATCTCGATGTAAACCTTGGATCTCGGTCCGACATAATGCACACTGGAACTCTATGCAAACTGACAACGTTATATCGTAAAGAGTCACTAACTTCTGCATCGTCTCTGCTTTATATTTAACTCCTTTTGGGTAAAAAAATACTTGAGGCTTTTATGATCTGTGAAGAACTGACACTTCTCCCTATATAAGTAGTGACACCAAATCTTCAGTGCGAATACAATAGCAGCAAGCTCCAAGTCATGTGTATGGTAGTTTTGTTCATATGTCTTTAATTCTCTCGAGGCGTAGGCAATGTTTCTCCTTGCATTAATACGCACCCTAGACCATTTTTCGAGGCGTTACTGTAGATGACAAACCCTTCAGTGCCGGAGGGTTGTGCCAATACTGGTGCAGTAGTCAACCTCCGCTTCAGACCATGAAATTCCCTTGACGATCGCTTCTTTCAACTCCAAGAACACCTTCAAACAGCCCTTGCGTGGGATAATGGTGCAAACACCATATTCTTGGACAAGAGTTGTCAAAAAGCCTATGACGAGCAATTCGAATCTCTTAATCCAACACGTCGTTCCGTATCCTTGGATTGTGATTCACCAACTAGGTTTGCTCAAACCTTGATTGGATCTAGCCTTGATTTTATTTTGTTAAAACCAAAGAAAAACACAAGTAGGGAACACACAAAAAGCTGCCAAAATTAAAGTCTAAAATTCTGGAAACAACTGTATGCTAGCTGCCGCCCTAACAACCTTATAAGAGCAACGTTTTGCTAATTCTAAAAGATAAGTAATCAATCAAAGTCTTCAGAATAGTTAAATTTACATGAAAAGATAAGAAAAAACTAATCAAGAAAGATTGTACAATTCAAATCCCTAAAATCTCGTTCCAGAATACACCCTATTGGTATTGGACTTCTACTCGCTTCTAGACGCCAAATTAGAATTTGCAAGCTTCTATAAATTTGTATCTCGTGAAAGGCCCTTGAATTTGGGCTCTTGAATCACCTCATTTACACTCTTGGTCACAGAGATATGGCCTTCCAAAGATTAGGTATCAATCCAGTGGGCTTCAGTACTTTCCACACGGGACTCCAATCTTCCAGCTGACTTTGGACAATCTTGTAGCCCACATTAGGAAAAGTGCAAAACATGAAAATCATCAAAAATTGAGTCTTCTAACACCTCCAAGTAGTTTGAACCCGTTTGGATCTGACCTCCGATCTGCACGTCCAAAATACCGAACAAGTGTATGACTACCCTCCTGAAAAATAGGGATTTCCCTAGCCACTCTATCTAATCTTGGCATCTATGAAGACACTCAAAAGCGGCCATTAGCACATTACATACATACTAAAAGACTATAAATTATGCTAGACCTAAACAAAGACAAAACAAACAACTAGACTCGATACTACGATGCTGACACATGAAATGACTATCCTACCCTCCCACCAACCCTTGCATCTTATGATATGCATTGAATTCAAGGATAATAAAATCATGGCCTCAAAGATGAGCATATATATATACATATAGATATTATATTTTTTTAATCAAAAAAATTGTATTATTATGCCTCAGTTATGGCGGAGGGAATCCATAGTACAAGAAGATTCATCGTATGCAAATAACCAATATAAAGATCTAAGGATTGTCAGTCTCCAATCATATATGATATGCCGCATTAAAACCTTGCCAAGTAAAACCACCATTGTGGATAAAATAAATATTTTATATATATATATATGTATGTATGTATATATATACTCTTGTATATATGTATGTGCGTGTGTGCATGTGTGTGTATATACATATACGCACATATATATGTATATGTATGTATCTATGTATGTGTGTATGTATTTATGTATACATATATTGTTATGTCAAAAATGTGGTGTTTCTACGGTTCCACAAAATATTTATTAGTACCTTTGGTTTTGGCAAAACCGAAGAAATATTTCATGACTTTATAACATCCAATGAAATCTAAACAATTTTCTGCAAAACTTCATTCTACCCTATCAATTGAATTCCAATTTATCCAATAGGGTTGAACGATGTGTTATGCTCGGCAAGTGACGTGTCACTTGTATTGCATATTTACAAAGGAATCTGATTCGATAGTTTTGAATGTTTTAACTCGTATTAAGTTTAAAGAATTCACAACATGTGCACTAATGACCATCGTGAAAAATTAAAACAAAGATGATCTTGTATTAACGTGTAGATAACCGTATTTGGGTCACGATATACACGAAGGATTTGATTTGAATGCCGTTACGATATGCATTGAGAAAGATCTACGGGGAGCACTTGTATGTCTTTCAGAACCAATAACGTTTGTCGTACATGCTGTTCCAAAAACAAGTGAAATTGACGCGGTTTAAGAAGAGGAAGGCGTTGCAGATGCATTTCCAAAACTATTACGTACTGTCAAAAAATGATGAAATTTGTTAAAAAGCTTACCGATTAATTTATGGTTGGATTTTTTTCAACTTATGAATGTCAATTAATGTTAATAAGGGTGGGAAATAGAAATCGATGATAAATATCTTATGATAATCGTAACATTTTATAAACAAATCCTAACATTTAACCCCAACCCTACCACGTATCCCAACCGTAATCTTAATGCTAACCGCAACTCTAACTATATCCTCAATGCTAACTATAATTGTAACATAACACAACCGATAACAGTAGAGCTGAATATTAAAACAATGGTAGAAATGACACTAAAACATTCCATATAAACCTAAAACACTATTGATTATTCTGAACCTATTCCGCACTAGGACAAGTGTTACAATTGTGGCTTGCTGGGTGGCATACATCACATGTTTGCATATAGCTTTGGTCTATTTTATTGTGAATCTGAGTTGATTTAGGCATGTTGTGTGTATGTTTTACGTAATGAGTTAGCTTTAAACTATAACAATGGTGGAGGATACCATGCGGCGTGTTGCAACTGATGCAACGAATCATCATAGGCATTTACCATCGTTTGAACAAGGAGAAACTAACTCTGTTGTCACACTGTGTAGATTCTTACATACTTACATAACATCTAAGCAAGGCATGTTGTAAAATTGAAATTTACCACAAGCACCAGTTTTCTTCAAGCAGATTGATAGTATGTGTACTACCACCATGTGACATCAATCGAGTCACAGCTTCATACAAACCTGTCGTCCTGTTGTAAGCATGAACCATGTTTTTTTGGTATTATTCTCATTGTGAATAAATTTTGTTGTGCACCACGGCTTTGTCCAAACAGTGTCATGCACCACGATTCTGTAAAAATAGTTGTGTGCCTATGCCAAAGTGACACGCCACATTTTTGTCAAAACCATGGCCATATCACACCATAGTTTTACAAAATCGTGGTTGATATATGTGGGTTTTCTTCAAGCAATACCATAAAAGTTGGTTTTCTTATTAAAACTAAAAAAAATTTGGCATTTACTCCACGTGTATATCTATATATGCATGTGTGTTTGTATCCATAAATGTTTATGTGTATGTATAGATGTGTAGAATACATACATACATATATATATATATATATATATATATATATATATGTGTGTGTGTGTGTGTGTGTGTGTGTGTGTTTATGGATGTGTATATATATGTTGCATGTGTTCATATATACATAAAAATATATATTCATACGTATATATATGGTGTGTGCATGTGTGTGTGTACGTTTATGTATGTATATGTACATATACATATCTACTGCAACCATATAATGTTGGAAGAGCTCAACCGTGTATTGTCATATAACATTCGCTGATGATCTTCTTATTTTTCTTAATGGAAGCTTGGTGAATTTGAAGCGTTTTCGGAAATTTTTGCAATTATATCAAAGGGCATAGGGCTAGGCAGTTAATTTTCAAAGAAATCCATTTTGTCGCCCCAACTTATCTCTCCGATACTAAAGTACGTCAAATGGAACAGGCTTTGCAAATGTCTTTTGTTTCTCTGCAACTTAAATATTTGGGGACCTACTTATACAAAGGAAAGGAGAGGGCATCATACTTCTTGTCTTTAGTCTCTTCCTTCCAGGCTAAACTCAATATGTGGCAGAATAAATTTTAAAATTATGCAGGAAGATTGATTCTAGTTAAGCATGTAGTTGGAGCAATTCCACTTTCTATGATGTTGGCATGCTCTCTTCTTTTAAGTATCATTCGGATATTGGAGCGTTTGATTTTAAATTCTTTTAGGGATGTTCGGATGATAGAGTGCGACATTATTGTATATCGTGGGAGAAACTGTTCAGACAAACTGAGGAAGTTGGGCCAGGTATTCGAAGATTAGAGGATATATAACTAGTCTATTCCTGCAGGTTATGGTGGCGATATCAGCAGCAAGACACCTTATGGAGTAATTTTTTTAGATCACCGTATGGGGAACGTTTAGATTTTTCCAGCCAGATAACAGATTCTCCAGTTTGGAAGCCTATATGTCGAGTTCAGCAGGATGCTGGCACGGACGTAAACCACTAGGCGGAGATGGAGACTAGATTTTCGGTGCGTATTGTTTAACATCACATCCGAACAGTTGGTGTTCATCGGTTATCTCTATAATTTGTTTGGCATAAGCTCCTTCAGCCAAATCTTCGGCTCTTTCTTTGGCATCTTTATTATGATGCTTTACCACTTCCCGAGATACTGACGTGATTTCTTAGTGCCTTGCCCACACGATGTCCATTTTGTTTATCAGAAAGTGTGATACGAAATCATATTTTCTTTGGGTGTAATGAAATAAAAAGCATATGGAGTTACTTTAGTCCGTATCTGGAGGGACCTAATGTATCCACTTCTTCATTGTTTCTGCATATATTGCAATGGTGGACATCAACTAAAGCATGTTCTTTCAAAGGTAGATTGCGTGTAGTGGCTCCTGGAATCATTACATGGGATATTTTGGAAGGTATACACATCAATTATTTTTTGGGAAGGTGTTTGGTCTAGAAGGCATGTCGTGGACCAGATTAGAAGATCCTTCTATGCATGGTCGATATCCCAACAAGGAAAGAAATATAGTACGTCTGATTCAGAGTTAATACATTGTTGAATCACGACGATCATGAGATCTCCAAGATGTCGTATTGTCAGATGGATGCAGCCACCCTCTGGCCGATATAAACTGAATGTTGATGCAGCCCGTGGACGGATATCTTCTGCAGGGGCGCCATTCTTCGAGATTGTAAGGGCTTGTTTGTGGGTGCAATATCCTTCCATTTACCGTAATCTACGCCTGATGAGGCGGAATTATAGGCTGCTTCTTTATCTCTACTATATTTTGCTAGATTATGGTCTCATATTGATATTGAGGTGGATGCACAAGAGGTTCTGAGACGATTTCATCAGGATATTTCATATATGGCTATTGTATGTCGAGATATTTCACACTTCTAGACCGTCTCTCTAGCATACATACCAAGGGAGGTTAACACAGCAGCACATTTTCTAGCTCAATATGGTCAGCTCAGAAATCGCTTAACATGTTTTAGGAGCATCGCTGAATTACCACCACTTGTCAGAGCTAGTGCCCAGACAGATGGAATACCTCAATTACGACATGGATAACATTATCTATATCACTTGTTGCCTGTATCATACATTGATATGGGCAACTGGGCTAATCTCATTTTACTCTATTGTCTCGAACGCTCATTTATCATTATTAAGCTGGGGATCCTTGGTTTCTAAACACCGTTTGTTGCATGTGTCTAAGGATACAGGCAACGCGGGTATAGTCTTTCCTTCTATCGTCTTATACGTATTTATGGTGATTATTCAATTGATTATACTCAAGTTCTTATTATGACTCTGTTGCATGGGTCCGTGGTGGCTGCATGATTGGAGTACAACCTACTTCCTCTACAATGCGATATTGCGGTCCGCTACATGCATACACAATACTTGTCCTTTTTGGGGCATTCCTCTCCACACAGCAGATCTTGAGCTTATAGTTGGTTCGTCTGGGTTACAGCATACTTGGACAAATGTAGGCTTTTTCAATTATTCATCCATTATGGCATTATTTCTGTTACGTCATTATTCTAATTAAATAAATATGTATGTTTTTTCCTTCGCCAAGGCTTTATCCACAAGGGTGGTTTTACTTGGCAAGGTTTTAATGCGGCATATCATATATGATTGGAGACTGACAATCCTTAGATCTTTATATTGGTTGTTTGCATATGATGAATCTTCTTGTACTATGGTTTTCCTCCGCCATAAGTGAGGCATAATAATACAAATGTTTTGGATTTAAAAAAATATATGTACACACATATACGTATAGATACATACACCAATCTTCATACATATACACATATATATATGTGCGTACATATGTATGTACACATACAGATACATATGTGTGTATATATATGAATATATGTGTGTGCGTACACATATGTATGTATATGTACATATATATGGGTGTATAAATGTGTATGTGTATACAAACATAGATATACATACACACACGCACATAAATATACATTTACCTATACACACAGATATATTTTTTTTGGAAGAAAAGATGTTTATTATAGATGTGAAAATCCCTCACTTATGGTGGAGGAATACCATGGTACAAAACAAGAAAAGAGATAATAGTAAATGAAACATGACAACAATGACAGGCGGGAGAGTACACCAAACTGCAGTATATGATATGCCGCATTAAAACCTTGCCAAGTAAAATCACCATTGTGGAAAAACCGTGGTTGAAGGAAAAAACATACATATTTATACGGTAGTTTGTGTAAATAACATAGGCCTACTCCAATGCAGGATGGAAAGCCAAAAACGAAAATACAATGCAAAATTATATACAACAGTAAATGCGGAATCCGGCCATACATGGTTGTCTAGACATCAGAGTGACAGAAATGTGGGAGTGTTGAATCCGTGTGAACCAAACCACGAATATACGAAGGCAAGGACGCCAACAAGATAAAAGACTGGAAGGATGGAAAATTTATCGCCAATTGAGCTAAGAAATGTGCGGGCTTATTTGCCTCTCGAGGGGCATAAGTAAGATATAATGGGATTATACCGAGTAGCAATCGCAGGTGGTGTAGATCTGGAGCTGAATGAGACACCGAAGAGGCTATTAAGCGAACCAGTTCTTGATAGTCGATAGAAATATCAAACTCACCGTATCGTGGTATATAATATAGAAGTTCTATGAAGACAGCCTGTGCTTCAACTCTGAGGGGATAGTCATGACGAAGTAGAAAGGATATAACATGTACAAAATGGCCAGAGAAGTTTCGAACTATTGCACCGCCTCCTGCAGTATGACGACCCACCGAGGCATCAGTATTAATTTTTAAGCGACCAGCGGGTGGGGGACACCATAGAACAATCCGCATACGCCTAGATTGCAAAGGTGGCGAAAGGCCTAGATGAATAATCCGTGCACTTGAAAGGGTGATTCTCATGCCAGATCTAGACCTAGCCCAGAAGTATAGATCCTGTCGAATTGATCGAATAAAATTCTGCAGAGACCAAGATGACTCATCATAAATAATAGCCACATACCTTTTCCATATATTCCAAAGAAGGAGGCCTTGATATATTTTTTGCATGTCCCCTAAAAAAGTCTTTGGAGCGGCAAACCAGATGGAAAATAGATATGTGCACCATGATTTCCACCAAACAACATCAATCTCCAATAAATTACTAAAGTAATCCCATATCAAACGAACCGTCAGGCAAGTAAAGAATGGATGGACCGTGGATGCCGAGTCCATACAACAAAAAGGGCACATGGTTGGCTGGATAGTGAAAAATAGCTGAAGCACATCCGGCAGAGGCAGCGCATTATGAAACAGTTTCCAACAAAACATTTGAATAGCTAGACATTGTGACTTATACCAAATATATGAGTGTGATATCAACGAAACCTTTGTTGGCCAGAAAAGTGAATATGCATGGCTTAATGTAAATTCTCCTGTGGCCGATGTCCAAACAGGTAGCCAACCCCCCGTTTCCACATGCGATAGACATAAGGTGTGAACTTTACAAATATGATGCCAAACCAGAGAATCATATATCCGACGATTATAATCAGAGCGTGACCCATATCGCGCACAAAGATACTGAGCCAAAAGAGATTCCGAAGTATGATATTGCCACCATAATTTAGCTGCATATGCCATGTGTAGCGTATGAAGATCCCTAGTAGATAAACCACCCTCCTGATAAGGGTAACAAAGGCTGCACCTATTCACCCAATGACGACGATTATAACCCCAGAAAAAACATGAGAATTTATGCTCTAATGTTGTAACCACACTTTTGGGCAACTTTGTGCCTACCATAATATGTAATGGTAAAGAGGAAAGAACCGATCGTATCAAAACCAAATGTCCAGCCGCCCCTAGAAACTGATGTCGCCACCCCCTAACCGAGCATCCACATGTTCTAATAAATCTTGACAATGCGAGACCCTAGTAATCCCTTTATGCAAAAAGGATCCCAGGTATTTCATTGGTAGCGTAGAGGACCTCATGGCTAGTAACTGTGTGTATGCACGCCTGCGGTGGGGAGTAATTCTTGTAGAAAAGGCCACCGTATTTTTGTTCCAACTGACTGCCTGCTCGGATACATCTTCATATGAAGTTAAAAAACGTTTAAACCTAGTAAGATTTCGATTGGACGCCTCAAGGAACACCAACAAATCATCAGCATATAACAAATGTGAAATCACAACAGGCATGCGTCCCATGTTAAAGGGCCGGATATAAGATGATGCCACTAAGGATTTTAAGCCTCGGCTAAAAGCCTTCGCCACTAAAATAAACAGAAGAGGAGATAAGGGATCTCCTTGTTTAAACCCCCTAGTCGGCCGAAAGAAACCCTTTGGAATGCCATTTATGAGAATCAAAATATATATGCTTTCTAGATGATTTAGTACAAGCGTAATAAATAATTGCGAGAAGCCAAAGCGTAAAAGAATCTAGCGCAAAAACTGCCAGCTAACGCGATCAAAGGCCTTTGCCATGTCAAGTTTAATGGCTGCATGAGAATGTGATCCTCTATCCAACTAATGTATCATATCAGAGGCAAGAAGCACTTGTTCAGAAATGCCACGACCTTTTTGAAAACCTTCCTGCTCCGGAGAGAAAATGCGAATTAAAATGGTATTCAATCGAGATGCTTGGATGCACGTTTGAATCTTACTCATAAAGGTAGATAGCGCAATGGGTCAATAATCATGAAATGTGCACTCCGTTTCCCCTTTAGGCAAGAGAACTAACATAGAATGGGCCATTGCCTTCGGAAGTGGGAATCCCAAGAAAAAGTCCGGTACAGCCTTGTATACATCCATGCATATAACCTCCCAGCACTCTCTGAAGAACCAGCCGTTATAGCCATCTGGGCCTGCTGCACTATTTGGATCTAATGCCCAAACTGTCTGCTTAACCTTCTCAATCGTCGGCATTTACGTTAGGGAGATGTTATCCGAGTCAGAGACCAATGAAGGAATACAATTTAAGAAGTCATGACTAGATTGCATTGCCTGACTAGTGAATATCCGCTCGAAATGAGCAACCGCATTATCCTCAATAAAATCTGGTGTATCGCATATACAACCAGTGTCTGTCTCAATATGAGAAATAGCCTGCAGCCTACAACGCTCCTTCACTAAGGAGTGAAAATAACGGGTGTTTGTGTCTCCCTCCTGGATTCATTTTACCCGTGCTTTTTATTTCTAAAACTCTGTTTCTTGAAGCGCAACACGGTTATATTCTGCTTGGGATTCTGAATAAGCAATACAATTTTCAGTAGAGGGGTCGCGATCACACTCAATCTTCAGTCGTTGCACTTGCTGCTCCGCATGCTGAAGGCGTTGAAATATATTACCAAAAATCACCTTATTCCATCGGCTGACATCCTTTTTAAAACACTTTAGTTTATCACACAATCCATGCATACCACCAATTGTAGGATAGGAGGTCCAAGTGGAATGCATAAAAGTGTGGAAATAAGCATGCTTGGTCAACACTGTCAAAAACCTAAACTGAAGTGGCCCAACAGGAACATGATCTTGACACTGAATAAGTAAAGGACTATGGTCAGAAGTTGTGCGACTTAGATGCGTTAACTTTACCACAGGAAAAGCATCATAAAAGGCTGAATTACAAAAAGTCCAATCAAGGCGGCGCCACGCCTGTCCCAACCCTCCGCCACCTGACCATGTATAACGAGATCCAATATGGGGAACAGTATGCCATGCAGCATAATCTACTGACTCATTAAAATCTGTTAAAGAGGATAAACAGGGTCGAGATAGCCCCTTATGATCCATAAGCGAAAGAAACGTATTAAAATCTCTGGAAATAACCAAAGGATCTTGTGTGAAGTCACTATGTCGGTGCAATTCTGCCCAGAGGTCGTGCGATCCACAACCGTGTGCAACCCATAGACGCTTGAATGCCAAAAAAATGATGTTTTTTGCATGAAAACGAAAACGAAGGTGTGCAACTTGCAGTGTAGAAAAAGAATCCAATAATTCAAGAAAATGATCCTGCCAAAAGCACCAAGCGTGGCCTTCACAAATGCTTAACATAGAAGAGAAGCCAAGTTGTAACCTAATAGACGACAACTGAGTTATATAAATTTGCGGCTCAATAACCAGTAAAAAATGAACATTATGCTGCTGCAGCAACAACCTCAATCGAGGAAGAGAAGTTCAAATGCCCCTTATGTTCCATGTTACGATATTCATTGAGAAAGAGTTGTATGTGAATTTGAAGAGCGAGTAACACTACAAGTAACCACATGCCATTCTAGCCTATGTATTTGCTTATGCAAATGTCGGTTGCGCTTACGAACAAAAGGTACAAACCCAGTTGTGTCCAAAGTCTCAGTTGGCTATGTCAGGCGTTATAACAAATCAGCATAAAAAATAGAGCCCTTCTGTGATGGCAAATGGCGCATCCACATATCAGATGCTTCCTAGAATTCTTGCTGCATATCCGCAGCCGAAACATTTAGGGTTTGAGGTATCACATTATGAACATCGAAACCTAAAATAGAATGGTTTTTTATTTGACTGTTAGCAACAATAGGAGGGGGTTGCAAATCATCAGAAGATAAACCTAGAACCTCCAAAATTTTTGGAGGTGGCGGCGGAATGATCTCAGCCTCGAAAACAGTAGGATGCTATAATTCATCCGATGGAACAACATCTTCTTGCTCCAATTGTGGCTTTTTTCTCCAGGTCTTAGTCAATGGCGGAACCGCCGGTGGATCAGACAGGGGCTGCGTAGTACTTTTGCCATAGTTCTCACGTGTATGTCCCAAAATACATCATTTTTCGCAAAACAGAGAAACATCTTCATATGCGACTGTTTGAAAATGATGATGATCACGGATCTCGAGATGCAATTTATCTGGCAATGATTTAGACACATCAATTTTGACACGGGCCCTTGAAACGGATGGCCTAAGAATCTGTTGTGTTGCCGTATCCAATCTGATGGGCGTTCCGATTATGGCGGCGATGGCAAAAAGAGCGGCTTGATTATGCATATACACCGGTAACCCATGCAACGAGAACCACACTGGCACTACTGGCGCATCATATCTGGGATCAAAATCATATGTATACTTTGTGACTCTCATAGGATATCCCAAAACATTCCAAGTGCGACGGCTGAAACATCTATTAGAGTCCTCCTCCTTCTCAAAACGAAGAAGAATGTGAGATTTGTCGAGAAGGCTCACCTTAACCTGCCCTTGAAAGCCAATACGATCCAAAGTTTTTTGCAATGCTGCCATGCCTGGGCAGCCGCCGTTCCAGAAAGATCCTACCAAAGTGTGCCAGAATGCTGAAGCATAGCCGAGACCTCTTCTTTTGCAAAAACCAATGAAGGGCATCCTTTATATCACTAAGGAGGTTTTGGAGTACTGAGAGGTGGTTGTGGTCCGACAAGAACAGAAGCAAAGGAAGGCGGTGCTGGGGCTATCAACCCCGGCTGCTGTGATGGAGAGGGATTCCCCAAGGCTCAGTGGGGGGAAGTTTTATTATACACAATTATGCTCATACACACACAGATATATATATACACATATACATACATACATATATATATGGAGATCGCTGTAACGCATGGGCGACTACACTGACGACGGCAGCGTCATGCCACAGCTTTCTTCTCGTCGTTTTCTTCTGTTTTCTGCAACAATCTGATACTGTTTCTTGTTGATTATTGACATACTATTCAGAAGATCCAATCTTGCGCGGATCGTGAGTCCTAGGAAGGCTTGTGCGATCAACTTTGATGGCCATGGATCCGCAATGATCCTACGCCTCCTTACTCAAGCCACAGACAACAATCATCCTTCCTCGTGAACTCACACGATTTAAAGGTGTTCCTGTAATCCAATTCACACGCGAGGAGGTAACATCATTATCGGTTTCCTTTCAACATTGTCTGGTAGGAACTTTCTGGTATGGACGACCTAAGTTGGATGCCATACGCAAGTGTTTTGATCGGATTGGTTTTTCCGCAGCAGTAAAAATTACATTACTTGATCCTACTCATATTCTACTGAATTTCGATGCTGAGGTAGATTATTACCGCTGTTTTTCTAGACGCACATGGACAGTTCTTAGATATCATATGAGAGTTACAAAATGGACGTATGATTTTGATCCAGAGGTCGATGTACCCATTGTTCCAGTTTGGATTTTATTACCTGGGTTGCCTGTGTATCTACACAAGAAGGAAGCGTTGTTTGAAATAGCACGAATGATAGAAACCCCGCTGCGATCAGATTCTGCAACCACAAATTTACTGAGACCATCGGTGGCTAGAATTTGCATTGAGATTGATGCTTCTCAGGAGCTACCTTAGAAATTATTCATTCAAAGCGATGATCATCATTTCTTTCAGCCAATAGAATATGAAAATCTGTCTGGGTACTGTAGTTCATGTCGCATTTTAGGCCACTCTACGGCTGCATGTAAAAAAGATACCGCAGGAGAAGCTGAACCAACAGCCGCAGTCCCCACAACTTCGCCACAAGAAGCCCAAACTATATTGACATCCACGTTCATGCCACCCGTGCCTGAACAATGCTTGAACATCTGCACGCCCATCCATAAGGCTGAGAATCATCAGCAACAGCATATTAATATCATGACAGAAAACTTGTCTTCTCAACATGACATACCACAAGAGGCGTCTGAGGAGGTGAATGGTAAAAATATTAATGTTTCTGAAAAACAAGATCTTTCGCGGCTTATTTCAACACCAGTGGAGCCTTTACTCAACCTACACAATCTCACTCTCCGTGATCGGGACATGCCTCAGACACGGAGACAACTCAACTTGACCCATCTGATGATGACCAGAATATTCATGATGTGGCCAAAGACATATCATTGCAAATGCAACATGGATTATCAGACAAACCTGCAGAACAGTCATGCACCATTGACGGATATAATGGTTTATAGTCAGAAACATCACTGTCCTAAGAAAAAGGATATGCCAAGACCGCCTCCATCCGGAATCGTAATGAGGGCTACTTCAAACTTAGAGCCCACATCTCCAAGATTAATTGCTTAACATGGAATGTAAGGGATTTGTGCACATCCTATCAACGTGTGCAATATTTGGTGCCATAGCATCATATTCATTTGCTGCTAATTATTGAACCTAAATTGCCAGAATCAAAATTACATTACTATCGGCTAAAGCTAGGATTTACCAACACAGCTGTCTCGTTGGATCATAACATATGGATTTTTTGGGCCTCTGCCATGCTGCAACAAATAGAGTTCAAACATGGTTACAGACATTTCTCTTTACGTTTTCAATGGCTGCCTGCTGGAACATATTTCTGGTGGACTACTGTATATGGACCACACACAATGGCAGCGCGTAGAGAGATGTGGACAGATTTAACTGACTTTTCACATAACATCTAAGAACCTTGGATTTTTGGAGGAGATTTCAACACATTTGCTTTATTAGATGAGCATCAAGGCGCAACTGTCCCTACAGTTAGACAAACATCAGACTTCACACAATGGATTAGTACAGTGGGTTTGGTTGAATTTCCTTATCAGGTATCTAAATACACTTGGTCAGATGGCCGTGGCCTTCGAAGGGTGCGTAGAAGACTTGATAGATTTTTATGTTCTCCATCCTTTTATGACTACTTTGACACACTGCTAGTTCAGCATCTGAACCGTGCCACGTCAGACCATGCACCGTTATTCCTTAAATGCAGTGATTCTCATGTGACGGGGCCAAGATCGTTTCGTTTTCTGGATGTCTGGCTATCCCATCCAGACTTCATGCAGTTTAATCGTCATACCTGGAACTCTTACCCCACTACTGGAGGCATGCATGGCCTTTATAATAAGCTGAGATGGCTGAAGATGGATTTGAGACATTGGAACAAAACAATATTTGGCAATGTTTTTGACGCAGTGGCTGAAGCGGAAACGGCAGTAGTTCAAGCTGAAACACTATATGATACCAGTCTGTCCGATTCAAACCGCGAAAATTATCATCAAGCAAAAACAAAATTACAGTTAGCCCAATCTCGCGTATGTCATTTTTGGCAACATAAAGCATGGATACATTGGATACAGGAAGGGGATGCCAATACAACATATTTTCATAATATAGTGAAAGATAAAAGGCGCAAACAACGAATTGTCCAGATTAAGTCTGTCCATAGGCAGGAGTATGAGCTAGAGGATGATATACAAATGGAGGCAGTAAGATATTATTCAGCATTGTTTCAAGCCAAACCCACATCGAATCATGTTGATATTTTACAATATATACATCCGATGAAAACAGCATCAAAAAATGAAGCTTTGATTGCTATGCCACAACTATTAGAAGTTAAAAAAATGGCGTGGGCGCTTAGCCCAACAAGTGTTGCAGGTCCTGATGGCTATCATGGTAGATTTTATAGAAGTTCTTGGGATATTATACAGCATGATGTTCTCAAAGCTGTACATGAATTTTTTATTGGGATACGCATGCCAACATCTATGGCGGCATCATTAATTTCATTGATCCCAAAGGTAAACTCCCCAGAAACATTTGCAGATTTTTGCCCAATATGTCTCACCAATTTTATATCGAAGGTGGTAACGCGTCTCATTTCTACGCGACTAGCACCACTCCTTCCCAAGTGGATTTCTCCAGAATTGTTTGGGTTTATACTAGGGAGAGGCATTGCAGAACAAATTTTGATGGCTAAAGAGATGGTACACATGCTCGATAGGCCACAGCGGGGATGTCGAGCAATTGTCAAATTGGATATGACAAAAGCTTTTGACAGAGTAAGCTGGGAATATCTTCGGCTACTTCTTTTGAAAATGGGTTTTCATCCTTTCTTCGTCCGACTTATTCTCAACAATTTAGCTACTACAAAATGCTCAGTCTTGATTAATGGAAAGCCAAGTGGTTTTTTTATTCCGCAGGGCAACCCATTGTCCCCCATTTTATTTGTACTTGCATCAGAAGGATTCAGTAGAGGTTTGAAGGCCTTGACAGAAAGACACATAATCTGTGGTTTTAAGGAAGGTCGAGTAGCAACGCCCACACACTTGGGTTACGCAGATGACTTGTTAATTTTTCTGAATGCAACATCAAGTAATTTACAGAGGTTCATAGACTTTCTCAAATTATATCAGCAAGCATCGGGTCAGCAGGTTAATTTTAGAAAAAGCTTGGTGGTAGTCAACAGCAACCAATCCGGGCAACGCACAGCTAATATCCTTGGCATGCGTCTCTTGTCCCTGCCAATGTGTTACCTAAGAGCACCAATACATAAAGGAATATGTCGCAATCTGTTTTGTGCAGCTCTCTTGCAATATTTTGATACCTGGCTGAATGGGTGGTCTACAAAGTTACTTAGTGCAGCAGGCAGACTAACTCTTATTAAATCTGTCCTTTTGTCCATTCCATTGCATTTATTTGCAGTCTCTAGATTGCCAAGTAGTATCATAAAGGAATTGGAGAAAAAGATGTCTCATTTCTTTTGGGCGGGCAATCATCACTGGCGGTCTTGGTAAGATATATGTTTTCCTACATCTGAGGGTGGTATTGGCGTTCGCTCGTTATATTCACTACAAAAGGCATATGGCTGTAAAATTGGGTGGTCATATCATCAAGGTTCTACACTATGGGCGACATATACGCAACACAAATATGGCAGACGTGGATATTACAGAACTTTGTTATATGATTCTTCGGTTTGGAAACAAATTTGCATGATTCACACTTTTTGTCAAGAACGTGTAACTACAGGTCTAACAGGTGCAAATTGGCAGCCGGATTCAAACGGACAATTTATTTTAAAGAACACCTATTAGGAATGTCGCCAAACGCGGGCAGCCTTGCACAATTGCAAATACATTTGGTGGCAAGTCCTTCCTAATGCTTCTAAGGTCTTCTTATGGAAACTAAGTTATGGAGCATTACCTTTACCAGATAATTTGATGGTTTTTATGAATTCATTTCCCACACAATGCCCTTTCTGTCGAAGTGCTTCCAGTGATACTAATCATTTATTTTTACATTGCCCTACGATAGCATTAACATGGCAGAAATATACCATGTTGGTTGATGGACCACGGTATTCCATTATCTCGCTACGCTCTTATCTTATGAGCTGATGTTTTCAGTCTTCTTCATCATCTATGAGAGGACAGCTGAAGGTGGTGATACCTCATGTTGTATGCTGGAACATATGGAAAGAATACGTTGGCATTACTTTTGGTATGGAGCAATATAGATATGACAGACTAGACGAGAGAATTCGGATGGATATATACAGTTGGTGTTCTACGGTATCTAGGAAACGGTTTGCCTGCACACTACCAAAGTTGGTGTCAATAGGTTCATCTCCACATATTCGCTGGCGCAGACTTTTAATAGTTCGATGGCAACCCCCTCCATCCGATTGAAACTCAATGTGGATGCCTCTACAGGAAGAAAGGGTGCGGCAGCAGGGGCCATACTCCGCGAATCAATGGGAACATTATTGACAGCGATCGCATTTACGTTAACAAAGTTGTCTCCTTTGAGACCAGAACTGCAGGCTTTGATATATTCAGTTATATATTTCTCCTTTTATCATACGGACCTCATTATTGAGATGGACTGTGTGTCTGTCATACACATGCTGGACAATCGCAACACACTTACGGGGGACCTCAGACATGACCTAGAACGGCTTCGGCACTTTCTATATATAACACACTCTAAACTTGCTTATATACCAAGGGAGACTAACGCAGTTGCTCATCATCTTGCTGCATATGCTATGCTGAATCCTCCTTTCAAGCGGTTTTCTACCTTGAGGGATCTCCCAGCAGTGGCTCGAGGATGCCTTCTCAGAGACTTTTCAACCCCCTATTTGAGTGATGGATATAGCTAAACGACTCATATCTGCCTATATCAACTTATTGATGCAAGCAGCATGGGTACTATATTCCTCCTTCTGTAGCTCTCATATTGCATCGTCTTGTTCTCTACCTTGCTTTTCTCATGAATGCTATGGAACACTGCTATTGTGAGGTACCATTGCTGTTGCAAGGTACCATTGCCGTTGAGAGGTATCATTGCTGTTGCTTTTCGTGCACTATCTTGCTTTTGACCATCATTTCTGGGTGGTCTGGAATACAAGCAACATTGGTACGTTTGCTACATGCACATCAGTTCCTTTACACGATATATAAATGTACAGCACTAACGTGTGGTTTTTGCATGCTTTGTTGCTACTGCTACTGTGGCCGCGTGATGATGCTTGTGATGCAACAATGGACGCCAATGTGTACATGAGTCACAAATATGGCGCTTCATCAAAGAACGCAGGGACGGATAACGTAGCTTCTTGCTCTACAATCTACTCTTTTATGTACTTTGTAATATATTAACGGTACAATCATATAAATATGTACGCTTTTTCCTTCGCCAAGGTTTTATCTACAAGGGCGATTTTACTTGGCAAGGTTTTAATGTGGCATATCATATATGATTGGAGGTTGACAATTATTTCTTCTTTGCACTCGCTTTTTTCGTACGATGACTCCATCATGTAATATGGTTTTTCTCCGCCATAAGTGAGGCAGTCTTTCAATAAAATATGCTTCATCAAATATATATATATATATATATATATATATATATATATATAAGATGCTCTCTTTCATATCGCGGGTATGATTGGCACACCAATGAAATTGGATGCAGCCACCACTGCGGTTTCCCATCCTTCGGTAGCAAGAGTGTGCGTCGAGATTGACGTATCACACGACCTACCTCATCGCGTTTTTATTCAGGGACCATGCAAGGTGCACCAACAGCTCGTTGAATATGAGGATTTACCTAAGTATTCACAGCATGTTTTCGATTTGGTCATGATGCGGCGGACTGTGGAAAACAGCCCTCTGCAAAAATACTAACTCAATCTGAACCTCCGCAAAATAAGCGTCCAGAACTGCGAAATAAGGACAAAAATCAACGAAGGACACCCAAGAAGAACGCTCCAGAGACAACAATTCAATTAAAGGATGCCACTGATCCATCTTCTAATCCAGAATATTATAATGCTGACCTGCCGGAGGATATTCTGGCCTCGCCATTGGTACCATCTCCGAATATTTGCCCCATTACAGTGTCCAACACTCAAGATTTAGAGCGTCTTTGAGGCTTTGATGACTACATGTTAGGGGATACATCACATCCAAAAGAAGACGCATATTCAGCATCTGATAGTGAATTGACTATCCTGCTTAATATTAATCTCCTGGACCCTCACGATAGACATATATACGATTCCATGGCAAATGAATATCAAGCAATTTTTGTTGATAATAGTCAGTCTGTGGGAGATCAACACACTAACTGTGACCATCTTGAGGATGCGCCACCCCCCCGCATTATGCGTCGATCGCAACAAGCTGCACCTCCTTCCCCCAGATTTACCAGGTTACGCACAGCTCATCTCTCCAACTCCTTAGATACTTTATCACAATGAAGATTTTAATATGGAATGTGCAGGGTAATCGAACCTCGGAGTCCAGAGTTCAGTCATTAATTCGCCAGTATAATTTGCATATGCTAGTTATCATAGAACCCAAGTCACGTGTATCTTCTTTGTTGACTTATCGTCTAAAATTTTGTTTGGAAAAGCTGTGTCTTCTAATGAAAATTATATTTTTTTTGGAGGGATTCACTCTTTTCATTAGAAGATGAATGCGCTGGAATACAAAATTACTCGCTCAATCTTGAGTGGTTAGCCACGGGAGATATGTTCTGGTTTACTGCGGTTTATGGCTTGCATACGGTCATTGCTTGTTGCCTGCCATGGGAAGATTTTTAAATGAGTTATATACATCGTTGGATAGTCCTTCGCTATTAGGTGGCGATTTTAACACATTTCTATCGTTAAATGAGCATAAGGGTCGCTCTACTCCATCCTTGCAATCGTTGCCGGACTTCAATGACATAATTGTTGCTTGTTCCCTACAAGCAGTACCATATCAAGGATCCATCTTTACATGGAGTGATGACGCGGTTTGGGTCGGGTCTGGCGTCAGTTGGACAGATATTTATGTTCACTATCTTTTGTAAATTTATTCCTGACAATTTACAGTGAACATCTTAATCGTGCTACGTCTGCGAGCTTTCGATATCTTGATGCATGGGTAACACATGCGGATTTTGACAGCCTGGTTCACAGCTTATGGAGATCCTTTCCTACAGTGGGGGGCATGTGGGGTTTTTTGGATAAATTGCGACGGCTAAAATTTCAACTTCGTCGATGGAATAAGGAGGTTTTTGGAAATATTTTTGACGTCGTAGCCGCAGCAGAAGATGAGGTTACATGATGTGAGCATGTCTGTGATATTTCTGAGGCCGGAAACGATCGCGAGAGGTATCATCATAGCATGGCTAAACTTCGATTGGCACAAACACAGGTACTGATGTATTGGAAGCAAAAAGCGAATGTGAAGTGGCTTAAAGAAGGTGATGTGAACACCTCCTTTTACCATCAAACTATTAAAGATAGACGCCGCCGCCAACTTATTAGAAAAATCAATCGGGAAGATAGGGCAGAATGCACTACGTATGCAGACATTGAGGAGGAAGCAGTTGCCTATTTTCAACGTCTTTTCTCGGATGAACAGTTAGGAGATACCGAGCCCATAATACAGCATTTAACTTGCAATCTGCTGGAGGAGGATAACCTAGCATTGCTGGCTATACCACAGATGCAGGAGGTCAAACAAGCCGTATGGAATCTTAGTCCTTCAAGTGCGGCTGGTCCAGATGGATATCTTGGTTCTTTCTATAGAGATTTTTGGACAACCATTGCAGATGATGTGTTAAAGGCTATCCAAGAGTTCTTCTTGGGTGTTCGCATTCCCTCGTAGTTGGCTGCAGAAATGATTACTCTAATCCCAAAAATACCAACCCCACGAACATTTGCAGATTTTCGCCCATATGTTTGGCAAACTTCATATCTAAGGAAATCACACAACTTATCTCTACCCGCCTCTCTAGTAGCTTGCCACAGTTAATTTTTTGGGAACAGGCCAGTTTCATCGTTGGACGAGGAATAACCGAACAAATTCTTTTAGACTAAGAGATGATTCATGCTATTGATCGGCCCTCGTGTGGGGGCAATGTTATGGTTAAATTAGACATGGCGAAGGCTTTTGATCGAGTTAGTTGGACTTATCTGGAGCGGATTATGCTTAAAATGGGTTTCAAGCCAAGGTTTGTGCGTATTGTGCTGAATAATCTTCGTGCTACTCGTTGCTCGGTCATTATCAATGCTAAACCAGTTGGTTTCTCTTTGGTAAGTCGTGGAGTTAAACAAGGGGATCCACTGTCACCTTTGCTATTTGTTCTGGCATCTGGGGGCTTCTCTCGTGGCTTAAACGCCATGATGCAATCAGGCTCACTCCGAAGATTCAATGCAGGCAGAACACCCGCAGTTTCTCATTTTGGATTTGCTGACGACTTGTTAATATTTCTTAATGGATCACATCGAAATTTAGCCAAATTTCAGGATTTCTTGTTGGCTTATCGAAATGCATCCGGACAACTCATCAACTATCATAAATGTCAAGTTGTAGTAGGGACTTCAGCTAATGGACACAATGCATCCCAAATATTAGGCATGCAACTTGTTTCTTTGCCCATCAAATATCTTGGCTCATTCCTATATAAAGCAGTCAATAAGGCTTCTTATTGCGCACCACTCTTATAGCATTTCGACGCAAAAATAAATGGATGGTCATCAAAGCTTCTCTAAATGGCGGGAAGACTTGTTCTGCTATGGTATGTTCTCGATACCATACCTATACACATTATAGCCAGCTCTCGTTTGCCCAAAGGTGTCATTGCAGTGTTAAATAGAAAAATGGCAAAGTTTCTTTGGCATGATCAACATCATTGGGTATCATAGGATGTTGTCTGCACTTCAACGGAATTAGGGGGTCTAGGGTTGCGCGATCTATCTTGTTTGCAGAAGGCGTATGATTGTCACCTATGGTGGAAATATCATCATGATAATTCATTGTGGGCGCTCTATTGCAGGCAAAAATATGGTTCGCGTTCAACAATGTACTCTCATATTTATGACTCCTCAGGTTGGAAACGTCTTTGTCATGTAAATGAATTCATGCAAACCAAGGCAGAAACAATCCATTCGGTGCTACACCGGACACCAGATCCACATAGCCAGTTCTCAATTAAGTCAGCGTATCTAGAAGTGGCACAATCATAGGCTCTGTTCCCTTGCGCCAAGTATATATGGTGGCCTAACACGCATCCTAGCATGCGTGTTTTTTTATGGAGATTATGGACATGGTCGCTCCCGCTAGTTGATCACGTACGACGTTGGTTGACAATTTTTCTTTCTCAACGTCCTTTTTGTAAACAAGCTTCAGATAGGCAGATCACATCTTTTTGCACTGCCCCAAGATAATTGTTTTGTGGAGGGAGATTGCCATTCTGTTGTCTGGTCCTTTGCCTCAAAGCCAAACTCTTAATGGCTATCTTATGCGTTGGTGGCAGCGTTCTTCCTCTGCAAACATGCATGGAGAATTATGGGTTGTTGTGCCATCAGTGGTGGATTGGATAATCTGGAAAGAATATGCTTCCATAAGGTTTGGTGAAGAACAATTCTCCTATCAGCATTTATATAATAGAGTTCGTGCAACTGTTTATACAGGGCGTTCTGCTGTAAACGGCCGAAAATTTGTACAAAACATTCCATCTTTGGTTGCTGCATCTTTCTCTCCTCCATTGCGGACAAAACCAGTTAAAATTGTGCACTAGAAATTGCCTCCTTCTGGAAAGCTAAAATTAAATATTGATGCGGCCGTCGGGCGTCGACTTTCAGCGGGTGGGGCTGTCCTTCGGGATGATCGTGGTGTGGTTGTTTCAGCCATATGTTTTTCTTTGCTAGCTAGACCTCCCATGCGGGCTGAACTGCAAATGCTTCTT
Source organism: Eustoma russellianum (assembly GCA_036186865.1). Classification (NCBI taxonomy): domain Eukaryota; kingdom Viridiplantae; phylum Streptophyta; class Magnoliopsida; order Gentianales; family Gentianaceae; genus Eustoma; species Eustoma russellianum. The sequence goes on along the minus strand of AP025045.1, from coordinate 25,165,556 downwards.
CTGTCCTTACTCTTTTACGCGATGTCTCATGATCGACTTATTATTGAAATAGACAGTCTTGGATTATTATCGGCCTTATCAAATAGTACAAGATATACATGAATGCTTGGTTGTGACGTACAGCGAGCACATGCTTTTTGGCAACTAAATGATGCAACTGTTCAATACTGCCCTACGGAAGCAAACACAGCGGCTCATACACTAGCTGGTTTACTTATCTTTACTACATTTCAATTACCTCTGGAGGCTAAGGCGGTGGCAACGATGGATATTACATTGCCAGCATTACGTCTCCTATAGGGTTGGCTATACTTCCTGGTGGTTGCCTGCTCCCATTATTGGGGCAGGAAACATGGTGCGTCTTCTCATTTAATTTTTGGTTATCTATATGTTTTGCGATATCCTATTAATGTTCTTTCTTTGTTGTCTCTTGGTACGAGTGGTGCACATGCTCTCCTATCCTTGGTGGCCAAAAGTGTATGAAATTCCAATATGGTTGGCTTGTTCATTCGTTGTATACTATGATCCGCCGGGTTTCATGCCATCTTGGAGAATTCTGATCACACAGCAGCAGCCTGGTTTCCTAAAGGCACGATGTTTGCCTCAGGGCCTGCATAGCAAGGAGGCTCAACTCAGAATTAGTTCTTTTCTCTACTGTAATTTTTCCCTCCAATTCTCTTGTTGTATAAATATGTATGTTTTTTCCTTCGCCAGAGTTTTATCCACAAGGGTGGTTTTTACCTGGCAAGGTTTTAATGCGGCATATCATATACGACTGGAGATTGGATCTTATTACTACGCTTTATTATCGCTTTTCCTATGATGACATTCTTACATTTTTGTAATATGGTATTCCTCCGCCATAAGTGAGGCCACTCCTTAATAATATTCCACTTTCATAATATATACACACACACACATATATATATATACATATATATATACATATATATATATTGGCAAGAAATAATTTTTATTAGCAAGCCTCCCTTATGGCGTAGGAATACCATAGTACAAAAATCACATCATCAAATGAAAAATACCAATGCAAAGATCGGAGTAATGCTAATCGTCAATCGTATACGATATGCTGCATTAAAACCTTACCAAGTAAAACCAACCTTGTGAAAAAACCTTAGTGAAGGAAAAAGCATACATATTTATTCGACGGCCTAAAGATCAAAATACGTGTAGAGTGCAAAGAAGAAAAAGAATAATAATAACCGCAGGAAGCCCATAGGAAGTGTTATCCAGCCAACAACAAAGCAAAACCAGCAGCATGTGTAGGAGCGGTAGACAAGTAGGCGGCGTTATTGTTCCAGAGGTAATGTAATGTAGATGGAATGCATAAAAAAGTATTGTACAAAATCCAGCAGTGTGAACCCCTCCACCATGTCATCCACCAGTTAACCATGCAAAAAACTCAGAGTATAATGGTGAACAGCAATAAAAGTATCTGAAATAAGCAGAGATGGAAGCCAAACTGGGAAAGGAAAATACGCATGTCGCCTGCCTCCAAGGACACAGGCAACAACCAGGTCAAAAAAGCCACAGTCCGCCGCATTAGGAAAGGAAAGTAATAAGTAGATGTAGGGAAGGAGTATGACATTACCTGGGTTGCCTGTGTCAAAGGACGACAAAGGCAACTACCCAAGTACTGTAGCTGTATATATATCTGTGTGTGTCTATATATATATACATACATATACATATATATATATGATATATAAAGTACTTCATGGACGATGGCTGGCAGCGGCTCTGGCGATTGTAGCTTTCGATCATGAATTCAATTTGCATTGCTGGTTGTCAGCGATTACATTGTTTTTTGGATTGAAATCGATTATCATCAAGAAAGTTTTGCTCTTTTCTTATTACTTCACAAATGGAAGTGCATGATCCGCCGCTGGATCATGCAGGAAAAAAATTGTTTCTTCAGGCTCTATCTAGAAACCTTGAGCCGCATCCCTCAGCCTCTTCACGGCCAGTCCAGTGATACAAGGGCTTGCCTTCTATACAATTCATTGCAGAAGAGGTATCTCGATATTCAATTCCTTATCAGAATATACTCATAGGCTCCTTTTGGCACGATCGACTAAACATGAAGCAATTAGCTAATTGCATGGAACGTATGGCTTTAAAGCAACTCCAAAATTAGGGCTGTAAAATGATAAACATGTACTGATAACCTTTTCGAATGTGGAAGTTTATCAACACTATTTTTTGTGATGCACGTGGACGTTGAGTGGGTATTTGATGAGAGTCACTAAGTGGATACCCGACTTTGATCCACAGGTTGATAAACCTATTGTTCCAATATGGGTTTCTATTTGAGGATTGCCTCTATATTTACGCAACAATTCTGTATTGTGGGATATTGCACATATGATTGGATATACTTTAAAGATGGATTCCGCTACATCATAGGTTTGAGACCATCAGTCGTAAGATTATGTCTGGAGCTGGATATCTCAAAACCAATGCCGCTTAGGTTGCATATCCAAGGAGGTGACAATTCTATCCTACAGTAGAATATGAAAACGTTCCACTCTTTTGTGCTTCTTGCTGAACATTGGGCCATGAACAGAAGACTTGTCCATCACTAACAACTACCAAGGCATCAGATGTCTCGGATGATCCATTGCCTAAGTCTACTACAACAGCTTCTAGGAGATGGATGCCAAAAAAATCATCCACACACGCGTTGCAGAAAGATAAGATGATTACCCTCAATTCAGTAATACAAACAGAGGATACTCAACTAACAAAGGAGCAGACTACTCTGGATACAAGGGCTCTCACTTTGAATACTCAGGAATTAGCCACTAGTAAAGAAGCTCCCAGCAATGATCCATCTTGTACAGCTACAGATAAGAGACCATTATCTTTATAGGATTTTGATATGCAGAATACAACTAATAGCACAGGAGACGTCCAGGAGGCCACATGTATTGAAGCTCTGGTTGAGAATATTGTTGAGGCATCACTGCCAAATGTGGGAACCTCTGGTGAGATGATAGTTGATGAACATGACAATCTTTTGTGTGCTACGGTATCTGATACAGAACTTTTTAGGCAATTAGGAGAAAGGGAGAATTCACTCAAAATGACAACCGCAGAGATTTAATCCATAAGTTTGCAGGAAACAACAGGGACAGAAGCATGGAAGGAAGGCTTAAAAGCATCATCAAAGGAATTTCAACGAATAATGGAGTCGTGTGATCAAAATCCTTGTCCCTTAGAAGAGTTACTTAACATTGAATTTGATCCTCCTCATCCCAAACCAAGATGTCGTCGTACAAAACAAGAGATGCTACGATCGTATCAACCGTCGGCAGGAAGGATAAGCCGATCTCTACACTCTCACTCTCAATCTACTCAATGAATTTCTTAGTATGGAATGTTGGTGGCCTGTCTACCTCGTTAGTGAGATTGAAACGTTTTCTTAAGTCCCATAAGATTCAGTTGTTGACAATTATTGAACCAAAGAAGTCGGCGACACACTTAGGTTGTTTTCGACTTCAACATTATCATCATCTAGACCCAGTATATCCCAACGATAGCAAAAGCTATCGCTAGGATCTGGGGAGGGTAAGTGGTAGGCAGACAATACCTCTATCCCAAGGGATAGAGAGTCTGCTTCCAGTGAGACCCCCGGCTCTATATGTACCTGCATAAATGACATAATAATAGAGATATGTTATGCTAGTGTGTTAGTGAGGAAATTCAAGAAATACAAAGAAAAGACTTTCGAGATTAAAATGCACATCACATGTATATGTACATGTAATGTAAAACAACGGTATTAGGTTGTTTTTGACTTAAATGGTCTTATTCTAATGCAGAGGCAATATGTGAGGGGAAGGTCTGGATGTTCTTGAATAATTCCTCTCTTCGGCTACTAGAGTCTACTCATGCGGAGCAATGTTCTTTTTATTGTTTTCATCTGATTGAATAGGATTACGCGGCTTTGTTCACTTCAATGTATGGGCTGCATACAATCACGGATCGAAGGCGTTTATTGACAGCACTTCAACATCATCATGATGCACATTTGGAACCTTGGCTAACAGGGGAAGACTTTAATACCTTTCTTTCTGTAGATGAACATGTTGGTTTATCGACTCCGGTAATCTCTTCTCTGGAGGAATTTAATCACTGTGTCACTTATTGTTCTATCATTGATTTACCATTTGATGGACCTACGCATACATGGTCAAATGGACGAGGATTAGGTGTGGTTAAAATAAGATTGGATCATTTTTTATGTATAAAATCATTTAATAGTTGTTTTCAGTCCTTGCGAGTGCGACATCTACCGCGTCTCACGTCTGATCATGCCCCTTTATTGTCGAGATGTGTACAACAACAATAGCAGGGCCCAAGATCATTTCATTTTTTGAATGTTTGGCTAGATACCCTGATTTCCATCCTTTTGTGCAAGAAACCTGGGAGTCCTATTCCACATGAGGAGGTATGAGAGGGTTGTATGATAAGCTGCATTCCTTAAAAAGAGATTTGCGAACATGAAATTCATCAGTTTTTGAGAATATTTTTGATAAGCTCCAAGTAGCGGAACAAGAAGCAATTCACCTAGAGAGATTATATGATCAACATCCCACATCAGATAATCGACAAGTTTATCAAGACGCCCAGGTGCAGTACAAAATCGCTGCAAGGCGGGAGTTATTGTTTTGGGAGCAACGTGCACGACTGAAGTGTATGAGCGATGGGGATACGAACACCTCCTATTTTCATAACATAGTGAAGGATCAGCATCATAGGCAGACCATTACTTCTATTTATACTGAAGAGGGAGTTTTATGTGACACAGCAGCTTCTATACAGCAAGAAGCAGTTTCCTTCTACACAAAGCTCTTTACTGCATAACCTATTCAAGATGATGATTTGCTTTTGAATGTTATACCTACTTTGGTCATACGGAAAATAATGAACGCCTGATTGCATTGCCTCAACTATCAGAGGTTAAGGAAACAGTGTGGTCATTGCATCCAAAAAGTGCTCGAGGGCCAGATGGATATGATGGTCATTTTTCTCGTGCACGTTGGCATTTTGTAAAGGATGATGTTCTCAAGGCTACGCAAGAATTCTTTCTGGGTCTTCCGTTGCCGCGTGCTATAGGTAGCACTCTGCTTACACTAATTCTTAAAATTCCAACACCCTGTAAGTTTTCTTATTTTAGGCCAATTAGTCTTGCTAATTTTGTTTCTAAGGTGGCAACAAGATTGCAACCATTGCCGTTTAGGGTGATCACAACAGAACAAGCAGGATTCTTAAAAGGAAGGGATATCTCAGATCATATTTTGATGGCCAAGGAGATGACACATCTCCTAGACAAACAAATCTGTGGGTCAAATGTTATGATCAAACTAGATATGATGAAGGCATTTGATAGGGTTTAATGGCAATTTTTAACAAAATTTCTTCAACGCTTTGGGTTTTATTCACGGTTGATCACTTTGATCTTTAATCATTTGCACAGGGACCTACATTTCTATTCTCATAAATGGCGCACTTGCTGGGTTCTTTCAGCCATCCCGTGGGGTCAAGCAAGGGGACCCACTGTCCCCTCTCTTATTTATTCTTGCTTCGGAAGCTTTTTCAAGGGGTTTAAATCATTTGATAATGCAAGGAGCTATACAGTCTTACAATGTTGGCAAAGCACGTCCAAGTTTATCTCATCTTGCTTTTGCGGACGATTTGTTGATTTTTATAAATGGCAGTTTGAAAAATCTCAAGAGATTCTGAGAGTTTCTGGAGTTATATCAGAATGCGTCAAGACAGGCTGTTAATTATCAAAAAAGCCAATTTGTAGCTCCCTCGTATCTTCAGTCAGCGCAGCTCCGGAGAATGGAGAGCTCGATTCAGATGCATGTAGTCTCCCTGCCAATTAAGTATTTAGGGATATATCTTTTTTAAAGGAAAGGCCCGTACTTCACATTTTATTCCACTGATCTCTGCTTTTCATGCAAAGTTAAACATGTGGCAAAATTATATTTTGAGGCATGCAGGAAGACTGATTTTACTTAAGCATGTCCTTGCAGCCATTCCATTACATATCCTGGCAATGTCTCTACTTCCTTCTGGTACAATAAATATTTTACATCATCTGATGTCCAAATTCTTTTGGGTTGTAGCCGATGGTACACAACGGCATGCATGGGTTTCCATGGAGAAATTATTTCGTCTTTCTGATGAAGGCGGATTGGGTCTTAGGAGTTTGGAAGACTTGCAGATGGTATATTCATGTCGGTTGTGGTGGAGATATCAAATACAAAACAAGTTCATTCACTCATTCTTACACTCCAAGTATGGGGGACGAACTGTTTTTTCTCAGAGAATCACAGATTCTCCGATTAGGAAGCGAATATATCTTATACATCCTATATGTGTCTCTCATACAACTAGAGTAGCGGATTCTCTCATCTGGACAAGTATGCCGAATGAAACTTTTAATCTAAAGGTTGCTAATTCTCAGCTAAGGCATACTGGAGTTCGCTTATTCTCGCATAAATTGGTTTGGCATAAGCTTATCTATCCAAAACAGCGGCTATTTCTTTGGAGATTTTATCATGATGCCTTGCCCATCCCTCAGACCTTAGCAAGATTTGCAATGGTGTATCCCACTCAATGTCCTTTGTGTTTGTTGGCAGCAGTTACAAATGATCATATATTTCTAACATGCCCTGAGATATGATCTATATGGAGATATTATAGTCTTTGTCTTGATGGCCCTTTGGTCGCGCCAATACACATCTGTTCCTTTTTAATACAATAGTGGATATCCACCCAGGGAAAATCGCTTAAGGGACAGCTCCGCATTATAGTACCAGGTTTTATAATGTGAGAAATATGGAAATCTTACACATCTATCATATATGGCAATGGTCAGTGGTCTCGCAGATCGGTGCTTAAGCATATTAGAAGATCAGTATATGAATGGACACTAGATCACAAAGGGAAGAAATATATAATGCCTGATGCTTTTTTGGTTCAGACTGGACTAATCCCAGTTTTGCCATCACCTAGATGTAGAGTGGTTCGTTGGGTTCTTCCACCTTCTGGCAGACATAAACTAAAGCTATCTTATTTCCTTTGCCCATTTCATCTCCGGATCAGGCAGAATTATAGGCTACAGCGTTAGTAATATTGTACTTTGCCCGCTTTGGTTATCATATGAACGTTGAGGTGGATGCGCAGATTGTTTTGGCACATGTTCATGGACATCAATCTACTTTAGCACACATACTGTTTGATCTTATGTCTTCGCAGTCCTTCACGTTGACTTATATTCCGAGGGAGATTAATAAGGCTGCCCATTACTTGGCTCAGCATGGTCAGCTTCATCAGACTCTTACACGATTCTCAAATCTTAGGGATCTTCCACCTTTAGTTCGTGCTACTGTTAAGACTGACATAATCCCTAATCTGTGACATGGATGACATCTATTACATTGCTTGTTGCCCATATCTTTATTTGATATGGGCAACCCGGGTATGCACACTTACTATGTATTTCTATGCATGTCATGTGGCTGGTTGTCTATATCTATGCATACAGACAACACGGGTAGTACATTTTCATCCCATGGATTTGTCCACACTATCATCTTATATACTCTGCCACTCATTATGATTTTTGTCATTTGCATGTTCTGGCAATGGTCTCGCTAGAGGAGAACTTATGATCAACGGCATGCAGTAGAATTGGGACCAGAAACAAGTGCTGGGAGCAGCAGGTTTCTTGGGAGACAAATGTTAACTTCTTCTTATAACATAATCAGCGTCTGGAATTATGGATTACATCGATTTTCTCATTGTACTCATAAGTTTGATACAGAATCTCCTCATATAAATATACACGCTTTTTTCTTCGCCAAGGTTTTATCCATAAGGGTGGTTTTACTTGGCAAGGTTTTAATGCGACATATCATATATGATATGAGATTACAGATTCTTACGGCGTTATATTCACATTTTGCATGTGAATATATATATACATATATATATATACATATATATATACATATACATTTTTTTTGATAAAAATTTTTTATTGATAAGCCTTACTTATGGCGGAGGAAAGCCTTGTTACAAAAAAGAACATAGTAGCAGTAAATGATTATCAACATCCGTTGAATATATGATATGCCGCATTAAAACCTTTGTCAAGTAAAACCACCCTTGTGGATAAAACCTTGACGAAGGAAAAAGCGTACATATTTATATCAATGGAATGGTGATAGACGCTACAGTATAAGTAACTATGTAGAATGCGAAAAGTACATATGAATAAGAACTGTAAAATCCAACTGAACATATGTTCTTGATGAATGGTTCTTCGGTGTGCAGAAACCGCAGCAGTGGCCAAGGAAAGAAGTGCAATCCATAGCAGAGGCAGAAGTTGTATGTTGAAAAGTTGCAGCAAACGTCTAGGAGGCAGAAGGCGCAGGGGACAATGGAGTAACCGTCCGTGATTGTGTTGACCAAGAGAATATAGTTGTGTCGTTGGCTCCGTCCATGCATCACGAAAACATAAGAGCGGATTAAACCCATTAACAATATGTGACAATCGGCACTCAAACAAAGGAATTATGCACATACCAACTCTGCCTGTACCCCGCAGAGTACAGGCAGAGGAAAGAAAAGAAAGCCAATCCATGTGGAAGACAAAAGATGGAACAGTATAATTGTTGTAAATATATGAGGCCTCCCCAATGGGAAATAAGCATGTAATAACAGGAAGCAGGGACTCACCGAGTCTGCCTGTACCTATGAGAGTACAGGCAGATATATTGTAAGGATGCCAATCCTTATGGAAGACGTTATAGCAGTGTGTCGACACCAACAAGATGAAAGCAATTTGCGATGTTGGCCATGCACCATTGAAAAGAACCATCATATTAGAGCTGGTCAGATGACATACAATGCAAGAACATAGGAGAGAAAACATACCGAGGCTGCCTGTATTTAACAAAATACAGGCAGAAAATAATGCTATGTGCCAATCCATATGGAAGCTCAAAATTTAATGGGTGCGTATGTTTGATGTTGTTAAATCCAAATTGACTGCGGCTTTGACCATTGAAGGCAGACTGTTAGCATTAAAATAGCTCGTAGCCGGCGATGTCATTGCATACTGGGCCAGGTAGTGTGCTTCCATGTTAGCCTCTCTATATATATGCGTGAGCTCCAACCGATAAGTATTAACTAAGGTCTGTAGCAGGTGCAAATGATAGTTGCCATAGACTGTTTGCGGCTGACGTAAGCGAAGCGATATTTGTGCACAGTCAGTCTCCAGAACGAGTGTGCGATATAATGGAAGGAAATAAAGTAGGCCTAATAAAGAAGCCTGAATTTCCGCCATCAAAGGTGTGCAAGTAGGCAATCTAAATGATATCGCACGGACGCAAGTGCCCGATTGATCTCGCAGGATAACACCGCCTGCCGGATAGTGTCGTCCAACCGCTGCATCTACATTCATTTTAAATTTGCCTGGTGGTGGAGTGAGCCATCTGACGATCTTAAGACGGGGCGGTCGAAGATAGGGAAGCCAGGATAGAGAAGGAGATGGTCCCGCTGCTAGTTTTGACCCATGCAATGTATGAAACCACATATGTATGTCAAAATGTATGGTGGCTCGGAGTGCCGAAATTGAAAAGCTTGTCATCTCTCCATACACTAGACTTGTATAACTGCACCATATATGGTGCACCAAGATACCCGGAACCACTATTTTCAATACCCCAACCACTGAAGAATAAGAGGAGCGATACCACCATGCTAGCAAATATTGACAGAGAGTCAGAGTTGTTGGGGAGATGACATTCAATTCTGTCGCAAAAAATGTCCAGAGGTGACGAATGGGCTGACAATATAGGAAGATATGATCAACCGTGGCTGAGAGATGCTTGCAAAATGGGCATTGTGTAGGACGAGCAGCCGAGTAACAGCCAATGTAATCTTCAAGGGGAAGAGCCGAATGAAATATACGCCACAGGAGAATTTTCGTAACGGATGAATGCTGCTTGAACCATATAAACTTAGCTGAAATAACGGTAGCGGCAGCAGGCCGACAAATATCATAAGCGGATTTTAGAGTAAATTCTCCCATAGATGATGGATTCCAGATGAGATGAGTACCCATGGCCGTTGTCTGAGCCAAACAAAGTGTATGAGTACGACAAATAAGTTTCCAAATTGGTGAATCCGGCAACCTTGGTCGATAATCCCCTCTGCGGCCATATTTGACATGCATATATCGACTCCATAGCGTATCGTGCTTGTGATATAACCACCAAATCCGGCAGGTGTATGCTTGCTGAAGAAAATTGAGATCCCTTAGGCCTAGGCCGCCCTCTTCTGTAGGAGTAGTTATTTTCGACCAAGCAACCCAATGATGTCGTTTTCCCCAATAAAAGGATGCCATCTTTCGATGTATCATTTTAATGACCGACTTAGGTAAACCTCCTGCTGCTAGAATATGAAGTGGTAACGTAGAAATTACTGACCGTAATAAAACCAATCTGCCTGCCGATGAGAGAAGGCATGAGTGCCAACCTTGTAAACGCTCATCAATATGCTGTATTAGTGTAGTACAGTATCGGGAGCGATTAATCCCTCTGTGAAGATAAGAGCCTAGATATCGAAAAGGGAGACTAGAAAGCCGCATTCCCATTATTTCTTGGAAGGAGCGACACCGACTAGGAGTGATATGTGCCGAAGGAATTATATTGCTCTTCTGGAAATTGACCTTTTGACCCGAAGCTGTTTCATAGTCCGTTAAGAACTTGTGAAATCGCAATAAGTTGCGTCGTGTCCCCTGCAGAAAGATAAGTAGGTCATCCGCATATGCCAGATGTGTGATTGTAAAAGGAATTCGGCCTAGACGGAATGGTAGTATATGTCCCGATGCAACCAAAGAATTTAATCCTCTGCTGAATCCCTCCGAGGCCAATATAAATAGGAGTGGAGATAAAGGATCCCCTTGTTTCACTCCTCTGCCTGGACGAAACTTAGGGGATGGCTCCCCATTGATCAATACTGATAATGTTGTTGCTCGGAGATGATTAATGATGATCCGATTGAAGAAATCGGAAAACCCAAACTGACGCAGCAATTTCTCCAAATAGTCCCAACTCACTCGATCAAACGCTTTCATCATATCTAATTTCAGACACAACTGAGACCCCCTTCTGTCCAACATATGTATCATTTCCCGTGCCAATAAAACTTGAGATGAAATATCATGTCCCGAGAGAAAACCTATTTGTTCCGGAGAGATCAATTTCGGAAGGAGCGTGCTCAAACGTGTGGCAACGATACGTGTGCAAACTTTGCTCAAAAAGTTTGTAAGACAAATTGGACGGAAATCACTGAATGTCGCAGGTGCTTGAGTCTTGGGGATCAACGTGATTAGGGCACTGGCCATGACAGTCGGCTGTGGGACTCCGAGAAAAAAATTCTTGCACTGCTTTAACCACATCCGAATGTATGACAGTCCAACACGAACGATAGAAACCTCTATGAAAACCATCTGGTCCTGCGGCACTCTGTGAATCGAGATGCCACACGGCCTGTTTTACTTCCGCCTCCAATGGAATCTGTGTCAACATTCTATTGTCAGAATCTGTTACCAGTCGGGGGATGTGAGAAAGTATAGTCGAGTGATTGTATGTGGATTCTGATGCAAATAAATCCCGATAAAAAGGGACAGCAGCTGCCATAATGTCTGCCGTGTCAGTTAAGAGTGTCCCCGCTGCAGTACGAATTTGCTGAATGCGCAACGCTGTTCTTTTCCCCTTAACAACTGAGTGAAAGTATCGTGAGTTAGCATCACCTTCCTTAAGCCATTTTACCCGAGCTTTTTGTTTCCAAAATTGCAATTCATAAGCCGAGGCTTGCAAATACTCTGCCTTGGATCGATGATATGCATCCCTGGTATCCGCAGTCGGATTGGCTTCCCAGGCTGCCTTAGCATGATTAAGCTGCGTCTCTGCATGAGTCGGATTGCTGAAAATATTCCCAAAGATGTCTTTATTCCACCGCTGGACATCTTTTTTAAATGCAAATAGTTTTGTATAGAACCCGTGCATGCCACCAGTAGTCGGATAAGATAACCATGCCTGTGTCATATAAGAATGAAAGTTGGAGTGATGGAGCCAAGCATCCAAAAATCGAAAAGATCTCCTGCCTGTTGAGGCACCATGTCGACAGAGTAATAATAAAGGCATGTGGTCCGATGTAACCCTTGGCAAATGCGTTAACTGTATATCTTGTAATACATCCTGATATGCTGAATTTATAAACACCCAATCTAAACGACGACTTATTCGTCCAAGGCCTCTGCCATCTGCCCAAGTAAATCTGGAACCATGATGTGGAGGCGTCATTAAAGAACATGTTTCGATACATTCATTGAAATCCTGTAATGATGTTAACGATGGCGTGGAATGGCCTCTATGATCCTCAATGGCCCGAAAAGTATTAAAATTGCCTCCCAACACCCAGGGTAACTGAGACAATTCTGCAAACTGGCATAATGAATGCCATAATGGATGCCGCTGCTGAGTAGTGTGCTTCGCATAGACAATGGATATGACAAACATCCATTGTAGCGAATAGGACTGCATAGTAAAATGTACCGCTTGATCTTGATCCTGAGTAGTAAGCAAACGAAATTCAGTGTCACGCCAGAAAAACCAAATACGTTCAGATTGCGAAGCATAAAAATGTGAAAATCCCAGTCGTAAAGCAAACCCAGCTATTTGTGAAGGAGCATGCTTGGGTTCAATTAAAGCAAGCAAATGTAAACGGTGTTCCTGAATTAGATGTTTTATTCTAGGTAACGAGGCGCGGAGGCCTCTGACATTCCATATTAATGCATTCATTGGATTAAGGAAGAAGTACTTCCCTGGATGATGTGCGATGCACTTCGCGTCAAGATTGTAGAAGGCGGGAGAGGGGGCAAATCCTTGCGTGTCCTACGCTTGCGACGTGGAACAACTGGAATAAATTCCGTTGCATCATCTTGCTCTTCTAAACGTGATATCAAGATTCCCTCGTCCGGGGATGGAGGAATAAGCTGCATGCGGCGTGTAACATCCTCCGGGACATTAGGAATATCATCCACCTGATCCGCAGGTGGTAAGTCTGTGTCAGATGAATGTCCCGTTTCAACCGGGTTTATTTCGACTGTAATATTATGATCGGCAACCTCACATAATTCCTCTATACATGGGTCAGTCGTTGGTGGAGACACCCCAACTTGAGGTTTTGCTGGGGCAATATTTTCAGCAATGATGGCCTGCTGGGATGAATGCCCATCCGCAGGCTTTTTCTTAACCGGGGTCCAGCGTTGACTAGCAGGTCGAGATGGCCGGAGTGGAGGTAGCGGAGGAGGAGGCGGTGGAGGAGCTTTACCTGTCTCCTTAGGCTGACATGCATCCGATGCATGGCCCAATCTACGACATGAAGTGCAAAATAACGGCAGATCCTCATACACTATCGATTGTAAAATCATTCTACCCTTTGCCTGCAGATAGATTTTCTGGGGTAAATCCTGCGAAACATCAACCTCAACACAGACCCGAGCCACTGATGGGCGCAGGCCATCAGCAGTCGCCACATCTAGCTTCAAGGATGTCCCAATTGGTCTTACTACTTCAAAAAGCGCAGCGCGATGATGTAAGTGTATTGGCAATGACGGCACCGCTACCCAGACCGGAACAATAGGAACATCCGCGCTTGGATCAAAATCCACTGTCCATTTGGTAATCCTCATATGACATCCAGAGATATGCCAAGAACGACGATAAAAACATCGCAAATAATCCGCCTCATGGCGGAAATTCAAGAGAATATGAGACTGATCAATCAATGTAATACGTAAATCCTGATGGAAACCAATTTTCTCAAACACTTCACGGATTATTTTTAAAGGTGGTATGCAATACCAGAAAGTGCCAACCAACGAATACCTATAGGGTTCGGCCAGCGCATCAATTTTCGTGTCAAGAAATGAGATAATGGGGATTCCTTTGTAACGAGAAACGATTTTCGGCGCGATCTCTATATTGCTTGTATTAGCAGCGCCGGAAACAACTGCAGTGAAGGATGGTGCAGTTGTCATATTGGAAGCAATATAACCGTGATGGGACGGAAAAGTACAATCTTTGATATCCAAGTGAGCAGTCGGAAGCAGGGAATGTACGGGAGAGGGAGTGGCATAGGAGTGGCGGTACCGTCTGGGTATATGTATGTGATATATTTTTTTAGGTCAAGGACGGGCGGTACCGTCTGGGTATTTTATTAATAATAGCACCCTCACTTATGGCGGAGGAATACCCTGGTTACATCGCACATATACCTATGGAGGGAGACTCTCCCAAACTAAACCAAATAACAAACGAAAGACATATAAAAACTGATAAAATGTAACAAGCGCCCGTTTATATAAATAGAATAAATACATAGAATAAATTGATTGAGCATCAAATCTGCGAGACAACGTCAGACAATCATCTGGCGTGAAGCCTACAACACTTCTCCATGGAATCACCGCCAAGCCATCGAAACTCTGTCCTTGATAGATCTTGCACCTCAAGAAGGAAAGTATATAAACCCTCACATAAAGACAATAGCTAGAATGTGAAATATGCCACAGTGATATGACATAGAAAACATTACCCAGGTTGCCCGACACCAAAAAAGATTTGGGCAACAAAAATAAGAGTGAGCCATGGCCAGCAAGGTATCGGGCACCGTACAGCAACAGGCACAATGCGAACCTCATCATAGGAAACACAACAAGCATTAGGTATCCAACAAAATGCAAACGGATGAATGAACAAATATGTGAGAATGCATACCCGACAGCCCCCATCAGAAAGATGCAGGTGGGAAAATTATAAAATGCCATTAGCATGCTAATTTCGAACGTAGGCTGTATGAGTGTCTGTTTGATTCTTTAGTATGATTTTAAGTATTTTGTTTCAAGTAAATATAAATTTATATTATGGTTTATATCCGATTTGTTATATATGTATATATATGAATGCACATATTTGTAGGCATAGAATATATGAAAATAATTATTAATTTTTGTATTTAAGTATATATATAGGAGTATCAATGATTTTTATAGGAAACATGAAATTAAATATTTATTTTCGCATCAAATTATATTTATAAAATTAACAAACTGTTTTTGTACACTATATGAGTTTTATACATGTATTTTTGTATTAAATCATGTGTGTACAGTTATAAATCATTTTTACATAGATTATGTTGATTTATACATTTTTTTCATATTTAATTATATATAAATAACTATATACTGTTTTTATAGGAAATATATATATTTATATATCTAATTTCATGTTAAATTATATATGTATAAGTGTAAATTGTTTCTAATATAACTATACATATTTTTATGTTATTTTCTTGTTTTAAATACATGTATGATCATAAAACTGTTTTTTAAATATAATTATATATATAAGTTAATTTCATATTTAAATATACTTATAATTATAAAAAATGTTTTTAATAGATTTATATATATCTTGATGTTATTTTTGTATATAAATATTTGTACAATTTTAAAAACTCTTTTTTGGGTAGAATTATGTATGTATATGTATTTTTCGTATTTAAATATATGTATAGTTATATAAGCTATTTTTGGATGAATTTGAATATATATGTTATGTTATTATCGTATTTATAAATATAAAAAATGTAGAAACTTTTTTTTATAAATATTATATTTAAAGACATATTATTTTCGGATTTAAAATATGTATAAATATATACTATTTTTGGATAGAATTATATATATTTACATTATTTTCGGTTTGAAAATAAATATTAATATACAAACTGTTTTTTGGATAGAATTTATACATTTATTTATCTTATTTTAGAATTTAAAAATATATATAATTATATAAACTGTTTTTGGTTGGAATTACATATTTATTCATATTATTTTGGAATTTAACAATATATATAATTATATAAGCTAATTGGATAAAACTATATATTTATTTATAGTATTTTCAGATTTAAAGATATGTTATTATATAAACTATTTTGGAAAGAATTATATTTTTATATATATTTTTTAATTAAGAACTTATATTAGCAAAGGAATTACTTCGACCGAAAAGGTAGATATATATTTACTTATATTATAATGGTGAACAAACTATATCGGCCGAAAAGATATAAGTTATATATTTATTTATATTGTATTAGTGAGTAAAATGATTTGGCTGGAATTATATATGTTATATATTTGTTTCTTTCATTTACCGAATTGAAAAATATATATGTTAGAGAATAAACTACTTTGATCGATTTTCATGTAGGAAATTGTGCTGGAAGTGAGTATAGTTTTTGTGAATGTGTTAACTGGGTTTGGAAAATAATTATTGATATATGATGTGTGGGAGTATGCATACACGTATATATGCACGTGTATGAGCGCGGGCATATGTATAAGTATGGATGCACCGGATTACGTATGATTATGCATTTGCATTCATGGCACGAGCATTGCATTGGCCTATGTGCCATGTGGGCCTATGAGGCGTGTGGTCCTACGGGACGTGTGGCCCTAAGAGGCATGTGGTCCTATGGGACGTGTGGCCCTAAGAGGCGTGTGGCCTGACGAGGCATGTGGTAGGATCACCTCGAGGTTCATGGATTGCACGGTAGAGAGACAATTATTCGTGTCTTGAGATTTTGCTGCGTGTGACACAAGCATGCATCATGACATCGCATAAGTGTTGTGATGTGATTTTATTTACTTACGCAGTTTTTCATGTTTATACATGTATTACATGTTATTTGGTGTCATATATGAAATTATTCTGAAAGAGACGGGAACCTACTGGGTGATATTTATTGTCACTCACACCTTTATTTTTCATTAGGTGAGCAGGAGTATGATTATATTCGTTTATGAGATTATGTTGATTTGGCTTATATTGTTGTTTGACTATGTAAGTTATTTATCTTAACTTTATTCGTGAACGAGGACCGGTATGTTTTATTTAACTTATGTTATTATGTCTTTACCCCGTCCTCTATTATATGATCCCATAGCGGGTACAGATAGGTACTTACAGGCGATGCAAACTGCTCATTAATCGTTGTTTCTATTTTTCTTTGCATAGGATCTAGGTTATGATATGTTATTCATAGAGGATGATGCCGAGGGGGCACAATGGGATCTATAGTGCTAGATGTATTGACTTTTGGAATACATACATGGAGTTTGTATTATTATTTATTTCTGGTTTATAGTATTTTGTAAGTTGATTTAGACTTTTCAGTGACCTTTTTCTGGTCTGGTCAGCCTTGAATTACAATTTGATATTTATGTTGGGAGATTTTTATTAATGTTTTAAATTTCATGTCGTTTCCGCGTGTTGATTTCTGCATCAATCAACGACGTGTAAGAAATTTATATCGACGCTATGTAGTTCTGGTAGTAGACTACAGCGGGTGCACCGACGCCGATGCTAGGGTTCGAGACGGGGTGTTACAGGTGGTATCAGATCATGGTTCTAGATCCACGGGCGGAACCGTAGGTTTAGGCCATGATATTAGAATTAAGTGAGGACCTGACCGTGAGTGATATTCTTGAACATAAGTCATCCTAGACATAAGTGACGATCATAGACCTAGCAGTGATCTTACAGAACAGGTGATGACCTTAGATTTAAGGAATGATCGATTAAGGGGTACGCATCCTAAGGAAACATTATGCCTATATCTTAATAGTTTGATTTTCTATGGCTGTGTATGGGGTCCAAGATATAGTCATAGTCATTAAGGTGGATAATTTGTCTGTCTATCTAGCGATAATATGACTTCATCCTAGAGATACAGTCTTATCTTAATCCGTTCCACCAGAGGCTACCCCGGTATAACAACCTTAAAAGAAAAAAGACTAAGTTTAATCATTAATTAGTTAATATAACCACCCATAGAGGAACTCATAAAATTCATAGATACAAGTTAAAGAAGCAAGGTTCACATATTATCCTTTGTAGGGATATTGATTGACAGTCCTAAACTGGCAATGACCATGGCTAGCGCACATAATCAGTTATCGTTGGGAAAGTTTTGGGTAGGTATTTATACATAGCAACAAGTTATTTGTGTAACCTTAGTACAAATAATTTTGCTTTGTAGCTATAATTGTGGTACATGACCTAAGTTTAGAATCAACATGGCGATGCAAATGAGGAGTTAAACTAGTCATGGCGTAAGTAAATAGTCTTGATAAATGATATTATCCAAAAAATATTTAGATGGTGGCTAAGATGTAAATCTTAGAATTACTAAGTAAGATGATGATATCAGCGTCGTTAAAAAATTGAGATGAACAAAGGAACATGTAAGTAATGTTGAATCGAATAGGCGTAAATAGAGTTAGCGTAATCATGAACAGCAAAGTTTGCTATTTATGTGGGATTTAATTGGGTTAAAATTAGCAGTTGAAAAAAATCAATTAAAGAAGTACAATAGGTCAGTATGATGTGCGGAAGCATGGTGAATTAGAATGCTTAGGATGCTTAAGTTAATGATCACTTAGGTTGAATATTAGAATATAGAACGAATAGGGATAAACTACGATCAAGCATTAAATCCTACGATAAGTTGATGATATCACTGGTAGGAATAATGACTTATAGAGACAGGTAGGTTTGAATAAATATGATGGTATAAGAAATTTTCCAAGTTGCGGCTACGGAGAATTAATTAAGAAATTGAACCCTACGAGTAACATCTTGTGTGATACTAGAGGCAACTAAGTTGAATTGTACTAGAGTATATATGTTTCAAAAAATGCATATTGTTTATGAGATTAGTTTCGTGAATAAGATGATTAAGTTAATATTGTAATACACTTAAGCACTGATTATAGAGAGTTGCTGATGGCAGAAGATAGGAGTTCCATATGGACTGATGATTGGGTTGTGAGATCAATCAGCGTAGTAACAATACCCTTAGGTTTGATTTTAGAATTATAGAAAGATTAAGTTATGATTTCAATAAGCAGATGACAATGAATTTAGAAACTACCTTGTACGTATAAAAGAAATGATTTTGGAAACTTAGTCCGTATGGAGAGATATTGATACTAACTGAAAAAGATGAAGGAGTTTGATTTATATAATGCCGACCCCACGGCCAATGTCAGCAGGTGAAAGCAGAATATCAGCAACCTGGAGGACTGATGTTGTTATTTGAGATACCAGAATAGAGATAGGAGCTTGAAGAGGAAGTGCAAAAGAAGTATCTGCATCTTTTCGGTTAAGGTATGCAAGTTTCAAGGACGAAACTTTTTGTAAGAAGGGGAGTATGTTGTACCTGTAACTAAAAAAAGATAATATAGATATAATATAAATTTATGTCACATGTTTTACGTATAAAATAAGAAAACTAAATGGCCATAATTGCCCACTACCCTTTCCCCTTCTATAACCCCCATAACCTTCCAATTTACTATACCCCTTAATACCCATTTACGCTCCTTAACTCCTTTACTTAAAGACAACACAATTCGATTTTCCACCTTACACAAATTGCAACGGCAGCACTGTTGCTTAAAAACAAGAGAGAATCTCAGAGCTAGAAGGAAAAGAGAGGGAAAGAAAGAAGAAAAAAAAGAAAATAAAAAGAAAACAAGAAAAAGGAGAAAATAGGTAAGCACCCTACCTGGACTCGTTATGTTTTTGTGAATTTTAATGCATATTTTTTGTATAAATTTATGGATCATATATGAGTAAGATTTGAATGCATAGATGTTTGTATGATTATATATGAAAGTGAATATATACATATATATGTATGTTGTGTAGACATATGTTGTATATTCATGTATTCTTATGTACATATATGTCATGTATACCGATGTATGTATATGTATGTATGTTTATGTATGAATACGTTTATATATTTTGGCCAAAAAGTATGTGAAGATTGATTCTTTACTATGATTTTATGTATTTTGTTTCAAGTAAATATAAATTTATATTATGGTTTATATCTAATTTCTTATATGTGTATGTATATGAATGCACACAGGTATAGAATATATGAGTATAATTATTAATTTTCGTATTTAAGTACATATATAGGAGTATCAATTTTTTATAGGAAACATAAAATTATATATTTATTTTCGCATCAAATTTTATTTATAAAGTTAATAAACTGTTTTTGTACACTATATGAGTATTTATACATGTATTTTCGTATTAAATCATATATGTACAATTATAAATGGTTTTTATATAGATTATGTTGATCTATACATGTATTTTCGTATTTAATTATATATAAATAATTATAAACTGTTTTTATAGGAAATATATATATTTATATATCTAATTTCATATTAAATTATACAAGTTTAAGTGTAAACTGTTTCTAATATAACTATAAATATTTTTATGTTATTTTCTTATTTTAAATATACGTATGGTCATAAAATTGTTTTTTAATATGATTATATATATAAGTTAATTTCATATTTAAATATACTTTTAATTATAAAAACTGTTTTTAATAGTTTTATATATATATTTATGTTATTTTTTTATATAAATATTTGTACAAATTTAAAAAAACTGTTTTTTGGTAGAATTATGTATGTATATGTATTTTTCATATTTAAATAAATGTATAATTGCATAAGCTATTTTTGGATGAATTTGAATATATATTATGCTATTATAGTATTTAGATATATAAAAAATATAGAAGCTGTTTTTTATAAATATTATATTTAAAGACATATTATTTTCTGATTTAAAATATGTATAGATATATATACTATTTTTTGGATAGAATTATATATGTATCTATATTATTTTTGGATTAATAAATATAAATACACAAACTGTTTTTTGGATAGAATTATACATTTATTTATCTTACTTTCGGATTTAGAAATATATATAATTATATAAACTATTTTTTGTCTGAGTTATATATTTATTCATATTATTTGTTAATTTAATAATATATATAATTATATAAGCTATTTTTGGATAAAACTATATATTTGTTTTTAGTATTTTCAGATTTAAAATATATATTATTATATAAACTATTTTGGAAAGAATTATATATTTATTTATATTTTTTAGTTAAGAACTTATATTAGCAAAGGAATTACTTGGACAGAAAAGATAGAGATACACTTACTTATATTATAATGGTGAACAAACTATATTGGCCGAAAAGGTATAAGTTATATATTTATTTATATTGTATTGGTGAATAAACTGATTTGGCTGGAATTATATATCTTATATATTTGTTTGTTTCATTTATAGAATTAAAAAATATATATGTTGGAGAATAAACTACTTTGATCGATTTTCATGTAGGAAATTGTGTTGGAAGTTAGTATAGTTTTGCGAATGTTTTAAGTGGGTTCGGAAAATAATTATTGATATATAATGTGTGGGAGTATGCATACACGTATATATGCACGTGTATGGGCGCGGGCATATATATGAGTATGGATGCACCAGATTACGTATGATTATGCATTTGCATTCATGGCACGGGTATTGTATTAGCCCATGTGCTGTGTGGGCCTATGAGGTGTGTGGTCCTACAGGACGTGTGGCCCTAAGAGGCATATGGTCCTACGGGACGTGTGACTCTACAAGACGTGTGGTCCTACGGGACACATGGCCCTAAGTGGCGTGTGGCCCTAAGTGGCGTGTGGCCCTAAGAGGCGTGTGGCCTGATGAGGCATGTGGTAGGATCACCTCGAGGTTCATGGATTGTACGGTAGAGAGACAGTCATTCGTGTCTTGAGATTTCGTTGCGTGTGACACAAGCATGCATCATGACATTGCGTAAATGTTGTGCTGTGCTTTTATTTAGTTACACAGTTATTCACGTTTATACATGTATTACATGTTATTTGGCACCATATATGAAATTATTTGAAAAGAGGCGGGAACCTACTTAGTGATATTTATTATCACATACACCTTTATTTTTCATCAGGTGAACATTAGTATGATTATATTCCTTGATGAGATTATGTTGATTTGACTTATATTGTTGTTTCTGTGCAAGTTATTTATTTTAACTTTATTTACAAACAAGGACTGATATGTTTTATTTAATTTATGTTATTATGTCTTTACCTCGTCCTCTCGTGTTTGATCACATAGCGAGTACAGCTAGGTACTTACGGGTGACGCAAAGCACTCTAAAATCTTTGTTTCTATTTTTCTTTGCTTAGGATCCAGGTTATGATATGTTATTCATAGAGGATGAATCTGAATGGGCACAATGGGATCTATAGTGGTAGCCGTATTGACATTTGGAATACATATATGGAGTTTGTATTATTATTTTTTTGGTTTATAGTATTTTGTAAGTTGATTTAGACTTTTCGGTGACCTTGTTCGGGCCTGGTCAGCCTTGATATTACAGTTTGATATTTATGTTGGGAGATTTTTATTAATGTTTTAAATTTCATGTCGTTTCCGCATATTGATTTCTGCGTCAATCAACGATGTGTAAGAAGTTTATATTGACGCTTTGTAGTTCTCGTAGTAGACTACGGTGGGTGCAACGTCCCCGATGCTCGGGTTCGGGATGGGGCGCTACACTCCATCTGCTTTTCAGGTGAGCCAAAGTACGAGATGATTTTTGTAGAAGACAACGATGAGTGGGCTCATTGGGATGATGGTTACTAAAGTGGACAGACTTACATTCATTCTCGTTTGGTTGGAAGACTTACTACTAATGTTTTGTATTTGAGAACATATTAGAAATTTCCCCCAGTTACATTTCATTCCCACTGTATTTTATGTGGTTACATTATGGTTATTGGAATTTTAAATTTTACGACATTTCTGCTAAGTTAGTTTACGTTATGCATGACGTGGGTTTGATCTGCTTTGATGCTTCGTAGTTTCATAACAGATTACGGCAGGTGCACTGGTACCGATGTCCAGTATCGGTTCGGGGCGCTACAGATGGTATCAAAGCCTAGGCTTCAGATCTATCTCAGAAACTTAGGTTCATGATCTTTTAACCATTTAAGATGTGATTTTCCCTTAAGTTTGATACTTAGGTATAAGTGCCGATTATATAGAGTCTAAGTATGATATGGGTTGGGTGTGTGCGAGCGCGTATATCATTTAATTTTCTGTATTAAATTTTAATCTCCTACCCGTCCATTGCTATGTACTCAAACTTTCAGTATTGTTTTGGGTTTACTGAATGCTAATGAAAGTGCTGACCTCTCAAAAAGCCTCCACGAAGAGATAACACAGGAAACTCTGACAACGGACAGGAGAACCAGCCACCATAAGTGGTTCTACCCCAACTGCTCACGGATGCACTGACAGTAATTGCACAGGGGTTTGCCCAGCAGCAGCAGCCTCTGCCTCGTTCGCCGATGTAGAATAATATTCGGTTCTTTTATGGAGAGATGAGAAAGATGAGAGTTCTGGAGTTTGGGGAATGTACTGACCCCGAGGAGGCTCAGCATTGGTTGGCTGAGGTGGAAAAATGCTTCAGGCTGGTGCAAGTGCCTGAGGAAATTAAGGTAGATGTGGCCAAACCCCTTCTGTGTGGCAAGACAGGAGAAAGGTGGGTCGGAATGGCATTGCGGATGACCCAACCTATTTCTTGGGCAAACTTTTGTGAGACCTACCTGAAGTATTACGTGCCCGAGATAGCAATATTAGAAAAGATAAGGGCGTTTGACAGATTACAACAGGGTCGGATGACAGTGTCGGAATATGCAGACCGCTTCCATGCCTTGGTTAAATTTGCTCCTATGATTATGTCTGATAATCGCTTAAAGATGATAAAGTTTGAGCAAGGTCTAGACTCAAGAATACAGTCAGCGATTGTGAATGCGGGGATGAAAACTTTCGAGGATATGCTAGACGCGTGCTTCTGCGTCAAAAGTGATTTCCAAAGAGTAGCGGCAAGAGAAGCTAGTGCAGGATCGTTTGATCGAGGCAAGAGGACAAGGGATGAGCTTAGAATTGGTGGCAGACCCGGACGTTGGGTCAAGATTCCGAAGAGAGGTTCGGTCAGAAATTTTCAAAGACCTCCACCGCAAAATCCAGTAGTTCAGCAGGCTATGGGAGTTTGCCCACACTGCAACAAGTGTCACGTCAGTGAATGTAGGAAGCTTGCTGGAGCATGTTACTGGTGCGGACAGGTGGGCCATATTATTAGAGATTGCCCAGAAATGAAGAAGAATACTCCAGGAGAAGCAGCCCAGCAGCTGAGGGAAAATCCCATGACAAATGCTCGTGTCCATGTTATGACCGATACCGTTGTTTAGGAAGCCAGCGATGTGGTAGCAGGTACAATTTATAATAAGTTTAAATTCTGGTTGAATTAATCCTTTATGTGTTTAACTCCTTGTGTGAAACTTGATATGGACCTAGGTGCCGATTTAGAAGCAAGATACCTGCCAACGTACTTTTCGATAGCGGCGCAAGCCACTCCTTTGTGGCAAAGAGATTCACTAAGCACCTTGGTAATTTACGTGAGTGGTTAGAAACTCCGTACTGTCTCCAAGCGGCCGGATATCAAATTATGGTCTTGAACCGGAAGTACCGGGATCGCGAGTTAGAGTTCGGAGGACAAATGTTCTCCGCCACTTTGATTCCTATCCAGATGTACGACTTTGACGTCATATTAGGAATGGACTGGTTGGCCAAGTACCACGCCAACATTGACTGCCGATTGAAGCAAGTGACAGTCAAGAATGCTGAAATAAAATAAGTAATGTTACAAAGGAATGTGGAATGAAAGAAAGTCCCCAAGAAGGTGTATATGTCAGTTGCTCAAGCTTGCAGAGCCTTAAGAAAAGGTGTCGAGGGGTTCCTAGTGCATGCGATGGATGTTACTCAGGAAGTATCTTTTATTTAGCAGATTTTAGTGGTCCAACGAGTTTCTGGATGTATTTTCAGAAGAACTGCAAGGAGTGCCACCTCCGAGTGAAGTCATATTCGAGATAAATCTGATCCCAAGAGCCGAACCCATTTCCAAAGCCCCTTACAGAATGGCTCCGGCAGAATTGAGAGAGCTGAAAGAACAACTTTAGGAGTTATTGGACAAGAAGTTTATCCGTCCTAGTGTGTCAGCTTAGGGAACACCTGTTTTGTTTGTGAAGAAGAAAGATGGTAGCATGAGACTTTGTATTACAGGAAGTTCGGGACCCACGAATGTCACGGAAGTGCGGGGTTTCTGGGGTCTAGCTGGGTATTACAAGAAGTTCATCGAGGGATTTTCAACAATTGCAGTGCCTCTGAGTGGTCTCACTCAAAAGAAGTCCAAGTTTGAGTGGACAGCAGAATGCAAGAAAAGCTTCACGAAGCTCAAGAAGAGATTAACCGCAGGCCTAGTATTGGCTCAACTATCTGGTACTGATAGGTTTGTGATCTATAGTGACGCGTCGAAAAATGGTCTAGGTATGTAAACTATAGCATAAGTTATGATTTTCCATCCAAATCAAGTTTAGTCTAATACTTCACTTGTAGGTTGTGTTTTGATGCAACATGAACGAGTCATCGCGTATGCTTCAAGGCAGCTAAAGACTTATGAACAAAACTATCCGACGCACGATCTTGAACTAGCTGCAGTTGTGTTCACTCTAAAGATTTGGCGGCACTATTTATATGGGAAGAAGTGCGTGGTGTTCACCAATCACAAGAGCCTAAAGTACTTGTTCTCCTAGAAGGAGTTGATCATGAGACAATGGAGATGGTTGGAACTGATAAAGGATTACGACTTGACCATTCACTATCACCCCAGTAAAGCTATTAAGGTGGCAGATGCGTTAAGCATAAAATCCAACCATGCACGACAATCACCACTGGAAAGAGAAATAGAGGAATTTGGTTTGGATTTGGTGGAGTCCACAGTGAATGTTTTGGCGGCTTTGACCATCACACCAAGTCTAGTTGATCGTGTAAAAGGGGCTCAGTAGAATAACAAGATCTTGAGTGAAATTGCAGAAAAGATGAAGCATGACCAGGTCGAAGGATTTTGGGCCAATGAGGAATGAAGCTTATGGTTTAGAGGAAGACTGTGTGTTCCTGACGTAGGCAAGCTAATGAAGGAAATTTTGCAGGAGGCTCATAACTCAAGGTTATCAATACATCCGGGTAGCACCAAGATGTACAGAGATCTCAAACAGTACTATTGGTGGTCCGGAATGAAAAGTAACATTGCAGAGTTCATTGAGAGATGTTTGGTCTGCCAGCAGGTTAAGGCTGAACACCAACGGCCAGGTGGATTGTTGATGCCGTTGGAGATTCCAGAATGGAAATAGGAGCACATCACGATGGATTTCATAGCGGTTTACCAAAGACGAGAAGTGGGTACGATATGATTTGGGTTATTGTGGATCGATTAACCAAGTCTCCACATTTTCTAACCGTCTTAAGTGAAGCATCTCTCGAGAAGATAGTAAATCTATATATGGACAATATTGTCAGTTTGCATGGTGTCCCAGTGAGTATAGTGTCGGACCAAGATCCACAGTTTAATTCTAAGTTCTGGGCAGCATTTTAGAGAACCATGGGTACAAAATTAAGGTTGAGTACAGCGTATCATCTTCAGACAGATGGACAGTCTGAACAAACTATTCAGACCCTAGAAGACATGTTAATGACTTGTGTTCTTGATTTCAAAGGGAGTTGGGATGGAATGGTGAAGTTAATGGCATTCTCATATAATAACAATCATCACAGTACAATTAATATGGCTCCCTTCGAAGCGTTGTATGGACGGAAGTGCAGGTCCCTGGTTTATTGGGATGAAGTCGGCGTGAGGACCATCACCGGACCCGAACTACTCGAGAAGACGTTAGAGAAGGTGAAGATTATTCGGGACAAACTCAAGACGGCCCAAGATCGTAATAAAAGTTGGGCAGATTCCAAACGACGGCCTTTGGAATTTGATGTAGGTGAAAATGTGTATTTAAGGGTATCACATACAAAGGGCATTATGAGGTTTGAATTGAAAAGCAAGTTAAGTCCCCGTTTTATTGGTCCCGATGAAATTACTGGAGAAGGTAGGAGCTTTGGCATATCGATTGGCATTGCCTCCGGTATTGGTGCAAGTCCGTAACGTCTTTCATGTATCACAGTTAAGGAAGTACACGATGGATCCGATCAATGTTCTCGAAGCACAACCTTTGGAACTCAACGATGATGTTACTTATGAGGAGGTACCGGTGAGAATCGTGGACCAAAAGGAACAAGGGTTGAGGAAGCGGGTGATTCTATGTGAAGGTCTAGTGGAGCAATCACGCGTAATGGGAAGCCACTTGGGAACTTGAAGAGCAGATGCAGGAGAAGTATCATCAACTTTTTACATAAGGTACATAAGTTTCAAGGACGAAACTTTTTTGTAAGAGGGGTGGAATGTCATACTCCGAAATTTTCGAGTCCGACATAAAATAATTAGGAGACAACTTAAAGATGCAATTTCACTTATTTGCATATGTTTATGAGGCTTAGTTAAATAAATTATAGGTAGAAAAATAATCAAAAAAGCAGAAATTAAGAAAATTAGGCACAAAATACCAAAATTGCCCTCCCAGTTAAATGCTGAGGGAGTTACACAATTAAGTATAACTCCCCATTCGACAGCAGTTACAAAAGAAAAGGAGACAGGGGGAAACGGCTGAAGAGGAAATGGGACAGAGAAAAGAATGGAAAAGAGAAAAGGAAGAGAGAAAGAAGAAGAAATAAACACGAAAAGGAGAAAGAGCGGTCAACCTAGGTCCAATCCACTCCGACATTCTATCAAACGTTCGTAAGATTATCTAGAAACAAAGGCAAGTAATCTTTCTATACGTTTGATGCAAATTTTGATTCAACAGGCCCTATGTTCTTATAAAGAGAAAATTGGATCATACATTTATATTTCTTGTTCTGGTTACGTTAGTTGCTCTATTATGTACTTTTTGTTGTCTGAGTAAAACTATGATCTTTTGGGCCTACTTCTGAGAATAGCTATGTTTTGTTTGATAGTTGTTAAAAGTGCCATTAAAGTGTCATCTTTGGTGAATTCATCGCCTTGTAATAGTTCCTTATGTTTCGAAATGGTGCTTTAGATGATTTGGAATGATGTGAGAAAGTTGGAAGGGTTGAATGATGGAATTACTGCAATATTTGGTTTGGGTTAGAAGGTTGATGACATATCCAGAAGTGTGAATAGTAGAAGGCCTGAGTTTGATGCAAACTGGTAGATGTAAGGATCCAACTGTGTTTTTGTGTGTTGCGCATGATAGATTTAGTTGGTAAGGTTGAATTTGGGGTGTTAAGATAAAAGGGGTGGAGGGAGAAGATGAATAGAGGAAGTTACTGTAGAATCGCAGGTTTTGGGAATCATCAGGACACTTCGAACACCCACTTTAGGCGCTCAATGTCACATTAGGCACCTGAAGTAGGCGTTCAATGTGTCCCAGTGCATTTCAGAACACTTCAACACCTCATAAGGCGCTTCATGTCACATAAGGCGCCTTATGTAGGCGTTCGATGTGTCACAGCACATTCCAGAATACTTCGAACACCTCATAAGCAGCTCCATGTCACTTGAAGCGCCTTATGTAGGCGTTCGACGTGTACCAGTGTATTCTAGATTACTTTGAACGCCTAGTATAGGCGCTTTATGTCACATTTGGCGCCTCTTGAAGGCGTTCCAAGTGTTTAGGAAGCTTTCGTCTACACATTATACGCTCTATGTAATCAAGATACCTTTAATCTCTTACATGGTTCAAAAAATACAAGTTTTTTCGAGATGTTTTAGAGTTGTGAACGTTATGTGTAAATGGGTAAGGCTAAGTATCAATTCGAAATGAATTTGCAATACGAAAGGACATAAATTGGTACAAGTGAGGTGTGCTTGAGTTGTAAACATTAAGTGTGAATGAGTAAGGTTAAGTGTCAATTTGCAATACGAAAGGGCATGAATTGGTACGAATAAGGTGTTTTTGAGGAAGTGTGAATGAGTAAGACTAAGTGTGAACTCGAAGTGAATTTGTAATACGAACGGGCATGAAATGGTACGAGCAGGGTGTGTTTGAGATTCAGGACTTCGTACTTGATATGTAAAGTGTGCGTGCATGCTTACACGTTTGATATGATGTGACGTGAGCATTCTGCATCACGACATGAGCACTTTGCATTTCGACATGAGATTTGATTTGCGAAAGAACACGTGTTTGTAAAAGAAGATTAAAGTTTTCGAAAGACAAGTTATGGCTGCTGGTTGATCATAGGGTATAAAAGCGTGACATGTGAATCAACAGCAGGGTATAAAGTTATATTATGGGGCCGTTGATCTATCAGCAAGGGGTATAAAGTTTATGTTATAGGGTCGTGGACCTTTCAGCACGGGGTATAAAGTTCCGTTTGCTGTAGATTGATCACCTACATGGTATAAAATTCTGCTACGCGAATAATAAGATAAGATGAATTGTGAAAAGTTTTGTATAATGACACGCATGACATGTTTACGAAAGAAGGCATATATATGAGTTTTGTTTGGTTGTGGTGTGTGGTTTTAAAGAAGTACATGCATCATGTGACACGAAGCATAGATTTGACATGCTGTGTTGGTTCTGTATTTGTGTAACATTTATGTGACTTTGTTGGCTTTGATTAATAGTTATAAATATGTTATTTGCTAATCCGAGCACCTTATTTTGGGCATTGACTTATATACTGGTGACTTGTCGTGTGTGGTCTCGTAAGGTGTATAGACGGATTACTTGCTAGAGATGTTTTCGCTAAGAATAGATACTCTATCTGCTTTTCTCGTGAGCCAGAGTACGAGATGATTTTAGTAGAAAACAACGGCGAGTGGACTCATTGGGATGATAATCACTAAAGTGGACAGACTTACATTCATTCTCGTTTAGTTGGAAGACTTACAATTAATGTTTTGTATTGGAGAACATATTAGACATTTCCCCCAGTTACGTTTCATTCCCGCTGTATTTTATGTGGTTACATTATGGTTATTGGAGTTTTAATTTTTACGATGTTTCTGCTGAATTAGTTTACGTCATGGATGACGTATGCTTGATCTGCTTTGACGCTTCGTAGTTTTCGTAGCAAACTATGGGGGGTGCACTGGTACTGATGTCCAGTATCGGGTGGGGCGCTACAAAAATAGTCTACGGGCTTTCCATTTATTAATAGTGAACGAGTGGCAGACAAGTTATTCAAAATGATCCGCACCAACCTTGGATGAAAACCCATGCGAAGCAAGAGCTGACCAAGATAATTCCACACACCCTGTCAAAAGCTTTTGCCATATCTATTTTAATAATCACATGTCCACCTCGAACCGGCCGATATGAAACACGCACCATTTCTTGGGCCGGAAGTATCTATTCTGTAATATCATGCCCTTTCATAAAACCCGCCAGCTCTGGGGAGATTAATCGGGGAAGCAAAGCTGAAAACCGCATAGCTAACAATCGAGTAATCTCTTTTGTAAGAAATTTGTAAGACATTGGCCAAAATTCCGAAAAGAATTGAGGATTTGCGACCTTAGGAATCAATGTAATAAGTGCTAAAGCTCCCTGATTAGGTGGATAAATACCCAAGAAAAAATCTTATACTGCCTTAAGAACATCCAAAAATATATCCTGCCAAAAGAGACGAAAAAAAGATCCGGGAAAGCCATTTGGGCCAGCCGCACTTGAAGGATTAAGATCTCATACTGCCTGCTTCACTTCCTATAATGTCGGTATAAACAACAGAAAGTGATTATCCTCACCGGATACTAGGAGGGGAATATACTGAAGAATGGACTCATGTTGAGAAGTATTGCTTGCCGAAAATAGAGATTGGTAATATCGGACCGCTTCCATTTCGATATCATGCGCAGTGTCACATTCAACCCCATCATCACGAATGATTTGACGTATTGCTTGATGTCTAGACCGATCTTTAGCTGTCTAATGATAGAAATGAGTATTTGCATCTCCTTCCTTCAACCACTTAACATTTGCCTTTTGTTTCCAAAATAATAAAGTCCGAGATTGTGTGAGGCGTAATGCAGCCATACTCCGGTGGTACTCAGACCATGTATGATCCGACGGAGCTGCATCAAACTCTCTTTCCCGTAGTCTGTTGAGCAGGCAGATAAACAATCATTAAAATCCTGTAAAGACCGAATTGTGGGAGAAGACCGTCCCTTGTGTTCATCAATCATGAGAAAAGTATTAAAGTCTCCTCCAACTAGCCACGGAACATATAAAGTACCATGAAAGAAATAAGATCCTCCCATAAAGGTCGGCGAGCAATAATGGAATGAAGACCATAAACAATAGTAAACCAAAAGAAATCACCCGAGGGTAACCATCTGAAATGCAACGAGTGATTCTGAATACCGCTACGTTCACTTTCCAGCTGAAATACTGAGTGCCTCCAAAATATCTAAATATGATCATTACAAACCGATATTCCTTGAGAAAAAACCAAACTTTAGCCGAAATGATACCAAGCATGAAGGCTGAGACTTAGGCTCAATAACAACAAGAATATGTAAATTATAACGATGAACTAACGATAATAAATGATCAACGAATGTACGAATACCTCTAAAATTCCATATCATGATCTTCATTGAGATAATAAGACATCAAAAGAGTTAGAGAGAGTTGCCCGCGAACATGTGAGTGGTGGTGAAATCGACTGAGGTTGTTTATTTTGGCGCCGCAATAATTTTGGTGGAACCCGAAAAACCCCCTCATCGCCTAAGACTGGGGAAGTGGTAGGGGGTCCTGAGAGTCATTCAACATATCCTACATAGCCTTATGTATGCAGACCTCCTGGACTAGGTCACATATGAAAGTAACAATTACATCATCCGAAGTAGCGTCAGACAACTATGTGTGATCAAAAACAACTTCTACTTCACCATCCAATAAAGGGAAAGTTTCTATATTAGCAGGCAACTCACTGAGCAAACTGTCATCAATATCTTTAAAACGTGAAACATCCTGAGCATATGAAACTGAGGGTAGATGCATATCTAGAGATGGCATAACCGATGGTTGTGCTTCTGGCATAGGGGGCTCAAATGGAGGTTGTGTATCAGTGTGCCCTGGATGGGACTTTTTAGGGGTCCAACGTTGAGAGGGCTTCTTTTCTGCACGCTGAACTCGCTTGTCCAAAAAATCTCCTTCACGAATAGGTTTCTCTATTTGGTCTTGTTTTCCACAAGTAGATGACTTATGCCCAAGACGACAATATGATGCACAATATAATGGAAGATCTTCATATATTACAGACTGAGAAATTAAATGATTGGACACCTGAATGTAAACTCGATTTGGAAGCTACTGTGATATATAAACTTCAACACACAATCTTGCTACTGAAGGACGGATGACCTCAGCAGTTTCTGCATCCAATTTCATCGGTGTCCCCAACATGCGGCCAATTTGAAACAATGCCTCCTTCTGATGAAAATGAATTGGCAATCCTAGTAGTGAAATCCATATCGGATCAATCGGCACATCCACTTTTGGGTCATAATCTGGTTTCTACTTTGTAACCCTCATATACTTGCCTGCTATTGTCCAGCTTTGTTGCACAAGGCAGCACAAATAGTCCGCTTCCTGATAAAAATGCAACAATACATGTATCAAATCAAGAAAACCAACACATACCTGTCCTGCAAATCCTATGCGATTGAGAGTAGACCGAATGGTGGCGATCGGTGGGCGGCCATACTAGAAAGTGTCCACCAACGTATCTCGATACAGTGCCGCTAGAGTTGTGATCTCATCCTCCGTAAAGACAATCATATAGCAGCCTTTATATTTCTGAATGGGCTCCGAGGAAATAGAGGTGGAGGAAGACTGTGAGACAAGCAAAGCGAATGATCGCGTCCCCGAATTCTGTGGATTAATGTTTGGTTGCGGCAGCCGCTTGGCCGCAGGAATATCCATTGATGATTGCGATCAGAAACAGTGCAGAAATCAAAAAGAAGCAATTATACATACATACATACATAAATATATATATATATATATATATATATATATAACTTTCAGAAAAAAGCTCTGGCGATCGAGGTGACCCTCTTGTAGCCGGTAGCGCCGGTCCGCTGCCACTGCTATTACGCTCGTCGTCTACCTGGATTGTGCTGCTTTGTTCACCAATTGCACCTCCTTAAATTGCTATTACTACGACAAAGCTTCCGTTTTTTCCCGTTTTTTCTGTTTCACACGATGGCTTCTGCGCAACCGTCTTCTTCTGTGGCTGTCGTTTCAGGCAATGCCTCCGTTGCATCAATTGCCATCTCTCCAAAAACAGTCTCACCCTACAAGGGAATTCCAATGATTTCATTTTCCGATACTGAGATCGATGCACTCGCTGCTCCCTTCAGGTATTCTTTGGTTGGAACGTTCTGGTATGGTCTTCCCCCTTTGAAGGTTATTCGTGAAGTTTTTAAAAAGATAGGATTTTACAATGATCTACGGATTACATTAATTGATCAGACTCATATTCTTTTGAATTTCCATAATGA
Source organism: Eustoma russellianum (assembly GCA_036186865.1). Taxonomy (NCBI): domain Eukaryota; kingdom Viridiplantae; phylum Streptophyta; class Magnoliopsida; order Gentianales; family Gentianaceae; genus Eustoma; species Eustoma russellianum. The sequence continues at coordinate 25,131,941 of AP025045.1, read as the reverse complement.
ATCTGATTATCTCTGCTGCTTCTATCGTCGATCATGGCATATCTCAGGATGTCATATGAGAATCACAAAATGGACAATAGATTTTGATCCAGCTACGGATGTGCCAATAGTGTCAGTTTAGGTTGCTTTCCTGGCCTCCCTATTCATCTTCATCATCGTTCGGCCCTCTTCGAAATTGTGCATTCCATTGGTAACCCTATCAAACTTGATGTCGCCACGTCGGATGGTTTGCGTCCATCGGTTGCACAAGTGTGTGTCGAAGTGGATGTCTCACAAGAGTTGCCACAGAAAATATATTTGCATGCTAAGCAACAGATCATTTTGCAGTCAGTGGTTTATGAGAATCTGCTTTTATTTTATACAACATGTTGTCGACTTGGCCATGCAACAGGTTTGTGTCCTCTATCTCCGACATCGAGCATGTCGCCTCCACCGCCGCCTCCGCCTGCCACAAGGTGGACGCCGAAAAAAAGACCAGCCGCAGTTCAAGCTGATGTTGCACCAGAGCCAGTTGTCTTGCTTTCACGTCAACTAGCAGATAATCTTCCAACCGAGCCAAATGACGTCTCCCCACCTAAGCCAAGCAATGTACAGGATATATCCAAGTTAGGTGCTGATGCTGAATTTTCGCCGCTACAAGAAACTATGGATCAATGTGACCTTGGACATTCATCTGATACAGAAACACAGATTGATGAACAGCAGCCCGCTTTACCGTCGGTATCTAAAGATGTTGTCTGGAGAATCCAGTTACTGCCCCAATCTCCATTTGAAGATCTTTTGATCTCGCGTCTGGAGGAGTCGTCGTCTAATGCAGGATTTATCCCGGTGGTTCCACGTCGGTGAAGGAGAGTGCATAAGGATTTACCTGCATTGACACCCTCAACAATTGTTAGACGAAGTGCCACTCGATCATCTCGGGGAAGTGATATTACGCTTTCTCAATGAATATCATGATTTAGAATGTTCGAGGCCTAAGAGCTTCTTCCCAAGATTGCATCATTTAATCCGTGAGCATAAGTTGAATCTGATTGCGCTCATTGAGCCAAAGCACTCTTCCGCCCGTCTTGCTAGGTTTGGTATATAACTTGGATTTTCTAATTCATGTTCATCACGATTTGAGCGCATATGGGTTTATTGGCGGGATTCTATGTTTCGGTTAGTGACTACCCAGGATGATGATCAGGTTCTTCATCTCTGTCTTGTTTATATCCCATTAAAGTTGTCGTTCACATGTTCAGTAGTTTACGCAAAGCATTCCCCAGTGCTTCGTCGTCCAATGCGGCAGGCTCTAAGTGATTACTCTCAACATCTTCACTCCCCCTGGCTGGTGGGAGTGGATTTTAATACCTTTCGGTCTTTAGATGATCACAGTGGTAGATCACATCCAACCTTAGCAGTCTTGCAGGATTTAATGATTGTGTAGAATGCTGTTCATTAATGGCCCCACCTTTCCATGGATCTCGGTTTACTTGGGCGCATGGCAGGGGCCTTGGTCGTGTTTGGCGCAGGCTGTATTGATTATTTACTAATTCTTCCTTTCATGATGCATTTGACCACATGAATCTTACCCACTTGCCTCGGGTATCTTCAGATCATACGCATCTTTTGTTCATATGTCGTATGAATACCTCATCTAGTCCTCGCGCTTTTCGTTTTTTGGATGCATGGTTATTACATCCTGATTTTCTTAATTACACAAAGGAGGCTTGGACTTCGTATCCGACTTCTGGTGGTATGTATGGTTTTTATACGAAATTATTACGACTGAAGCGGGATATTCAGCGCTGGAATAAGGAAGTTTTTGGCAATATCTTCTCCAAGTTAGAGCAAGCTGAAGCATCCGTACGCCGGGCAGAAGCATTGTAGGATGCGGACCCATCTGAGAGTAATCGTCTTTTATACCATCAAGGCAAGGCTGAGTATATCCGAGCGTCTAAATATGAAATGCAGTTTTGGAAGCAAAAAGCTCAGGTTAAATGGCTACAAGATGGTGATGATAACACAAGGTATTTTCATTCGGTGGTTAAGGGCCGACGTACGCAGCTGTATATTCAGCAGATTCGAACTTCAGTTGGTTTGCTATGTGCATCGCCGGATTCTATTCAGAGTGAGGCAGTTTCTCTTTATACAGCTTTGTTTGACAGGGAGGCTGCGGGGAATTATGATGATATTCTGCAACATATTCTACATCTAGTTACGGCTGAGGATAATGTATTGCTAACCACACTACCACAAGAATCCGAAGTCAAGGATGCTGTGCGGCATTTGGATCCACACAGTGCAGCGGGGCCAGATGGGTTTCATGGTAACTTTTTTCGTACATGTTGGCATATTATTCATACTGACGTTGTCTTGGCTGTGCATGAGTTTTTTCTAGGAGTGCCACATCCATCGGCGATGGCTAGTGCTATAATTACGTTAATTCCAAAGACAGCGTCTCCAAGAACCTTCAGTGACTTTAGGCCAATTTGTCTAACCAACTTTTAAGCATAATTTCTACCCAAATTATTTCCACTCGTTTGAGTATGTTCCTCCCAAAGTTGATATCACCAGAACAGGCTGGCTTCTTAAAGGGACAAGATATTTCTACATAGGTATTATTGGCACGGGAAATGATACATATGCCTGACAAATGGGGCCTCAGTTATGTTTATAACTCGATATGATGAAGGTTTTTGACAGAGTCAGCTGGGAATATTTGGAATTGTTGATGCAGAAGATTGGCTTTGCCGATTTCATTATACAGATTGTTTTGAATCATCTACGTTGTACACGCTTTGCGATATTGATCAATGGCACTCCCACACAGACCTTTCAGTCGTATAGAGGCGTTAAGCAAGGAGATCCTCTCTCTCCTTTGTTGTTTATTCTGTCTTCAGAAGGATTCAGTAGGGGCTTAAAATCATTAGTGGCAGATGGCACGTTACAGCCAATTCGGATATGCGTGTTCCATTTCACGTTACACATCTGGCATATGCAGATAATCTGCTTGTATTCTTGCGTGGCACAAAACAGAATTCGCATTGATTTCAGACTTTTTTGATAGCTTATGAAAATGCTTCTGGACAGAAGGTTAATTACAATAAAACCAGTTTCATCCCTTCATCCTCTACATCTGTACAGCAGCGAAGGCGATTGGAGGAAATTATAAATATGCGGTCCACATGTTTACCGTTTTGCTATCTTGGATATTTCTTACACAGAGGGATTAGTCGATCTCGATATTGTGGAATGCTACTCGAACACATCGACTCAAGACTGCATGGTTGACATAATTGTTTGTTTTCTGCGGTAGGTAGACTTGTTTTACTATGCTCCGTTATCTCGGCCCTACCATTACATATTGTTGCTGTAGGTGGCCTGCCACTATCTGTGATTAAAATTATTGAAAGGAAAATGGCTGCATTCTATTGGTGGCAGAGACGTCATTGGGTATCGTGGTCCACTGTTTACACTCCTTGTTCTTAAGGGGGTTTGGGTATTCGCGATCTGCTAGCCTTGCAAGAGGCCTATTTCTGTCGTATTTGGTGGTCCTATCAACAGGACAATAAACTTTGGAGTCACTATCTTCATGCTAAATAGGGACAACGAGGGGATTTTCATCCACGACTTCCAGATTGTCCTATTTGGAAGCTCATTTGCCGATTTCATACGTTTTGCGAGAATCACAGTCATCGACATGATACACATCTAGGTTGGACGGCCACTGAATTGGGTAAGTTTATTTTGCGATCTGCTTATGATCTTTTTCGTACACCACGGTCAACTCTTATTTCCGCACGATATATTTGGTGCAAGTATCATACTCCTATCATTCAAACTTTCATTTGGCAAATTTATCATCGCGCATTGCCATTTGAAGACTACATTGGTAAGTTTACCATTATTATGCCGACACAATGTCCATTCTACAAGCAAGCATCGGCTACAGTCAATTGTGTTTTCTTGTACTGGATCGTATTTGATACATCTGGGAGTTCTGTGCATTGGAGTTACATTGTTTTTCTCCTACGTCTATGAAGCTATGACAGTATCTATTGTCCTGGTGGTATCTGTCTACATTGACTTCACTAGTAGGGGTGCTGAAAATTGTAATTCCAACCATTTTTGTTTATAATATCTGGCGCAAGTACTCATCTTTGGTTTATGGGGATGAGACAGTTTTTTCAACGACATCGTTTATGGCAAGGATAAGTTCGGACATTTTTCTGTGGGGTAAAACGGTTGATGGTTCAAGGCTCGCCTCAGGCTTTGCGTTGGTCCAGCATCTCCATTTACTGCCGCCAATTCGACTTCCGCAGCCAGAAATCATCAGATGGTTAGCATCTCCTCCTGGTCGTTTAAAGCTCAATGTAGATGTGGCAGTAGGCAGATTGAATGCAGCAGGCGGAGCTATTTTACGTGATCATTCTGGCGCATGTGTGGGGGCTTTTTCATTCCGTCTGCCACCTAATACTCCACTCATTACTGAAATACAGGCTGCAGTATTTGGTTTGCTTTATTTTCTGCCATTGCATCGTCATATTATTCTAGAGTCCGATTGTTCACAGTTACATACATCACTTGAACATCCTTCATTTGTTTTGGGGAATTATCACATGCGATTGCTGCATTCTTTGTAGCAGGGGCATCAGCTTGTCTTTCAGCATGCCTGCAGAGAAGCCAACATGGCAGCTCACTATTTAGCGCAGCAGGGTATGTTAGACTCTCGGATGGTTTTCTACTCGTGTCACACGCTCCCTCCGTTGGTTCATGGTTGTGTACGATTGGATATGTCTACAGGACATCTTCGACATCCTTGAATTTTCTTTCCATCGGCAATTCTTGCAATGTTCTTCCATATGGATTGGCTATTTTTGATATCTTCTGCCTGTACCCTAAGAGATGCAGGCAGACTCGGTATGACTTCGTTTTATGTGGTTCGCCCATTATTACAGATTTCTTGTCTTTCTAACCGATATATCTTTGCATTTGCATGGTTGGTCATGGGCTACAGTGCTGCGATTATGGACTGCTCTGCTGACTCACATCATATATATGGCTTTATGGAGGCATACATTTTGGTTGGACTGCGGCTTAATCCTATGGTTTCAAAGGCGGTAAATATGTGCTCTTTTTCCTTCATGCAAGATTTTATCCACAAGGGTAATTTTGCTTGCCAAGGTTTTGATGAGGCAGTATGACTCATACTGCTTTTGAACACTCCCCGCCCCACTTTTGTACTTGCACAAACGACTTTCGTCCTTTAAGTAGTTTCATTCAATTATGTAATGACTTTATTTGTAATTATGGTGTTCCTCCGCCATAAGTGGCGGCTATCTGTAATAATAAAATGCAGGGAAAAAAGTACATATATATATATGTATGTATATGTATGTATGTACATATGTATATGAATACATATATAAATAGATATATGTTTTTTGAAACGAATATATTTTATTTCCAAAGCCTTCTCTCATGGCGGAAGGAAACTAATTACATTCAAAGGGGGGAAAATGTAAGTTGCATATGATGTGCCTCCTCAAAACCTTGCTGAGAAAACCTTCCTTGTGGATAAAAATCAGACGAAGGAAAAAGAGTACACATTTATGCAACCTGCCCCAGCCTACTCTACATGTAATGCAACTAGTATGTCAATCTCCGGCCAAGTCCCTTGATCGGAATTATCATATACACAGCCAACCCTAAGACATGTCATATAAGTTAATGAGTGGAAAAAATATGCATGATAAAAGCAACCTGTAATCATACAAAAGAAAACTTGGATGCGTAATATGTAGGAGCCATAGTGTATGCACAATCCATGTTGTTCCTCATCCATGTGGCGGCCTCCCATGGTCTAGGCGTAGTCGCGAAGATGCATCAAGACCAAGAGATTGTGCCGTTCTAGCATTATATCCCACATAAGTTAAATCAACATTAAAAGGTATCATAAACAAGAATAGTGTAATCCAAACAAGATAGGGAATGAACAATAACATACCCATGCTGCCTGTATTTAGATTGAATACAGGCAACCAAATGAGAGATCCGCCAACCTATTGGGTGACATGTGTCTATAAGGCGTTGCACATGGCGCTGGAAGTGCCAGGTCGCAGAGGGAGTTTATGAGTACTATCCAAGATATTACGTAGATGATCCACCGGAATCCTCAACATAAATAAAGCAGGGATATCAAAGCAGTATTTATGAAACATAAGTAACATAGTGAGGCACAATAGACAAAAATGAAGAGCGATCATACCGAGGTTGCCTCTGGCAATAGGTGACACAGGCAACAGCCTGAGAGGCATGCCAACCCAGTGGGAAACTGTGTACTCAAGCGCAAACAGAAGCAATGTCACCGTCAGAAAATAATACAGCAGCACGAGCCAAAGTAGGTAACTACTGAAGAGTCTTGTAAACAGTGAACTGACATTGCCTAACACCTTCCTGCGATAAATAATGAGCTGCATAACTAACTTCACTTGGGGCTAAGAAGATAGTCGTGCTGCTCAACCACATCAAACTATGCAAGCGGTAAAGCATAAAGTTGTAGGCACGTATAGAATTACAGACAGGCCGGAAAGCAGAGAGTTCCTGCTACAAATCACTACAATCAACCTTGAGATCAAAATTTGTATAGTGCATGCTGAAATATATAAACGCCAAAAATGTAACCTGCAACTCCAAATATGTGGAATCAACACCATAAATGGGAAAGCTGATTGCCTCAAGCATACGGCCAGAGTGATCTCAGAGTATTGGCCCACCGGCATCCGTGGACTGGCCAAATGCTGCATCTGTGCTGAGTTTCAGTCGACCAATAGGCGGCAAGGAGCAACGAACCACTCTCTCCCTTGGGAGGCGCATAAGAGGAGATAAACGAGCATTTACCAGGGTTTAACATAAGCCGCTCACTTAGTACCAATCAAGGACGAGCTCCACACATATCCGTGGCTCGAACATGTTAAATAACACGGCGGGAATTCCACTTTGTAGTTCCAAACACAATTCTTGCTTACGCTACCCAGACACACCAACAGATGATTGCTGGTAGAATAACATAAACAAGGCCAGGGAGATTCTGAAAATTTCCTCGCAACCACCAAGTCATCAAATGAGTGCGTAGTGTAGATGCCACTGGACCAACTAGAGGGCCATCAACTAAAAGTCCATAATAATTCAAGATGAAAGAAACACACGGACAAGTGAGAAAGATATGGATCGTTGTGATGTCATGCATTTTATAGAATGGGAATCGGGATGGCGAACTTGGTATACACCAGCAGAATTCTCAAGGAAAGGCAGAGCACAATGAAACAGGCGCCACATAAATACACTCACTTTCAGAAGTGCTGTAGGAGCCCAATAAACTTGTGCATCAACAACTCACATGCTGCAGCCGTAACCACCTCATAAGCTGTACGTAGTGAGAAGATACCATTAGAGGTGAGCTTCCAAGACGGTAGATTCCCCTCCCAATCGCAAAGATCCACACAGACCGAATGAATTTTGCAAATGCGTCGCCAGCCTGTTGAATCATAGAGATGAGGGGTGAAGTCCGGCGCAGCCCATATCGCTTTCGCATGTATATCGCCCATAAATTATCCTATGTATGATAATTTCAATAGACACAACAAGAGTAAGCCTTCTGAATGTCAAACAAATCCCTAATCCCAAGGCCACCCTCTAGCAGAGGGTGGCAAATATCATGCCATGATATCTAGTTGCGTTTGGCCCGGCCGGATTGCATTCCCCAAAAGAAGTTAGCCATAATACGATTCAACTTGCGAAGAATACTAGTGGGCAGCTCAGTGGCTGCAAAATAATGAAGTGGAACAGAAGCTAACACATGCCGTATTAATATGAGACACCCTGCTTGAGACAAAATGCGATAATTCCAGCCCTGTAAATACTGCTCAAAGTGCCGAATTATGGGCATACAGGATTGAGCCCGAGAAATACCACGATGTAAATAGGAGCCCAGATATTTAACAAGCAAAGAAGTCATAGAAACCTGCAATGTATTCTTCATAATTGTCAGCCGCCGGGAGGAAATGGAGGACGGAGGGATAATATGACTTTTGTCGAAGTTAATCATCTGCCACTAGCCGTTTGATATCCCAACAGGAACTTACAAAACCTTTTTAGGTTGGAACTTGCACCATTCAGAAAGATTAATAGATCATCAGCATATGCTAAATGAGAGACGACATTTATCCTATCCACCTGAAAAGGCAAGATATGACCTAACAACATCAAGAACTTTAGACCACAACTGAACCCCTCTACAGCTAAAATGAATAGGAGAGGAGACAAAGGATCACCCTATTTAACATCGCTTGTTGCCTGGAAAAATCCCCAAGATGAACCATTTATTAGCATTGGTAAATAAGACACTCCTAAATGATTCATAATCAGACGTATAAAAAAGATGAGAAGCCAAATCGCTCGAGAATACACCATAAATAATGCCAACACACTTTATCAAAAGCTTTTACATTAGAGCCTTGTACCTCCCTGTCCGAATGGTGGACCATATCGTTAGCGAATAAAATTTGTTCAGAAATATCATGATGCGGGGCAAAACCAATCTGTTTAGGAGAGATTAACTGATCAAGCATAGGCCTCAATCGTGTTGCCAAGATGCAAGTAGTAACTTTACTGATGAACGTAGATAAACAAATCAGACGACAATCCGCAAAATTAGTGTCTCTTTTCTTGGCAACAGAGTTAAAGCGCTTCCAACAGCCTTTGGAATTGGGATCCCAAGAAAGAATTCCATTACCGCCTTATGAACATCATCACCATCAACCTCCCAACCTGAATGGAAGAAAATGCCACTAAATCCATCTGGCCCCGGTGCACCGTGTTGATCAAGCGCCCATATAGCCTACCTCATCTCATCCTTCGACAGAAGTACCAATAAATCTCGGTTCTGCTGGTCTGAAATATGCAGGAAAGGATCGGCTCGTAATTGCCAATGTCCCCTGCTGTAAACAATTAAGAATAAAACTGGATGGCCTCCTAAGCAATGGCCGCTTCTGTGTCACAAACCACACCTGTGGAACTATGAATAGACAAAATTTGTTGCTTAGCACGCCCGTCTTTTCCTAGATTATGGTAGGAAACAGTGTTAGCATCACCCTCACGAATCCATTTTACATTGGCTTTTTTGCTTCCGAAATAGCCGTTCATACTTTTCCGCTTGCAACAAATTAGCCTGTGCAGCAGAATACGCATTACGACGCTCCTCCGAAGGATCCTCATCATACCTTTTTTTCGACTGATGGGCCATGTGTTCCGCGTGCTGCACCTGTGAGAAGATATTACCAAAAACACTCTCATTCCAAGATCGTACATCACGTTTGAACCATCGTAGTTTTTGACACAAACCTCGCATCCCACCAACCATAGAATATGACTCCCAAGTATTTTTAAGAAAGTGGAAATACTCCAGATGGTTGGTCCAAGCCTCCAAAAAATGAAAGGCCCTAGGCCCCACAGATGAACCATCTAAACATCTATGAAGAAGGGGCGAATGATCTGAAGTAGCATGATTCAGATGCTGAGCAACCGCCATAGGATACTTGTCATGAAAAAACTGGTTACACAGCATGAGATCCGAACGACACCACACCCCATTATGCCCACTACCTTGCTGCCAAGTATAATTTGATCCCTGCTAAAGAAGCTCCAGCAAGTCACAATCTGTTACGCATGAATTAAAATCCTCTGTAATTGATATACATGGGATAGTCAGCCCTCGATGCTCAAAAAGCCGCATTAAAATATTGAAATCTCCCCCTAACAACCATGGGAGTTCCTGAACACCAAATAAACTGTGAATTTCCGACCATAGCTGAAGACACCTTACAATGGAATGGACGACCATACACAAGTGTAAACCAAAACTGTGTACCAGTATAATGGAGCTGAAAAAGAAAATGTGTGGCCTGATGACCGGGGTAAGAATCAACTGCTTGCACCTTGTCCAGGTTCCAAAACAGCCACACTTTATTATCACATGTGTATAATGACTTTGTAAAACCCATACGCAACTGATAATTAATCATAGAATCCGCCTCATGCTTCTGATCAATAATCACAAGAAATGTAATATGATGAGATCAAACTAAAAGCAGAACACGATCATATGAGGTACAAATACCCCGCACATTCCAAATTAAGAAATTCAGTAAGTGGGATTGGAGGAAGTTACCTGCATAGAAGATGAACGCATAGAAGACGAACGCATTTTTCGGGTCGCCCTAGTTGTCGGAGGTGGCGGCGTTAGCTCAGATTTACGTTAGTGTGTGTCTTTTTGTGCAGAAACTTAATTCTGACTTCAGCATGAACTCGTTATTTCATTCTGGATATAGCATCTGCCGACTGCTGTAACGAAGCCCAAATCTACTATAATGGGACAGTAATCATCCATTCCGACCATGCCTCATTTTCCGAGACATATCCAATGTCATCCCCAAAACAGATACGCATGGAACTTGACAAGAATTTTGGATCCGGCTGCAACCTGTGCAAATCTTGCTGAACCGAAAGGGTTGATGAAACATTGAATTAGGGCTCATGTTGAGCCGCACGATCAGGAGAATCGACACCTCCATCTGTGATAACATGATGTGACAAAGATATGGAGGTATAGAGTTCTGAGGCTCCAAAATAGATGTTCCCAGCGCTGTGATTAAATTAGATGGTTGCTCCTTCTCCAGTTGATGTTCTGAAGATGGATGTAAAGTGCTTGTCTAGTTGGATGGATTAATAGGCTTGGATGATAAATCGTCACCTGCTGGTGGCCCATCTTTCTTAGGCATTCAGCGCATAGCAGGCTCTAGAATCTGATGTTTCTGAACTTGTACCCGACTAGATGGCTTTTTAATAGATATAGGCAATGCTGCCGGAACAGAAGCTATCGACTGAGAAGAAGACGGCTGCACCTTTCGCACCTTTGTCGAACACGCAGTTGGAGCATGACCCAGGATGCGACAGTTTGTAAAATACAAAGGCCGATCCTCAAATTCAACTGTCTGGTGAAAGCCATAATCAGCAGATTGAATGTAGACCTTTGTTGGCTGCTCTTTAGAGACATCTAATTCAACGCAAACCCTTGCTAGAGATGGGCACAGAATATTACTAGTGGCAGCATCAGTTTTGAGAGGAACCCCTACCATTCCTGCAATTTAAAAAAGTGCCTATAGAGTATGCAAATACACAGGAAGACCATGTAGAAATCCAAACAGGAACAACAGGAACATCAACTTTGGAGTCAAAATCATATGTTCGTAAAAAGCATCAGACGTCCCAAAATAGTCCAAGTTTGTCGATAAAAGCATCGAACATAATCATCCTCAGCTTAAAAGTAATAAGAGTATGGGTAAGATCAATTAATCCAATCTGACATTTGCCATTGAAACGAATACGCCCAAAACATGAGCGCATATCATCAAGTTTTGGGGACTATACCAGAAGGTAGCCACAAGACTAAATTTAATGGAATAATAAGGGATTCTACCTCCTGCGTGGTGAACTAAATGGCCGGCACTCCCTTAAATTTAGTGATTTCTTGACGAGGTAACAACACCTTGGGAGTAGCCGCCACCATAGAGGCATACGAAACTTTTGGCGGACCCCCAGCCAGGGTGCCCATGGCGACTGTAGCCGCAGAGTAGCCAGCTCGAATTCCAAAAATCTAAAGGACGGAGGAGAATATAAAACCCTCGTAAGTGTCGCCAAACGTGGAATTTGGCGTGGAAACAAAAACAAATAAACCAGAAGCGGAAGTCAGCGCCGGCAATCATCCATCGGCGCTGGTCAGAGTGTTGATCAATGCAGAAGTCGCCAGAGACAATAAATACACACACACACAGCTATATATATATATATATATATATATATATATATATATATATATATATATCTGTGTGTGTATACTTCCTACAAAATACAAACAACTCACACAAGGGAAAAGTGGCGGCGCTCAAAGCGGTACTGAAGCCAGCGCTTCTGCTTCAATTCGATTCTCTTTTCACATATTTCTTTATTTGCGACCCGGAGTATACATCGCGCGATTCATAACGCTGTTCGATTTCTGCAATTCCACTGGTAATTGTTTCTTCATTTTTGGTTCTTTGCGGCAAGTTCTACGGGTTTCGGCCCTATATTTTGCAAAAGTTTCAACCTTTTCAATTGTAATGCTGCATTATCATTTACTGCTGGTCTTGAATTCATATTTGGTATGAGATGGAACCGCCGCCACTCTCCAAATCATTTGCGGCTATGGTATCGTCTTCTGTTGCAGGCAGATTCCCATCGCGTGAGATGAGACGCTATAAAGGATACCCTGCTGTTTCATTTACGCAAGATGAAATTGCCATTGTTGCAAATCGCTTCAAGTATGCCCTGGTTGGAGCCTTTTGGCGTGGCAGACCATCTATGGCAGGCTTGCGCACCTTGATTGACAGAATTGGGTTCAAAGGTTCAGTTAATATTGGTCTCCTTGATGAGGAACATGTACTGCTAAACTTTATTAACAAAGATGATTATACGCGATTCTTTTATCGTCGTCATTGGCGTTTCAAGGGATATGATAAGAAGGTCACGAAATGGACTCCTTCTTTTGATCCATGTCTGGATACCCCAATTGTCCCGGTGTGGGTGGCACTTGAGGGTCTTCCAATTCATCTCCACGATTATCATACGTTATATGAGATTGCAAAGTTGATTGGTACCCCGTTAAAGATGGACTCGGCTACCTTAAGTTTTCATCGTCCCTCTGTGGCGCGGATTTGTGTTGAAGTGGATGTCACTATGGATTTACCATCTAAGATATTTATAGATTGTGGAGAGCATTCTTTCTTTCAAGTAGTTGTGTATGAAGATCTCCCTAGGTACTGCAGCAAATGCCGTCGTTTTGGCCATTCAGTGGGTTCCTGTGGAGAAGGGAAGGCCCCAGCGCATCCGACGAAGGATGCAAGAAAGAGTGAGGTTTGGATTCCTAAAGGAAATATTCAGAAAGAGGCTGGAGAACAGCCTGTTGGAGATTCTAATCCTAATCAGCATCTGGTCCAGACTCCAGAATTACATGCACATTCTGAGGAGACTCTACAGAAGGAATTGGTTGATGTTGGGGCAGGAGACGGTGATGGCAGGGAAGCACTACAAGAGGCAACAGCTCAACCCATTCTTGCCAAGGAATCACAGAATCTTGTGACTACTGCGGAAACATCTACATTGCAGATTTTTTTCTCGGTTGACTACAGATTTAAGTCCCGTACTATTAGTGCCGCCAACATTGGATGTTAAGGAGCAGCAGGATGATGAGCAGCAGATGGATACATCCTGCTCTGCTACACTATCTAACCATACCGAGGAATCTAATATAGGAGAGGGAGCAGTATGCATATCTCCTCCACCCTTGGAGATTTCGGACAATGAAGCATCTCGCTCATCTAATCGGCGCAAAGGGAATGACTATATACGTGAGAGTTTGCTTATTGCGGCAGATGATATGGATTGTCCAATGACATCGACTGGCGGCGGGACTCTTATTAGCGGACTATCTCGGAAAAAGCGCAGAGCTCGGAAGAACCTTCCACCACCTCCACCGTCATCAATGGTTACTAGACGAGGAAGTCATCGTTCTTTTGAATTATAGTGTGATTAGCATGCCTCATGTACCGTGAAGGATCATTTGATTTCGCTTTTTCTTTTTCTAGTTTGTAGTAAATGGCTGCCCTCGGCCATTTAACGCAGGATATTTATTGAATAAATAAAGACCGGAAGGTTTCCTTCCGTTTATTTTAAAAAAATATCTGTGTGTGCGTGTGCGTGTGCATATAGATCTAAAACGGCGATGACGACCCCTGAAGTTGACGGTAGCAACGGCGGGCAATCCTTCGCCGCTGTTGTTTCTAGCACCTCGTCTTTTATCAGCATCTCACCCAAAATCATTTCTAAACACAAGGGTACTCCGATGATCTTGTTTACAGATAAAGAAATCGATGCTTTGGTCGCCCCCTATTGGTTTTTGCTAGTTGGAACTTTCTGGTATGGCCAGCCTCTATTGAAGGTTATTCGTGATGTATACGAGACGATTGGATTAAGCACAGACAACATCCGAATAACATTGCTAGATTAATCGCATATCTTGTTGAATTTCCATCATGAACCGATTATCTTCGATGCTTCTACCATTGATCATGGAAGATCGCTGGGTACTACATGCGTGTGACCAAATGGACCGTTGATTTCGACCCTTCTGCTGATGTTCCGAATGTTGTGGTGTGGATTGCGTTTCCTGGACTTCCCATCCATCTTCATCACAAGGCATCATTATTTGAGATTGCCCATGCCATTGGTACCCTGATCAAGTTAAATATTGCAACAGCGGATGGACTGTGTCCCTCAATTGCCCAAGTTTGTGTCGAGGTTGATGTCTCTCAGGACTTGCCCAAGAAAATTTATCTTCAAGGAAAGCAAAAGCTTATTTTGCAGCAAGTGGTTTATGAAGACTTGCCTCCTTTCTGTACTGCATGTCGCCGGCTAGGCCACCTTGTTGGTTCCTGTGATGATCAGGCACACTCACAACCAGCAAAGCGACAGAAGCCTGCCAACCGTTGGACACCTAAGAAGACATGCCCAGAATCTTTGTCGGAAGCTCTTGCCAATGCTCACGCTATACCTATTACCTTGCTTACTCGCTCCAATTTAGAATCCCATCCCACCAGCCCAGCTCTCCCGCTACAAAACCCATCGGCTACAAGCCACGTTCCTGAGCCTGCTACATTTAGTCTTAATATTCCCCCTTTGCATGATATTTGTTTGCTTTACGTCGATAAGGAGGATGTATTGTTATTAAAGAAGACGCAAGATGACCCCAAGTATTGTAAGTATTTGGACTCAGATGTGGGTCGTTTGGATGGACAGTTGTCCTTATTTGACTTGCAGGCTCGTAAAGTTTTTGTCACAAAATAAGAAGTGATTTAGAGAATATAGGTAGGCGTTTGGCATCGCATACTATGTTATCTTATGATGATAGGCTCTTGGCTGCTTTATTCGAAAATTCAAAAGTGAACCAAGATGGGTTCCTTCCTGCTCCATCTCGCTGGCGCCAATATGCTAAGAAAGACTTGCCTCCCCGTCCTCCATCCACTGTGATAACTCTAGTGTGGCTCGTGGGTGGACTATTCCCTCACATGCTACGTTTTTAACTTGTCCTCAATGAATGCGCTCACGTGGAATGTAGGTGGTATCTGTACGTCTTTAGCTCGTCTCATAGCTATGTTGCATGATCATCACATGGATCTTTTAGTTCGCATTGAGCCTAAGCAGCGGGAATCTATGGTACAGTTCTATCACATGATATTGGATTTCAGGCAAGCTCTTGTTACATGTGAGGGCAATATCTGGGTTTTTTGGCAGACTGGTAGCCAGCAGTTTTTGAGCAACGATCAGGATCAGCAGGCTTGCTTACTCCAGTATATTTGGTTCCCTATGCGACAGTCACTTTCCTGAACTGTGGTTTATGGCAAGCATACTATTCACGACTGTAAGCCATTATAGGAGTCTCTTATTTCTCATTACCAGCGCAATTATGATCATTGGATCATATGTGGTGATTTTAATACATTCTAATGCCTTAATGAGCATCATGGGCAAACCACTCCAACTCTTTGCACCCTTGCAGATTTCAATGATTGTGTTCATCACTGTCAACTGCAGGAACTTCCTACCTTGGGTTCATTATTTACACGGGCAAGAGGGAGTCGTTTATATCGTGTCCAACACCGTCTCGACAGAATGCTCTGTAACACTGGTTTTGTTGATTATTTTGCTGATGTGGTGGTGCATCATCTGCCACGGGCTTCCTCTGATCGCTTTCACATTTTGCTTCGGTGTGTATTGACTTCAGATAAGCCACATGTGCCTTTTCAGTTTCTGAATGCATGGTGTAGCGCCCCGCACCTAGACCTCGTCCGAATACGGTGCACCCGCCGTACTTCACTAAGGAGAGTACAAAGCGTCATGCATAACATGCGAAAACCCATAACTTAAGTCATGGACTCTCATGCTAACATTTAACATGGTAGTAAAATTTAGGCAGAATTAAAACTTTTAAATAAACATGCATAACAAAATACTAAGTCCCCAAAAGTAGTAATCCACAAAACATCATAACCGAAATTCCAAAGAGTTCAACATAGTTCATAGTACATCATCATAGCAGCACAAAAGTCCTTAAGCATGATCTTCTCCTGACACCTCGACTACGGGTACGGCACTTTCTGTTCGTCCTTGATCCATTCAACTTTAGCATTCACTGGCTCTGGGAGGAAAAATATAGGTATGAGTGATGAAAATCACTCAGCCAGAATACAATAAACTACCATAAAATAATTAAAGAATCATAACATGAATGTAAAACCCCAAGAACTTCAAATGTTAATTCATACCTAATCTTTAATCCGGGATTTGCTTGACGATTTAGGCTATTCATAATTTTAAGTAATACTATACCAACAATATCATATTACCAACTAAATGAAACTTACATCACGCCATAATGCCCATGAATTATGCAAGATGCAATGCATGATATCATGTCGTGTTAAAAACATCATTTTGGTCCCATAAAATAACGTGTTAGAAAAACGGAGTATCAGATCAATTAACTCCAGATCTGAACGAGAACATAACATGTCATCAGACCAATTAACCCCGGGTCTAGGACGGGTCCAGAACATAATATCAGGCCGATTAACCGTGGGCCTGTCATCAGACCAATTAACCCCGGGTCCGGAACGGGTACAGAAATTATCATGTCATCATACCTATTAACCCGAGGTCTGGAGTCGGGTTATTCGCATGCTTAGCCGACAAGGGAATCATAAAGCTTTCTTTAAAACATGGGACCGTAAATAACTTATATGCATAACAAAAAACTTGCTTGCTTGAGAAGACTTGCTTGCATACGGAAAATTCATAAAAATCAGATTCATGATGCACGTGATCATGCATGACACATGAATTGTTATGCAATTCAAGTCATGGCATGGATTATGACATCATGCATGGTTTCATGAGCTAAAAATTTCCAGATTATTACTTCATGTTCATGGGGCGGCTATATTAACCAAATAGGCTCATGTTCATAATATTTTGTCCTACACATGTTTAGTGGGGTCTTATTTACATGTCATAAAATTTTCGTATCGTTCTAAGACGAATAAGGCCCTTAAATCCTTAAGTTGGTAAAAAGCGTACTGTTGGATTCAGCATTATAATAGCCATCTTTACGTTAGTTTTCATGACCTTAAAACCTTAATCATTTTGGGCCATAGCCTAGAAAACATAGTAAAATCCCTGAGGAATGACATTCATGGGCCCAAACCGTTTAAATAGGTCAAAATCGACAAAATTAGGCCTTCTAACTTATTTCCCCTGTTCTGCCCAATTTTCTAGTTTTAGTGCATTAACTTTAAATCTATACTTACCCATCAAAACGGTTGTACTAAGTTGATTAATTTATATGGACATGCTCCTCTATGTCTTAGGTGATTAACATAAAATTTCCAGAACAGTCCAATAACTTTAAAGGGTCTACTTAATTATTTTTTTCCGAAATTGGTCACATGCTAATGCTGGACTGACCAATTTTACTAAAAATTCTATTGTGGCAAAACCATAATTTGTTTTCCTAAATTCCAGCTTACAGACGTCATAAACATGAGGAACTAGCATCCTACCGAAATTTAGCCCATTTGCATGTTTCTAAGGTTCCTTTTTGAGTCAAGTAACACGTTACTTAGTTCTGTCTAGCTCAAGTAGTTTCAGCTTGGCCAGTTTTACCAAAAATTTCGTTAAGGATGGTCCACACCTTCTTTTTCCGAAATTCCAACTCCCATATTCACTAGACACATAAGGCTAACATCATGCCAAAAATCAACCTATTTGAACACCTCAAAGATTTGTTTTCAGGCCACACAAAACGTTACATAATTCTGTCCTGTTCCAGTAATTTCAGCTTGAGCAGTTTTACCAAATACTTCATTAAAAATAAACCACAACTTCTTTTACCAAGATTCAAACTCTAATATTTTCCACACACGCAGGGCTAATGTCACGCCAAAAATCAGCTGGTTTACACGTTGGTAAGGTCTATTTTGAGGCCACATAATACACAACACAGTTCTGGCCAGCTCCAGTGGTTTTGTGTTTTAACACCTTTTCATGTCAAGTGTCCACTGATTATCTTTATTGCTAAGCAATAACTTATTAGTCACCATATAATCCATTTTTAACATGAATATCTAGCTTCCATTCTTTTTATTAAGTCACATTTGCATCATTTCAAAACGGTTTGTAATTTGTACACAACACTCATCATATTTGCTCACAAAAGGTGTTCTTTCTTGGATTCAAAACTCACCATCACCTTCATCCTCTTGGCCGAAAGATATGTGGTGCCATGAACATATTTTACAACATTTATTTAGGCATGCAACACATTCGTGTGCTATTTATTTTGATCTTACCAAACAACCTTATAAACTTACAAGTAACACATGCATGCCATCTTAGTGCTTCACAAGTTTCATACAAGAGCTATTCTTGCCTAGAATCACTTGGTTGAACCTTATTTCACCCTAAAACAGCCTCATATCATATTGCATGTAAGAAAAGATTTCATCTTTGGAGGAATTAGTCACATACAAGACATTTTTCTTAGGAATCGTGTCATGCTTAATACTTAATATATTTAGCTAAAGTTGGCATCTTAGAAACAACTAGCCATTCAATTCACAAGTTCTTCAAATAAATCATGAGAGTCTAATGTAAACTTGCCTCTTCAAGCTAGAGCATTTTCTTAGCTTCGATATGGAATGAGATGAGTTGAAACTTTCCTCCTTCTTCACTCATAAGGCATTCGGTTGTTTGAAGGGAGAAAAGGAGAATGTTAGTCATTATTCTTAAATGAAAATAGAGCTATTTTGAAGTTAGATCTTCTTACCAAAATGGGAGTTTGAATGGAGCTTCACTAGTAAGAGCTTGCACCACTAAAAAGATGGAAGATTTTGTACCTAGTGACCATGAAGGTCACGGTTGTGGGTGGAGAAAAAGGGAAACCACGTGAGTTTCATTATTTGACATGGAGAATTTACTTAAGAAACTTGGAATGAGGCTTACCTAGATGCTTCTTGAGCTTGAAGATGAGAGTGAAGTTGAACTTCTAGCTCCAAGATAAAGGAACCGGATGGTGGTGTGAATGAAGAGGGAGAATTTTCTAAGTGTTTTGTTTTCTTGAATGTGTCTTGAGTGAGTTCAATATGGATGGAAGGAGGTTGTCTTGAAAAATTTAAAAATATAGGGGGTAAGGGGAAGGGGCAACCGATGCATGGGGGAGGGAAAAGGGGGCAACTTTATGAAAAGTGGTCTTGGTTCTTGGAGGGGAAGCTTTTTGTCCCCCATGCTTGTCTTGCATGCTTTGCTCATTTTATTGTTTTAATTATAATTTAATTAGCTATTTTAAATTCTAAGAATAGATTGAAAAATCAATGAGTATTGTAGAACCTCTTGGAGGCTTGGCCGAAAATTAGGGGGTTTTGGGGTTATTTTGGTCTTTCCACATCTATCATATCTCATACTTATATAATTTATACTATTATTTATTTTATCTAATACGATTTTTAATTTTTTCTTTGTGAGGATCATTTAGGTTTATATTTTTATAAAACGAATTTGTTCCAAGGTTGATCAAGGCCTCTTGGCCGAATTTTACAAGGTATTTCACATACCTTGTGACGTTCGCTTGTATAACTATTCAGTGTCCGTCCTAAATGAAGTTAAAGAATTTAAATAAAGAAGTGCTAATTTGACTCAAGTAAAACGCACGTGGAGAAATCATTATCTACATTATGTCAACTTGTCATTGTTTCAAGTACACGATAGTCGGGGTACAACATCCTCCCCCCTTATCATAAGTTTCGTCCTCGAAACTTTAGAGACTAGTCAAAAAGATGGGGGTATCTATTCTTCATGTCTTCCTCCATTTCCCATGTGGCTTCTTCTCCCGAATGGTGCTTCCACTGAACCTTCACCATAGGTATGGATCTCTTTCTCAACTTCTTTTCTTTCCAATCAACGATTTTTAGAGGCTCATCTACATAAGATGCATCTTCATCAACCTTCAGCTGCTGATCCTCAAGGATGTGACTTGGGTCATAAACATACTGGCGAAGTTGGGAAACATGAAACACATCATGTAACTGTGACAGAGATGGGGGGAACGCCAAGCGATACGTAATTTCACTAACTCTCTCTAGTACTTCATAAGGTCAAATGAATCTTGGGCTCAACTTCCCTTCGACGCCGAATCTCTTGACCCCTTTGGATGAAAAAACCTTTAGGAAAACTTTCTCTCCTTCTTGAAATTCCGAGGGTCTCTGCCTTTCGTCAGCCCATATCTTAGTCCTATCTTGTGCCGCTTTTAGTCTTTGTTGAACCATCTTTACCTTTTCTCATGTTTGCTCAACAATGTCGGGTCTCGTATAGATCTTATCTCCAATCTTGTCCCAATAGAGCGCTGACCGGAATTTTTGCCCATACAACGCTTCATATGGTGCCATCCCGATGGATCTGTGGAAGCTGTTATTGTAGGAAAGTTCAACTAGCTTAAGACTTCTGTCCCAGCTTCCTCCAAAATTAAGAATGCTAGCGCGAAGCATGTCTTCAAGGGTTTGGATTGTCCTTTCGGATTGGCCATCAGTCTTGGATGAAAAGCAGAGCTCATTCTGATCTCCATGCCCATTGCCTTTTGAAAGGCTGTCCAGAATCTCGGTGTAAAACGGGGATCACGATCGCATATGATACTTATGGGAACACCATGTAAACAGACAATCCGATCAATGTACATCGATGCTAACTTCTCCATAGATGCTTTAATCGTCATGGCCAAAAAGTGAGCAGACTTGGTTAGACGGTCCACAATGACCCATATAGCATCATTTCCATTCTTAGTCCTGGGTAGATCGGTCACAAAATCCATAGTGACGTGATCCCATTTCCATTCTGGTACTTCTAAGGGTTGTAGTAAACCAGCGGGTCTTTGGTGTTCAGCCTTTACTCTTTGACAGACCAAGCATCGCTCAACAAATTCAGCTATTTGCTGCTTCATACCGTGCCACCGAAATCTTTTCTTGAGGTCTTGATACATCTTGTTAGCTCCAGGGCGTATAGATAATCGAGTGTTGTGGGCTTCCATCAAGACTTCATCTTTAATTTCTTTGTTTTTAGGTACACATAGCCGTCCTCGGTACCACAGACTGTCATCGCTACGAACTTCAAAGTCATTTTGTGGCTTATCTTTCATCCTCTCCTTATTCTTCCTCAAGACCGCATCATTTCTTTGAGCTTCTTTGATCCTATTGATTAGTGAAGGAATAAGAACCAACTTGGCGAGGATTTCATCTACTGAATCAACTTCTTCTAGGCCAAACTCTTCCATATCTCGCTGAAGAGGTGGTTGCCGTGGGTGGCTTGTCTTCCGACTCAACGCATCAGCAACCTTATTAGCTTTCCCAGGGTGATATTTAATGGAGAGGTCATAGTCTTTAATCAACTACAGCCATCTGCACTGTCGCATGTTTAGCTCCTTCTGGGTAAAGAGATACTTTAAGCTTTTGTGGTCGGTATAGATCTCACACTTCTCACCAAACAAGTAATGTCTCCATATCTTTAACGCAAAAACCACTGCAGCAAGCTCAAGATCATGAATGGGGTAGTTTTGCTCGAATGGTATTAATTGCCGGGATGCATAAGCTATCACCTTATCTCTTTGCATAAGTACACATCCTAGACCGTTCTTGGGGGCATCTCTGTACACCACATATTTCTCGCCAGGAGTGGGCTGAGCTAAGATAGGGGCGGATGTCAACCTTGCTTTTAACTCTGAGAAACTCTTTTCACAGTCTGCACTCCACTCGAACTTTTCTTTTGGGTCAATCTGGTGAGGGGAACAGCTATCCTCAAAAATCCTTCCACAAATTTCTGATAATATCCTGCTAGCCCAAGGAAACTTCTCACTTTGGTAACGTTTGTCGGTCTGGGCCATTCTGTGATAGCTTTGATTTTCTTGGGATCTACTGAAATCCCATCTTCTGATATAACATCGCCGAGGAAGGAGACACTATGCAGCCAAAACTCGCATTTGCTAAATTTCGCTTACAAACGTCTTTCTCTTAAGATACTCAGAACCGTCCTCAAATGGGCTGCATGAGTTTCCTCATCTGGTGAATATATCAAAATGTCGTCTATGAAGACTACTACGAACTTGTCCAATTGGTCCGGAAAAACACTATTCATGAGATCCATAAAGGCGGCAGGAGCGTTGGTTAAGCCAAAAGGCATGACCAAAAATTCGTAGTGTCCATAGCGCGTCCTGAAGGCGGTCTTTGGAACATCTTCGGCCTTAATTTTCAATTGAAAGTATCCAATCGCTGTTCAATCTTACTGAAGATTTGAGATCCCTGCATTAAGATTCTTTAGATAGGGTTTTGGATATTTAAACCTTAATTGAACTAGAACTTGTTAGTTACGTGCTCTGAGTTGATCAAATAAGTCGTCTATCCGGGCCAACGAGTACTTATTCTTTATGGTGATCTTGTTGAGTTCCCAGTAATCAATGCAGAAGCGCATACTTCCATCTTTCTTCTTTACGAATAACACAGGAGCACCCCAAGGCGAAACACTAGGGCGAATAAGCTTCTTTTCTAGCAGCTCGTGTAACTGCTCTTTTAGCTCTTTCAGTTCTGCAGGAGACATCCGATATGGGGCTTTTGATATGGGTTCAGCTCCTGGGACAAGGTTTATTTCGAAGGCAATTTCGCGATCAGAAGGTAGTCTAGGTAATTCGTCTGAAAATACATCGGGTGTATTCAATGACAACTGGAACTTGAGCAAGGGTGGGACTTGCTTGTTCAACACTTAGGACATAAACAAAGAATCCTTCATTGCCTTTCCTCAACGCTCGGCTGGCACGAGACGCGTTAACAAAGACTTTCTTGGCTGGTTTCTTTAACTTGGCTCCTCCTTGGAAGGACACCTTGTCTCGAGCTAGGTCCTTGATTATAACTTGCCTACTTTGGCAATCGATGTGAGCATGGTTCCTTGAGAGCCAATCCATTCCAAGGATCACATCAAAATCGGTCATGGGTATAGGAATCAAGTCGGCTTCAAAATGCTGTTCATCGAACTCAAGCACACAATTTCGGAAGATATGATGAGAGACAAGCACCTGATCGCCGGCTGCTTGTACTCTATAGGGTGATTCTAGATTGACTGAGTTATGACCTATATTTTTAGCAAACTTTCTGGAGATAAATGAGTGGCTGGCGCCACTGTCGAACAATACATTCACAGGTATGCTACATACTAAGATTATTCCTGAATCATGCATATTTAACTAAGCAACAGTATAGACATGTATAAGTAAAGCGTATTGAAGGCGTACAACTTTAGATCTTACCAGTCACTACGCCGGCCGCCTCCTCAACATCTGCTTCTGTCATGACGTGCACCCTTGCATTCACACGTGGTTGCTGGTTCTTTGGCTGTGGTTGCTGTTGCTGCGCTCCTCTTTCTGGGCAATCCCTAATCAGGTGGCCATCCTTGCCGCATCCAAAACATTGTCCAGTCTTCCATCGACACTCACCCATGTGTCTCTTATGGCACTGAGGGCACACTGGTATAGCTGGCTGCTGAGGTGGAGCTTGATTCCTTTGCTGATTGTTTTGGTGCTGCTGGCGGCGCTGATTCTGACCCTGGGATTTTCCTTGTCGAACTGATCATCTGAAATTCTTCTTAGCTACCTTTCTGTACTTCTAATTTCCAGTCCCTTGTCTTTCTCTCTTTTGTCCCACATCGTCTCGTCAGATTATGTCTCTCTCAATCCGGTAGCATGCATCCAAAAAGGCTCCAAAATTTGTGGGGTTTGCATTTACTAACCATGTCCTGATTCTTGGATTCAGCCCTCTTTCAAATTTCAGCATTTTTGTCTCTTCATCATTCATGGTAAAGGCTGAAATCTCCCTAATGCAATGAACTTATTTGCATACTCGGCTACCGTCATACCAGACTCTTACTTCAGTGATTCAAATTCATGCCTCTTTTGTAGCTTAACAGATGGAGGGATATAAAACTTGTGAAACTCTTGCAGAAATCTTTCCCAGACAATTGGTCTGGGAAAGAGATGCAGATTCGTCTTCCGCCATTGTTCAGCTTCACTTATCAGAAAAGGTCGGATGGCTTGGGTTTTCAGCTCGTCGAGGGCTTGAATTAACTCAAAAGAGTTTTCAACTTCGTCCAACCACTTCTCCTCTATATCGGGATCTGGCTTTCCCTCAAATGGGGGTACATTAGCTCTCTTTAATTTCTCAAAGTAATACTGGGCATCTCTCACAGGCTGGTGCGGATGAGGTGGAGCATTCTGGTGGATTAAGCCTTGCCCGATCTGGGTGACCACTTGGCAAAAGGCCTGAAAGGTATTAATGTCAGGTATAACCTGAGGGACAGGTGCCTGCGGTGGTGGTGGTGGTGGATTATTCTGAGCTGGGGGATTCTGGACCGGTTGTGGTGGCGGCGGGACCTTAACCGACGATGGAGGAACGGGGCCCTGTGGCTGAGGGGGAACGGCCTCCTGAGCAGCTGGTCGAGCCCTAGGTGGTCTGCCGTGAGGTCGCACCATCTGCACTTCGGAGTGTTAGCATTTATACCAAGGTTGGGATAAACCAGGTTATTCTGTGCAAAAGCCATAATTCTTAGGAAAATTTTAATTGAGGAAGAGGAAGGTTTTACCTTACATTATAGATCCGAATTTAATAAGATGGAATTAATTATTAAATTATATTCTAAATCCAGTCTAAGGGGTCCTAATTTAAGGTCATCACTCCTCTAAGATCATGACTATAGTTTAAGATCAAACTTAGATTCTAAGATCATAACTTAGTTCTACGTTCTGTCCATAATCTAGAGCCTGAGCACCCGCCGTACTTTACTAAGGAGAGTACAAAACATCATGCATAACATGCGAAAACCCATAACTTAAGTCATAGACTCCCATGCTAACATTTAACATGGTAGTAAAATTTAAGCAGAATTAAAACTTTTAAATAAACATGAATAACAAAATACTAAGTCCCCAAAAGTAGTAATCCACAAAACATCATAACCGAAATTCCAAAGAGTTCAACATAGTTCATAGCACATCATCATAGTAGCACAAAAGTCCTTAAGCATGATCTTCTCCTGACACCTCGACTACTGGTAGGGCACTTTCTATTCATCCTCGATCCATTAAACTTTAGCATTCACTGGCTCTGGGGGGAAAATAAAGGTATGAGTGATGAAAATCACCCAGCAAGAATACAATAAACTACCATGAAATAATTAAAGAATCATAACATGAATGTAAAACCCCAAGAACTTCAAATGTTAATTCATACCTCATCTTTAATCCGGTATTTACTTGACGATTTAGCCTATTCATAATTTTAAGTAATACTATACCAACAATATCATATTACCAACTAACTGAAACATACATCACGCCATAATGCCCATGAATTATGCAAGATGCAATGCATGATATCATGTCGTGTTAAAAACATCATTTTGGTCCCATAAAATAACCTGTCAGAAAAACGGAGTATCAGATCAATTAACCCTGCATCTGAACGGGTCCAGAACATGTCATCAGACCAATTAACCCTGGGTCTGGGACGGGTCCAGAACATAATATCAGGCCGATTAACCCTGGGCCTGGATCGGGTCCAGAACATATCATCAGACAAATTAACCCTGGGTCCGAAATGGGTCCAGAACTTATCATGTCATCAGACCTATTAACCTCGGGTCTAGAGTCGGGTTATTAGCATGCTTAGCCGGCAAGGGAATCATAAAGCTTTCTTTAAAACATGGGACCGTAAATAACTTATATGCATAACGAAAAACATGCTTGCTTGAGAAGACTTGCTTGCATAAGGAAAATTCATAAAAATCAGATTCATGATGCACGTGATCATGCATGATACATGAATTGTTATGCAATGCAAGTCATTGCATGGATTATGACAAGAAGCATGGTTTCATGAGCTAAAAATTTTCCCAATTGTTACTTCATGTTCATGGGGCGGCTATATTAACCAAATAGGCTCATTTTCATAATCTTTTGTCCTACACATGTTTAGTGGGGTCTTATTTAAATGTCATAAAATTTTCGTATCGTTCTAAGACGAATAAGGCCCTTAAATCCTTAAGTTATTAAAAAGCGTACTGCTGGATTCAGCATTATAATAGTCATCTTTACTTTATTTTTCA
Organism: Eustoma russellianum; assembly: GCA_036186865.1. Classification (NCBI taxonomy): domain Eukaryota; kingdom Viridiplantae; phylum Streptophyta; class Magnoliopsida; order Gentianales; family Gentianaceae; genus Eustoma; species Eustoma russellianum. The sequence continues at coordinate 25,105,565 of AP025045.1, read as the reverse complement.
TGACCTTAAAACCTTAATCATTTTGGGCCACAACCAGGAAAACATAGTAAAATGCCAAAGGAATGACATTTATGGGCCCAAACCATTTAAATAGGTCAAAATCCACAAAATTAGGCCTTCTAACTAATTTCCCCTGTTCTGCACAATTTTCCAGTTTTAGTGCATTAACTTTAAATCCATAGTTACCCATCAAAACGGTTGTACTAAGTTGATTAATTTACATAGACATGCTCCTCTATGTCTTAGGTGATTAATATAAAATTTTCAAAACAGTCCAATAACTTTAAAGGGTCCATTGAATTATTTTTCAAAAATTGGTCACATGCTAATGCTGGACTGACTAATTTTACTAAAAATTCTATTGTGGCAAAACTATAATTCGTTTTTCCAAAATTCAAACTTACAGACGTCATAAACATGCGGAACTAGCATCCTACCAAAATTTATCCCATTTGCATGTTTCTAAGGTTCATTTTTGAGTCAAGTAACACGTTACTTAGTTCTGTCCCGCTCAAGTAGTTTCAGCTTGGCCAGTTTTACCAAAAATTTCATTAAGGATGGTCCACACCTTATTTTTCCGAAATTCCAACTCCCATATTCACTAGACACATAAGGCTAACATCATGCCAAAAATAAGCCTATTTGACCTCAAAGATTTGTTTTCAGGCCACAAAAAAGTTACATAATTCTGCCCTGTTCCAGTAATTTCAGCTTGAGCAGTTTTACCAAATACTTTATTAAAAATAAACCACAACTTCTTTTACCAAGATTCTAGCTCTCATATTTTCAACACACAGAGGGCTAATGTCATGCCAAAAATCAGCTGGTTTTCACGTTGGTAAGGTCCATTTTGAGGTCACATAATACACAACACAGTTCTGGCCAGCTCCAGTGGTTTTGTGTTTTAACACCTTTTCATGTCAAGTGTCCACTTATTATCTTTATTGCTAAGCAATAACTTATTAGTCAGCATATAATCCATTTTTAACATGAATATCTAGGTTGCATTCTTTTTATTAAGTCACATTTTCATCATTTCAAAACGGTTTGTAATTTGTACACAACACTCATCATATTTGCTCACAAAAGGTGTTCTTTCTTGGATTCAAAACTCACCATCACCTTCATGCTATTGGCCAAAAGATATGTGGAGCCATGAACATATTTTACAACATTTATTCAGGCATACAACACATTCATGTGCTATTTATTTCAATCTTACCAAACAACCTTATAAACTTACAAGTAACACATGCATGCCATCTTAGTGCTTCACAAGTTTCATCTAAGAGATATTCTTGCCTAGAATCACTTGGTTGAACCTTATTTCATCCTAAAACAGCCTCATATCATATTTCATGTAATAAAAGATTTCATCATTGGAGGAATTAGTCACATACAAGACATTTTTCTTAGGAATCACTAAGCGTCATGCTTAATACTTAATATATTCAACTAAAGTTGGCATCTTAGAAACAACTAACCATTCAAGTCACAAGTTCTTCAAATAAATCATGAGAGTCTAATGTAAACTTGCCTCTTCAAGCTAGAGCCTTTTCTTAGCTTGGATGTAGAATGAGATGAGTTGAAACTTTCCTCCTTCTTCACTCATGAGGCATTCAGTTGTTTGAAGGGAGAAAAGGAGAATGTTAGTCATTATTCTTAAATGAAAATAGAGCTATTTTGAAGTTAGATCTTCTTACCAAAATGGGAGTTTGAATGGAGCTTCACTAGCAAGAGCTTGCACCACTAAAAAGATGGAAGATTTTGTACCTAGTGACCATGAAGGTCACGGTTGTGGGTGGAGAAAAAGGGAACCCATGTGAGCTTCATTATTTGACATGGAGAATTTACTTAAGAAACTTGGAATGAGGCTTACCTAGATGCTTCTTGAGGTTCAAGATGAGAATGAAGTTGAACTTCTAGCTCCAAGATGAAGGAACCGGATGGTGGTGTGAAGGAAGAGGGAGAATTTTCTAAGTGTTTTGCTTGCTTGAATGTGTCTTGAGTGAGTTCAATATGGATGGAAGGAGGTTGTCTTACTAAATTTAAAAATCTAGGGGGTAAGCAGAAGGGGCAGCCGATGCATGGGGGGGGAATGGGGGCATTTTTATGAAAAGTGGTCTTGGTTCTTGGAGGGGAAGCTTTTTGTCCCCATGCTTGTCTTGCATGCTTTGCTCATTTTATTGTTTTAGATATAATTTAATTAGCTATTTTAAATTCTAAGAATAGATTGAAAAATCAATGAGGATTCTAGAACCTCTTGGAGGCTTGGCCAAAAATTAGGGGGTTTTGGGGGTATTTTGCTCTTTCCACATCTATCATATCTCATACTTATATAATTTATACTATTATTTATTTTATCTAATACGATTTTTAATTTTTGCTTTGTGAGGATCATTTAGGTTTGTATTCTTATAAAACGAATTTGTTCCAAGGTTGATCAAGACCTCTTGGCCGAATTCTACAAGGTATTTCACATACCTTGTGACGTTTGCTTGTATAACTATTCAGTGTCCGTCCTAAATGAAGTTAAAGAATTTAAATAAAGAAGTGCTAATTTGACTTAAGTAAAACGCACGTGGAGAAATCATTATCTGCATTATGTCAACTTGTCATTGTTTCAAGTACACGATAGTCGGGGTACAACACATGGGCTTCCCATGCAGATTTTCTTCTTGAAAAAAAGTGTGAATCATTTACAAATACATGATTTAAATGGTACTAGTTTACGAAATGCATGACAAAATTATTATTTGACACGTTTATGTAATATATATGCTTCATATGTTTATATATATTGTTGTAGTACTAACAAACCATGAAGCATTAAAGCGTACATCATATGACAAACATTTGTTTACTTTGTACTATTTTTAGGTGCCACAATTAATGAACTAAACTAGTTCATTAAGTTGATTGCTTAAGTTAATGAACTAACAAGTTCATTAAATAGAGATATATTTGGTGGAAGCTACATGGAAACAAATTTGAAAATGGAAAGTCTTCTCCCTACTTATATCACACGTCATATATATATATATATATATATATATATATATATATAATATATTCATATTTTTTAAAAAGGCGCAATACACATATATTTCGACGTACTACCGACACGTTACATATATGACAAACGTATGTCGACGTCACACCACTATATACACCTCATATTTATGATGATATTCAGGTCTTATATCATATGATATAAGTCATGGTGATGACAAAATTATGACGACATGTTACAAGGCCACAAATCGAAAAATTATCGTATCGGGTGACTACCGAAACTTCACCGACATGTCACGTACTTGTCATATAAAGATGGCCAGCCAATATACTTCAAAAATAGCCAAAACTTTCGTGGCTTACATGTTACAATTAGCCACTAAGTCATATCATGTTGGCACACACAAATCACCCACAATTTAGGCTAGATTCGTGGAGAATTCAAATTCAACTTCCTTTTGCACATGGGCGCTTTCTACTCAGCTATTGGAGCTGAATATACACTTCATTTCATGCATATTATGTGTGACATAATATATATTACATGTGTAAGAATTTTGAAATTAATCGGAGAAAAATCGCGTAATCGACGAAGTCGAAAATTCGGTTTTCTACGAACGTACCCACATGGAACGTTTTTGGCATGCATGTAAGATGTATCTAGACACTTTTTACCATTCAAGACATGTTAAATTGTTCTAGAAAATTCAAATTAAGGCTGATTACAATTTACCATATATGTGTGAATATTATGCATTATTTGACAAAGTTTACCAAAAGAAAATTCAGCACGTGTGCATAAATTTCACATGCCATTTTCAGCCTTGTTGGAGCCTAGGTGGAGCTTATTTGGAACTTTATTTGGTTAAAAATAAGACAAACATGATTGGTGACATTGAAGAAGGCAACACACAAGGAAACAATTCAAAATACAACACAAGCTGAAATTTCAGCACATGTTGTTTATTATGGACGAATTTTGAAGCATTTTTGTCTTCAATTTTATTCCAAAATTGATAGGTATTAATATGTGATTGTATGGTAATGTTTTGACTACATTTGAGCACCTGTTTTGTGAGTTTTCTTGTAGAATTTACAGCTCATTAAAGGATGCCATGTTGGACCAATCATCAAGTGACAAGTAAGCAAGCTCAAGTCATCCTTCCAATTATAGTGTGCCAAGTAAGCAAGATGGTGTCATCTCTACACAAGAAAATCTTCCAAGGACATTAAAGAGAAGAGTGCACACAAGGCCAAGGCAACAACTCACATTCTCTCAAGTGCAAGAAGCTATACTACTTTCTTCTTCTCCTTTTCTTTCTTCTTCTTCTCTCAAGCCTATTGTTCATACATTCTGCATATTGTATAGGCTTTTAATATACAACTCACAATTGTTCATTGTTGTAAAAGGTTGATCAATTTGAGATAAAACCTTCATTCGATCGGTGGTGGTGTTCATGATTCATTTGCTTGATTGTTGTGATTGTAAAAGGGCGGAGTTAGTCTTTAACTCCAGCCACCCTTGTGGTAAGGTGTTTTTGATGTTTAGTGATAACCAAGAAAGGTGTCCTCGAAGACTGGAGTAGGTTGATTTAACCAAACCAGTATAAAATCCTTGGTGTTTTTTAACTGCACTTTACTTTCAGTTTTCAGTTTTCGGCATTGAGTTCGTTGGAATGGTAAAAATTAATAAACGATTTTGAAAAATTGTAAAATTTTCGATAAACATAGCCACATATCCTAGATTTCATTTGGCGCAAGTTTTAAATCATTTGGATAAGTATAAGTCAGTCAAATGTGAATAGTTTTGAGACTCGTGCAATCTGATTTTAAGATTTCCCAAGGTTGAAAACATCAACGTGGTTGACATACTTCCAAAAGGAATTTTCAAAAACTGCTTCAACCCATTACAATACATATCTTGAGGGCTTTGTCATTAAAGTTTCAGACCACTTGGAGTCAACATTTAATCGGAATAAAATTTTCAAGTCGGAGTACAGTTTCTGGCGGATTTGCACAATCTTACCAAAAACGTATCTTCAAGGGGTTAGGAGTGGCGTTTTAAATTGAAATTTTTGTGAAACACTCAGAACATCTGAGAGTACATTATCACCAAATTTCATAATTTTTGGAGGTCTTCAACTACGCCTTTTAATTATTTCAAATCACGATCTAAAAACAGAAACTATTTTCAGAAGTGAGGTTTCTGGTTCAAAAGTTTTTAGAAACCAATTTTTCTGCACCCACTATTCAACATCCCCCCCTCTAGTGGTGCTATACAGGTCCTACATTTCTTACCTATGTTGCTACATCATGGAAGCAATATCGGACAGTGGGGCATGTGAGGTATATATAATAAGTTACGTCTTTTGAAACAAGATCTTCGAAGATGGAACAAAGATGTCCTTGGTAATATTTTTAGCCGCTTAGCTGAGGTAGAGAAGTAGTTTCTTTGTGTGAAGATTGCATATGACCATGCACCGTCAGCTGAGAATCGTGCGGCTTACTCTCTTGCGCTAGCTCAATTACTACGGGCAAACAATGAGCAGGTAGCTTTCTGGTCCCAGAAAGCTAGAATGTTGGGTTGCTAAAGGAGAAGCTAACACTTCATATTATCATGCGTTGGTCAAGGATCGCTATAGAAGATAGAGAATCCGCTAACTTTCAAATTCCAATGGCTCTGTCTTGGTTGAGCAAGCGGATTTAGGCAATGCAGCAGTAGATTATTTTCAGAAGTTGTTTGTTGGTGAACTGGTTGAAGACATCGATGATTTCCTTCAACATATTCCTCAGCTTGTGTCTACTGCTGACAGTGAAAGGCTTTTAAGCATTCCTCAGATGGATGAAGTCCAGCACGTGGTCTGGAGTTTGAATCAGAATAGTGCAGCAGGCCCTGATGGCTTCAATGGCTATTTCTTTCGTACTTGTTGGGAGGTATTGAAAATGGATTTTCTCTGTACAGTTCAAAAGTTTTTCTTTGGCCCCCCTACTCCACATGTTATGCTTTCATCTATTATCACTCTTATCCCCAAGGTTTCCCAGCCATAGACATATGCAGATTTTCGGCCTATATGTCTTTCAAACTTTATCAGTAAAGTCATCACGCATTTGATTGCTCGTCGACTATCTAATTTACTCCCCACCATAATTTCTTTAGAAAAAATTGGTTTCATTAAAGGCCATGATATTAGTGAACATATTCTTATGGCCAATGAAATGTCTCATCTTCTGGAGGAAAATACACGGGACGCGAATGTGCTAATTAACCTTGATATGGCCAAGGCGTTTGATCGGGTGAATTGGCAATATTTGGAGGTCTAACTTTGCAAGTTTGGCTTCGCTAATCATCTCATCCGCCTCATTATGAACATTACGCATAGTTCAAAGCTACTGATCTTAGTCAATGAGAAGGTATTTGGTTTCTTTTCACCTTTGCGTCGGGTGAAGCAAGGAGATCCATTGTATCCACTTTCATTTATTCTCTCTTCCAGAGGATTTAGTCATGGGATTAAGCACCTCTTTCACATTGGTGCCCTCCACGGTTTTAACACAGGACGTGTACAGGGGGTCTCTCATTTGGCTTACACAGATGACTTACTAATATTTCTAAATGGATCGACACATAATTTGTGGACTTTTCAGTTCTTTCTTCCTTCTTATCAACGTGCATCTGGTTAGTTGGTTAACTATACTAAAAGTCAGTTTGTGGTAAGTTCATATGCCTCCGCTAGACGACTGTCCGCTAGTGGGAACATCTTGGGTATGCGTCTGTCTAATCTACCCATTTAGTATCTCGGCTCCTATTTATATCTAGGGCTCAATCGTGCGAGGTATTGTTAGTTCCTCTTGCAACATTTTGATTCTAAACTAGCAGGCTGGGTTCGTCAGTTATTCTCTCTTAGGGGGGGGCGATTAGTGCTGCTAAATTCTGTTCTAACCTTGCTACCTTTTCATATTATGGCTGCGGCAACGCTACCCAAGAGTGTGATGAATGTAATTGATTGCAAAATGGCTGCGTTTATTTGGGGTTCTCGCCATCACTAGGTTTCTTGGAGTCAGTTTTGTTCTCCAGAGGTTAAAGGAGGTTTGGGAATCTGCAGCCTCAAGGCGTTGCAACAATCATATGACTACAAACTATGGTGGAATTTTCAAACCAAACAATCACATTGGGCACAATATATGCGACATTGGTATGCTGTTCGAAATGACTATGTTCCTCGCATTTATGACTCACCGGGTTGGAAGCGTATTTATTATATTCGTGCGTTTTGTCTTGACCACACTACAACAAGTGCTCCATTGGCATGGACCACATCCTCTACGGAGCAGTTTTCTTTGCGTCAAGCATATGCGGATGCATGGCTTGCTTGCACGCTATTATTCTCACATAAATTCATTTGGTGGAGATCACTCCCTAAATCTACAAGTATCTTTATGTGGCGGTTGTTTCACAGTGCTCTCCTAATCGAAGATAACTTACGCTGCTTTGTGCAGATTTGCCCTTCAATATGCCCATTTTGTAAGTTATCTTCGGCCACTTTAAATCATTTTTTCTTCAATGCACTTATATAAAGGACATTTGGCATCGGTTTGCGTTGGCTTTAGATGGCTCGCTCCGTAGCCTTGTTTCTATACAAACATATCTACTGGACCATTTGTAAAGTCTATACCAATGCTACTAATGGCAAGGCCGACCTATCAGTACATTGTTTATACACCATGGCTCTTCAAGTGTGTTATACTTGGGCATCCAAACTATGTGGAACAAAATATGCTGTTAATATACCTAATCTAATTTAGCAGTCATTTTCTCCATGCATGAAAATTCCGAAGGTTAAACTAATGAAATGGCTGCTTCTTCTGTCAGGGAAATTAAAGTTGAATGTAGATGCTACAACCGGAAGAAAAATGGCCTCAGCAGGCACGATTTTAAGGGATCATTCTGGTAGTATGGTTGGCACCAATTCTTTCACTCTACCTTGTCTTCCACCTTTTCCTGCAGACCTATAAGCGTTGGTGTATAGTCTCATCTATTTTGGCACACGGCATTGTAACATGATAGTTGAGACGGATTGTTTGGTTGTTGCTCACTATGCGCATGATCATTCTCCTGGATCGCCTTTGCCTAATCACATGAGTTTAGAGCTCTTTCTGCATCTAACAGGCAATTTAGTACATCATATTCCACATGAAACTAACATGCTAGCACATCACCTGGCGCAGCATGGCATTATGTTCCCACACACTACACTCTGTCATTCAGATTCCACTCTTCCTCCGGCTGCCCAAGGTTTTTATTTGACGGAACATTCTACCCATACTTTGGGAACCTAAGTCTAGGAGGACCCTCTTGGATTATTATAGACTTTTGTGCGTTCAAAGGATGTTGCTTGTATCACACAGATACAGGCAACAGCGGTATGATGCCTTTTTCTTTAGCAGCCCTTATACATTTTATGTTGATACATGTTAATTACAATTTTTTGTCTATGTTCGCTGAGTAAATTGGGAGCAACATCATGAATCACGATGCTATTCTTTCATCTAAGTCACCTGTGTTCACAATGGATACTGGCGCACATGGCATAGTTTCGTTTATTCATCTTCTTTATGCTATATTGCTTCACGAACTACCTATACTACTTAAAAAGTGTTTCTTGTATTCTTCTATGATGACTCATGGGCGTGCGACACTGGATCTTAACCCGAGCTATGGCATTGCGACTGCGGCGACTAGCCTACAAAGATTTGCCTTTGCCTTTATGTTTACATTACGCTGGTTATTTTACATGTTACATTTTTGGGCAATGTACATATACATTGGCTTTAATTCTTTTTTTTGGGAGAGTCTCCCGTAGCAGACAGGATTTGAATGAAACAACGGTATTGATCTGCCACAAGTGAGGGTATTACTATTAATAAAAATCCAGATGGCACCGCCCGTCCTTCCACTAATATATATATATATATATATATATATATATATATTTTGTATGGAAAGGAAATTTTATTAAAAACCTCTCTTTTGGCGGAGGAAAACCATATTAGAGTCTCATCGTATGTGAATAAGTGAAACAAAAAGCTAAGAATTGTATATCTCCAGTCGTATATGATATGCCGCATTAAAACCTTGCCAAGAAAAACCACCCTTGTGGACAAAACCTTGGCGAAGGAAAAAGCGTACATATTTATAAGGCTGTCATTGATATTGAAGCTATTGAAACTTAAATACATGGAAGTGATTGTTGCATAGTAAAAAATACTGTTGGCTCGTTGGCGTGTAAGATCTCTTGATGTTGTTGAAGGACTGCGACTGGAGGTAAATAAATCCATGAGATCGCCCTGTTGCAGCTTGAAGTTAAGCGATGTTGTCCTTGTCCATAAAATTTACAGGAAAGTCCACCATAACAAAAGAATCACAGATGTGAGGCTAAGAGATTCATATGAAATGATAAATGGGAGTGGTGCATGATGAATAAATAGCATATTAAAAGAAAACGCACCAGCGTTGCCTGTAATGGAAAACACAGACAACGACCAGGGTGTATAGCCGATTAAACTGCCATCATGAGTCATCGCCAAAAAAAGCTATGAAGGGTGAGGGGGCCAGGTTGTCTCATCTGCAGCATACATGTAGGCCATCTAGAGGAAGCATCCAAACCATGTACATGAGAGGAGAAAAACAGCATTAAAAAAGGCAATGGAGCACAACAACAATCGTATCACCAATGGAATCCAAAGCATACCAAGTCTGCCTGCATCCTGCAGGATACATGTAGAAGAATGAAATGTGTGTCAATCCATTTGGAAGACTTGATTAAGGAACACGTAAATGAGCTGTGGAGAGATCCAACGAAATGGAGCCACGCACTAATGGAGGGAGCGTGTGAGAAGTGTAAACTTGCGTGCGAGGGTTCAACATTGCATGTTGAGCAAGATAATGGGCAGCCATATTCGCCTCCTTATAAATATGCAGAAAATCCAGTCGATGAAGGTGTGTTAATGTATGAAGCAAGCGAATTTCCATGAACCAGGCATGGCCGCGAGAGACGTGATATCAGCTGCAAACAACCCGTCTCTAGAATGATTGAGCGATATAGTGGAAGAAAGTACAATACTCCGAAGACGGCAGATTGGATCTCAGCATTTAGAGGAGTACTAGGGGAGGCGGAAGGAGACTACCCCCACACATGAACCGGTGTGATCACGCAAAATAGCACCTCCTGCACTATAATGTCTGCCTACCGCCGCATCTATATTTAATTTAAATCTACCCAAAGGTGGAGTACACCAACGCACCAATATAGGACGTGGTGGCTGAGGCGAGGGAAACAAAAAAAACTGCGGCAAAGGTCCAGTCGCTAGTTTAGATCCATCAATTGTTTTGCTCCACATAGCAATGTCATAATTGACAGAAGCCCGAAAAGATGAGACTGAGAAATTGTGCTTATCACCATATGTTAAAGATGAATAAGAGCGCCATATATTATAAACAATAATTAACGGAATAACAATTTTTAAAGCACCCGAGAGCGGAGAGAAAGTAGACCGGTACCACCAGGATAATAGATATTGACGGAGTGGCAACGTCGATGGTGGGGGACAAAGTAACTCAGTAGCAAAATAATGCCAAATAGAACAAATGCGCGAGCAGTATATAAATATGTGATCTACCGTGGCCGATGTTGTCTTACAGAAAGGGCATTGTGAGGGCCGAGAGGTATTATAACTGCCAATGTAATCTTCAAATGGTAGCGCTGAGTTGAAAATACGCCACAAAAAAATTTGAGTGACAGGCGAGTGATGCTTGAACCAAATAAATTTCGTTGTGAGGAGTGCAGGACTGGGTTCTCGACATATATCATAAGCGAACGTAAAGAGAATTCGCCAGACGCCGTTGGAAGCCAGCTGAGATGGTCCCCTTGTCCCTCAGTCTGGGCAAGGCATATCGGGTGAATACGACAAATGATCTTCCAAATGGGTGACTCATACAAACGAGGAGCATAATTGCCTCGGCGACCATATTGGACATGCATGTACTTGCTCCAAAGGGTAGAATGCTGCTGATAGGACCACCATATGCGACAATGATAGGCTTGTTGAAGTGCATTAATATCTCAGAGGCCTAGTCCGCCCTCTTCACGTGGTTTTGTGATAGTGTCCCAGGCAACCCAATGATGTTGGCGTCCCCAATAAAATGCTGCCATCTTCCAATTTATGATTTTGATCACTGACCTTGGAAGGGCTCCTGCTGCCAGAATATGTAAAGGTAATGCCGAAATGACTGAATGTAGCAGAACAAGACGACCAGCAGAAGAGAGTAAGCAGGAATGCCAGCCCTGAAGACGTGAGTCTACATGCTGTAATCACGGAGTGCAAAACCGTGCTCGGTTGATGCCTTTATGCAAATAAGATCCAAGATATCGAAACGGTAAACCTGAGCATTGCATATTCAGAAGAGTGGCAAACCTGCGGCACTGATGATCTGATACGGTGGAGGATGGAATTAAATTACTCTTTTGAAAATTAACTTTTTGTCCAGAGGCCGCCTTATATTGCGTTAAGAAATCATGAAAGCGCTGTAAATTTCCCTGTGTGCCCTTTAAAAATACTAGAAGATCATCAGCATAAGCTAAATGAGTAATAGTAAAGGGAACTCTGCCAAGACGAAAGGGCTGTATTGTTCCAGATGAAACCAGTGATTTTAAACCCCTGCTAAAGCCCTCTGAAGATAGAATGAAAAGCAGGGGGATTAAGGGTCACCCTGCTTGACCCCTCTATACGGGCGGAACGTGGCGGATGGTTGTCCATTAATTAAGACGGACAATGTTGTTGCACGTAAATGATTTAAAATAATTCGGCTAAAGAAACCAGAGAACCCGAAACTGTGCAGGAGAAATTCCAGATATTCCCAGATGACCCTATCAAATGCCTTCGTCATATCTAGCTTCAAACACAGCTGAGAGCCACCCTTATCTAGCATATGTATCATTTCACGTGCCATTAACACCTGTTTGGAGATATGCGAACCTGGCAGGAAACCCGTCTGCTCGGGTGATATTAATTTTGGAACTAGCTTATTCAAAGGAGAAGCAATAATTCTTGTACATACTTTACTCAGAAAATTTTTTAGGCATATTGGTCGGAAGTCACTGAATGTTGTGGGAGACTGCTTCTTGGGAATCAAGGTTATTAGGGTACTAGCCATTACAGCTGGCTGTGGATCGCCGAGAAAGAATTCCTGCACCGCTTTAAGAACATCCGCATGTATGAAAGACCAGCAGGAGCGATAGAACTTACAATTAAAACAATCTGGCCCTGCTGCACTTTGAGGATCTAAATGCCAAACTGCCTGTTTGATCTCTTCTTCTGTTGGCAATTGTATAAGAAAGGAGTTATCATCAGCAGTCACTAACCGTGGGATATGGCATAGAATGGTTTCATAATTTTGTGTTGTCTCGCGAGGGAATAGGGCAGTATAGAATGTCACCGCTTTAGCCATGATGGATTCGGGTGTGGTGCATTGCTCCCTAGCGGTTGTGTTAATGTGCTGGATGCGTTGTTGCATCGTCCGACCTTTGACAATAGAGTGATAATAGCGCGTGTTTGCATCTCCTTCTTTTAGCCAGCGCACCCGCGCTTTTTGTTTCCAAAAATGTAGTTTATATGTAGAGGCCCGTTGATTCTCAGCCTTTGCTCTATGGAATGCCATGCGATTCTCGTCCGAAGGATCAGAGTCCCAGTTGGCCTCAACACGAATGAGATTAGATTCTGCTTGCATGAGGTTGGTAAATATATTGCCGAAAATTTCTTTATTCCATCGCTGAATGTCCTTCTTTAGGTAGGATAATTTTGTATAGAGTCCATACATACCTCCTGCGGTAGGATAAGATGTCCATGCATTCTTCATATAAGTATGGAAGTTTGGATGTAAGAGCTAAGAATCCAGAAAACGAAAAGGGCGGCAGCCCTGGAACATATGTTGCCGACATATGAATAATAAGGGTGAGTGATCTGAGGAAGCTCGCGATAGATGTGTAAGTTGCATATCATCAAATACATCATTAAAAGAGGAATTGACAAAAAGCCAATCCAATCGCCTTCGTACTCGACGAAGTCCCATGCTGTCAACCCAAGTAAAACGTGGACCTTTAAACTGCGGCGCCATAAGTGAGCAAGATTCAATGCATTCATTGACATCTTGTAATGCTGTGAGAGAAGGTTGGGAACGACCATCATGATCTTCAAGAGAGCGAAAAGTATTGAAATAACCTCCAACTATCCAAGGTAAGGTGGAATTCTCCGAGAATGTACATAGTGAACGCCACAAGGTGCGGCGTAAAGGCAGTGTATGTTTGGAATAGACCACCAATAAGACAAAAGTAAACTGTATAGGCCGAAAGAGAAGAGTGAAGTGTACCACTTGTTCATGATCCTGTGCTGAAACCAAATGAAAATGTGAGTCACGCCAGAAAAACCAAATGTGTTCCGAATGAGAGGAATAATGCTGGGGAAATCCAAGGTCCAGAGCGAAACGTGTAATACTAGAAGATGAATGTTTAGGTTCTATCAGAGCAAGTAAATGTAAATGATGATCTCGTATCAAATGATGCAGTCTAGGCATAGAGGCTCGCATGCCTCTAATATTCTATATTAAACATTCATTGAGAAAGGTTAGAATCACTTCCCTGGATGGCGTGAGAAGCACTGCGTGTAAGGATAGTGGAAGGTGGAAATGGAGGCAAATCCTTCCTTGCATGACGTTTACGACGAGGAACCACGGGAATAAAATCTGCAGCCTCTGTAGGTTCTTGCGAACGGGATATCAAAGAATCCACGTCCGGGGATGGAGGGATTAACTGCATACGCCGGACCACTTCTTCAGGTACAGTCGGCAATTCTGAGGTATGATCAGCGACATGCAGGTCATTATCGGAAGAATGGCCAAAATCACAATGATCCAAATTATCTTGCAGTGGAGGGTCCACAGCCCCAGAATCAAAGTCTTCATTTAAGGCACTGAATTGATCTTGGGGAGGTAGGCTGCTAATATTTTCTGGCGGTGGAATATCGCATTGGTCAGTATTAACATGACTTGGAGGTTTAGCAGGATGCGATACATGTGCTTCCTGGGAAGGGACCATCAATGTAGGTTCAGCAGGAGGCGCTGCTACCGGTTTCTTCTTAACCGGTGTCCATCTCTGCACAGGAGGGCGTGACGGTGGAGGCGACGGTGGAAACGGCACCGTTGATTTTTCTTTCGGAGGGCAAGAGTCTGTTGCATGGCCTAATCGTCGACATGAGGTACAAAATAATGGCAGATCTTCATAGACCACTGTCTGCAGAATAAATCTATTCTTGGCCTGCAAATATATTTTCTAAGGCAATTCCTGGGAAACGTGAACTTCTACGCAAACGCGTGCAACTGATGGCCGTAGACCATATGTGGTTGCGACGTCCAGCTTGATGGGAGACCCTATTGGACGGACAATTTCAAATAATGCTTCCCGGTGATGAAGGTGTATAGGAAGCCTGGGGAACGCGATCCAAACTGGGACTATGGGAACATCTGCGGTAGGATCAAAATCTACGGTCCTTTTCATAATACGCATATGACAACCAGATATATGCCATGAACGGCGATAAAACATCTCAGGTAATCCGCTCCATTAAAGAAATTCAACAGAATATGCGTTTGATCAATAAGTGTGATACGCAAATCATGATGGAATCCGATTTTTTCAAACACTTCACGAATAACTTTTAAAGGAGGACGGCCATACCAGAATGTACCTACCAATGAATATCTGAAAGACGCAGCAAGGGCATCAATTTCGGAATTCAGGAATGATATCATTGGGATGTCTTTATATGTGGAAACGGTCTTAGGCGAAATGGATATTTTCTGTGATGAAGCCTCACCGGAAACCATCACCGCAAATGAAGGCGGCAGTGCAGCCGCCATTGATATTAGTATTGGAAAGAACTTGTAGTTGATGGAAACCTGAGGAAGAAAGCAATGTCAGGTGTGTATTTATATTTGGGTATGTTTATATATAAGTATGCATGTGTGTGTCGGTCCATACATATATGTATATGTATAAGCAGTAAATAAAATTAGGTGGCAGTACCGACCCAATGCATAAAAATATAATAAAAGACAAGAATATTAAAGAACTCAAAATAAAAAGAATTCAAATCATACCATATATATTTCTTCAAAATATTAAGATACAACTATTGTTGGGAACGGGAGATCTTCAGATATATTAGATCCGGGTTATTGGCTATTATCAAGAACAAAATAAAGTGTTCTTGAGTTGGAAGGATATTGAAGAAAGGTTGGAAAATTATTGGATGAAAGAGAGGGAGAGAATGGAGAGAGAAAGGGTGTAAGAAAGTTTCAGAAGGTGGAAAAAAAATTGTTTACAGAAAGTCCATAATTCAGACTTAGTCTGTCTTAATTCTTTTTTTAAACCACTTTGTAATCTTATATCTTGGCATAATCTTAATCTTTCTTTTTGTATAAAACTTATTAATTCTCCATAAGTATAATTTGAATAAGAAATTATTTGTTGTCCTGAATTTTTTATAATTTTATTACGAACTTTTTCTCCTAACAAATTTGGTAATCCTGCAAGGAATTTTTCCTTCTAAAATGGCTAATTTGAATCTTCTCTAATTATAACTCTGGTTGGAAAAATATTTTTATACCATTGAAAATCAAAAAGTTTTCTACATCTTAGATTTGCTAATAATGCAGCATTTTTATCCTTAATATGTGATGGGTCACATATAAAATGTAATGGTATACATAATATAAGTGTGGCAATAGAATCAGATATCGTTCCCTCATCAATAATTATAGGATTATTATCTTCATCTACTTTTATTGTATTTACTATTTCTTGTCTCTGTATAAGAGTTAAATAATGATCCCACCAACCTTTTAGTTGGCTAGAGAATGCAGAAATAGGATATTCATCAATTGCTTTATCATTAGGTGTTAACTGAGTTCTATAAGCATTTGCTGCCATTGTCATTGGTTATAACACATTGATTATTTGATATTCTGACATGCCATCTATATTCCAAGAATAAATTTATTGTGCATCAAAACGGTATTGGGAAACAGGTTTTATTTTTAAATCTGTAGACATTTGTACTGGTACTATAGATTTATCCCATTCTAACTTTTCTACATTATTTCTTTTAGAATTATTATTCTGGAATTGTTCATATGCTTTTCCTAATTCGCTATCAGAATTATCAGAATTATTAGAAGATTCATTTTCTTCTAGATTATTAATTTTAGAAGAAGTGACTTCTTTTTCTTTATTTCTAGTTCTGCTAGCTATATATGTATTAGCATTTGAATCTGCTACTACCTCATTTGTTATAGAATTACTAATTTCTAAACTTTTCTCTATACAACTTAATTGTTGTTTTATAAATTGATTAAACTCATCTTTATTAGAGATAGGTTGCATACTTGAAGATGATATTTGAAAGGGTTTAAAAAATGGTTTTTAAATTTTTGAATAGATGATTATTCACTTGTCGATTTTATTGGTTGTGTTTGGTAACATTTTTCTAACTTATCTAATTGTTTCCATATTCTATTTAAATGTATATTTGTATAGTTATTTTGTTGAATAATATGTTTGGTGTTTATAAGAGAATCTTCTGTTATATTTTTATAAGGAATAGCCTCTATTGGATTCCCTGAAATATCCAGCTTTATACATGCTAAAGGAGGATGATTTGACACTATCTTTTTTGATGCTGTGATAGTTATCCACTCTTTTGGTTTTTCAATTATTGGGTTTAGTATTTTAAAAGGAAATTCTATTTTACGAAGCATATATTTTAAACCAATCAAAGAAAAATATATTTAAACTCATAATATTTTTCTTGAATCTGTTTTCTAACATTACAATAATGTTTAAAAAATCATTCTCTTTTATTATTATTTTCTTGACTATAAAATTCATTATGTAAAATAGTTTTATGTACTCCAAATTCTTTTTCTATAACATTTAATTCATTTGCAAAATTTTCTGTTATTGCAGATTGTGTTGGGCTATTAGGTGCACTAAAATTTGATTTAGTGTAAATATTATTTGATGTACTTGGTGCATTAAAATCTGATGTAGAATAAAACTATGTTTTAAAATAAACTGGTCTAGGAATTTCTGTAGAATAATTAGCTTTTCTAAATGAAGAGTTAACATTTTCAATATCTGATGTTGAAAATCTCTATTTTTGATAAGGAACATCTAACATAGATGGTATCTGTGAAAATCTTCTTAGATTTATTGTGCTGGTACTAGATGCGTTATCCTTATCTCTATTTGAGAAACTTCTAGCAAAGCTTAATTTAACTGATCCATCATTTAGTTGTCTTATTCTCCAAACCATAACGATAGCTTTTGCTGTTGTTGGAATATACTGGGTCCGGATGATAACGATGAGTTGTCTTATTCTATGTATTTCAGTATTAGGTTCATGTTTTTCTTGATTTGTGGCTTTTACTGCCCCTTCCAAGGCCCATTCATTTGGAATATTAACATCATTCCATTTTATAGATCTTGAAATTACAGCATTAGATCTGGACAGATCTGTATGAAGAATCATTATTTCGCCTCTTTTTAAAGAGTGTTTTGGTTTTGGATCAATAAACATGGAACTTATTACTTTGTGATGAATTCGATATATTAAAGCCAATGGAATTGATCCTTGCAACATATCATATCCATGTGCTTTGATTTGGAGTACCAAAGTTTTTAATATTTGTGTATCTTTTAAGGAACATGAAAAATTTGGATAACAGTCAAAAGAGATTGGTTCTGTACACAGACTGGACTCGACAGAACTAAGAAGTGATTGTTCAAAGTTGTTATGTCGTATATCTCTTAATACTACTAACATTGATGTATCTAAACCTTCTCTTGTTAAAGGTTTGATACCTACTTGGATTAGACCAACATGTAAATATTGATATCCTTTCTGTTTATGTTTTTCTAATGATTTATAAGATAGAAGTTTTATTGTTTCAAACGCTTTAGAGAGTGGAATATCTCTATCTTCTCTTTTAATTATGTAATCGGATTTTAACATATTAAATATTGAAGACTCATATATTTCATTTTTCTTAATCTTTGTAATGACCCAGTTATTTACTGCCTTGTCAAAATTCTCTATTATTATTTCCTCAGTGTTGACAATTTTATTCTTATTTCCGCATGTTACCGAACTGCATGAAGCAGATCCATCGAACATATCCTTTATTTTTATATATGCTTTCTTTTATATTTGCTTGGATCTTTGGCTACAAACACTTTGACACATACAGGATTTATTGCTCTTCAGATGAGACTTACAACCCAGCGTATACAAAGCAAACACTCACCAAAGATGTACACAAAATATAATTAAAAGATATATAAAATTGAATGAGTTGTCGGTAGATCTGAACCAATCGGCTCTGATACCACCATATGAACAGTGTTAAACTACCAACACTTATTGGTAACAATAATAAACAATATATAACAAGAACAAGAAGTAACAAAATAAGTAAAATAAAACAGAATTAAATAGGGGTGATTAAACTCCCCAACAAGATAAATAAAGAACAGTAAATTTTTGTGTGTGTGGGTGTGCATGCATGTATATATATATATACATATATAGGTTTGTATGCATACATGTATGTATATAGATGTACAAATGTATATGTATATATGTGTGTGTGTATATGTGAATGCATATGAATGTATATATGTACGTGTGTATACATATGTATGTATATACATATGTGTGTGTGTGTGTATGTGTGTATGTATGTATGTATGTATGTATGTATGTGTGTGTGTGTGTGTTTATACATATTTTCTTTGGTTGAAGGACGGGCGGTACTGTCCGTGGATTTTATTAAATATGAACCCTTACTTGTGGCAGAGGAATACCGTAGTTACATAAGCTTTGTGGAAGACTGATACGTGCAAGAATGGACCGTTGTTTAACTCTAAAGCTTCTCTTCCAAATATGGTTTAGGCACAATGAAGATAGCTTCACTTTGCTTCCAAATAAGTTGAAGAAAACCTTTTGAACATAAGTCTTCGAATGAGTTTTACATACACAAGCAAGATACATCCCTCTTGGATGTTCTCCCCCCCCCCCCTCGGAATCGGATAACTCTCACAAGCATGTTCAAGCATTGAAAGATTCTAGCCTTGATTTTGAATATGAACCAAGAAAACACACAAGAATTACTCTTGAAGAAGAAGAAATTTTTATTGAAGGTGTGAGATTACAAGGCTTCTCTTATGTGCATTTATAGGCAAAAATAACATCAGGGAACAAACTATCTTACAAATTGAAATGATGATTGAAAAGACTACACACTTATAAAAACTATTCATGTGGGCTCCATAAAAACTAGTCTTGCAAGTCTTGAATGATGATTGAAAAGACTACACACTTCTAAAAACTATTCATGTAGGCTCTATAAAAACTAGTCTTGCAAGACTTAAACGATGAGTTTCAAAGTAGGTTCCTCAAGTACTATTCATGGAAGACTTTAAAGATCTGTCTTAAACTTGAAATCTTTCCTGGCTTGTGACTGATTTTTGGACACCTTCTAATTCGCAATAGGCCTTGATTTTTTTACAGAATTGTATCCCATTGAGTTTAAAAAATAACCATATAAAGTTCCTTGTATTTGGCCCAACCATTGAGGAGATACATCCAAATTACTAAAGGTATATCACATAATTTTGGTAGAAACTGTACTCCAAATTGCATGCTACTTTTGGCTATCAAGACGACTGATTTTGAAAACGTACAAGAAATGAAAGTTGTAGATCTTTGTCTTAAATTTCTAATTCATTTTGAAACTCCTAATTTATCCTTGTGGTTGGAGAGATACATCGGTTTTACCAAAATTGGTCTTGCAGAAACTCACAATCTGAGATGGGTCTAAACTAATACAACATAAACATTTAAAAAGAAAAATAAAGAACACATGCTAACTTAATGATATTTTACAATGGTTCTAAAAAATATTAAACCCAATGTATAAATTCTTTTGGTTCATCTTGCACATGTTTAAATAGGAAGGCCCCTACTTCATGCATTAGTTTCTTAGTTTTACTTCTTGTTAAGGGTCCTTGATCTTGCATATTTTTAACATTATGTGCATTCTCATTATCTTGACATGGATGAGTGTTATGGACCTCATCATTCCCCCCTTCTTCAAAATGATTCGACCTCGAATCTAAATCATCACCAAAAGGGGTAAGATCAGCAACATTAAAACTATGAGAAATTGAACCATACTTACTCTCCGGAAGGTCAAGAATGTAAGCATTATCTCAAATCTTTTGAAGTGCTTTGAAAGGGCCATCTCCTCTTGGCATGATCGTAGATTTCCTTTCTCTTGGAAACCTTCTCTTCCTTAAATGCAGACAAACAAGATCACTTGGTTCAAACAAAACTTCCTTGTGTCATTTGTTAGCTTTTTTTGCATATTGTTTGTTTCTCTTTTCAAGCTGTAGCTTAACCGTAGCATGCAATTTCTTAATCAGTTCATCCTTATTCCTACCATCGATACTTGCACGTTCATGAACATGAATATGCACAAGATCAAGTGGAGACAAAGGATTGAAACCATATACAACTTCAAACGGTGAATGTCTGATGCCACTGTGAACACTTCTATTATAAGCAAATTTAATATATGGCAAGCAATCTTTCCAATTCTTAAGGTTCTTCTGAATTATAGCACGCAATAATTGAGACAAAGTTCTGTTTGCAACTTTAGTTTGACCATCTGTTTGGGATTGAGCAGCAGTTGAAAATAAGGGTTTTGTTTCAAGTTTACCGCACAACACATGCCAAAAGTGACTTAAGAACTTAGTATCTCTATCACTAACAATGGTTCTAGGCACGCCATGTAGACGTACAACTTCCTGAAAGAACAAGTTTGCAACATGAGATGGATCATCAACCTTTTTACAAGTTATGAAGTGTACCATTTTAGAAAATCTGTCAACGACAACAAACACACTATCACCTCTATTTTTTGATCTAGGTAATCTCAAAACAAAGTACATAAATATATCAATCTAAGGCGACATAGGGATAGGCAATGGGGTGTAAAAGCCATGTTGATGTGATGTAGACCTCCATCATGTGCTTATTTGACAAGTATCTCTCTGACAGAACACTTAGGTATGCACAATTTTCTTTCTTTAAACAAATATCCATCATGTAAATAATACTTACCAAATGGAGAATCCGCAAATGCATCAAATATTGACTGAAATTCAGGATCAGATGTAAACAATTCCTTGATGCACTCGAATCCAAGGAAATGAGATGACAATGTAGTAATCAAAGAATATCTCTGAGATAATACATCAGCTACAATGTTATCTTTTCTTTGTTTATATTTTATCACATAAGGAAATTGTTTAATGAATTCAACCCATTTTGCATGCCTCTTATTTAACTTTCCTTGGCTTTTAACGAATTTAAGACTTTCGTGAGCAGTATGAACCACAAACTCTTTATGTTGCAAATAATATTGACAAGTCTACAATGATCTAACCACTGCATACAAATCCTTGTCATAGGTTGAATAATTCAATTACGCTCCCTTAAGTTTATCACTAAAATAAGCAATTGGTTGCTTATACTAAGATAGTACAGCTCTTATACCAACACCACTAGCATCACATTCCATTTCAAATGTTTCATCAAAGCTAGCTAGTCTTAGAATAGGTGCAGAAGTTAACATCGCTTTAAGTTCATCAAAGGCTTTCTGTTGTGACTCTCCCCACTGAAATCCTACGTCTTTTTTAACAATCTCATTCAAAGGTGCAGCAATAGTGGAAAAGTCCTTAACAAATCTTCTATAAAAACTACCCAACCCATGAAAGCTTCTCACCTCTCCAACAGTTGTGGGAATTGGCCATTCTAAAATTGAATTCATTTTATCTTTCTCCATTTCAATTCCATTTGCACTAACCACAAATCCTAGAAACACAACCTTTTCCATACAAAAAGAATATTTCTTGAAATTTGCATATAATTGTTCTTTCTTCAATGGTTCAAAAACGCGTCTTAGGTGGCCTCTATGTTCATGCAAAGTCTTA
The DNA here is from genome assembly GCA_036186865.1 of Eustoma russellianum. Taxonomy (NCBI): domain Eukaryota; kingdom Viridiplantae; phylum Streptophyta; class Magnoliopsida; order Gentianales; family Gentianaceae; genus Eustoma; species Eustoma russellianum. The sequence continues at coordinate 25,083,387 of AP025045.1, read as the reverse complement.
GAGTAAAACAAGATATCATCAAAGTACATAACAACAAATTTTCCAATGAATACACGTAAGACTTCATTCATTAATCTTATGAAAGTGTTAGGTGCATTAGTTAAGTCAAATGGCATGACTAACCACTCATACAATCCAAACTTAGTCGTAAATGCAGTTTTCCATTCAGCACCTTCTTTAATGCATGCTTGAAAGTCACCACTTTTAAGATCAATCTTGGTAAAATACTTAGCATCGTGCAATTCATCAAGCATATCATCAAGTCTAGGAATAGGATGCCTGTATTTTACAGTTATCTTGTTGATAAGTCTACAATCGGTACATATCCTCCATACCATCTTTCTTTGGTACAACGATCACAGGAACAGCACAAGGACTCATGCTTTCCCTCACCTTTCCTTTGGCTAAGAGTTCTTCTACTTGGCGTTGATTTTCCTTCATTTCAGCAGGGTTTGCTCTGTAAGCTGGCCTATTAGGCAATATAGCACAAGGTATGAAGTCTATTTGCTGCTCAATTCCTCTTAAAGGCGGCAAACCTGAAGGTTCTTCTTTAGGTAACAACCCTGAAAACTCATCAAGCAAAGATACAACTCCACTGGTCAAAGTGGAGGGTAAGTCACTCATAGAAAACATAGAATCCTTAAACATCCAAACATAGCTAGTTTTCTTTGAGTTTATGGCATACGACACTTGATTTGGTTTGGTAATGAAAGAAAATTTCTTTTGCGACTTGTATTCATCAATGTTTATTACCTCTTTGTCTTTAGACTTATTTTTCTTTCTTTGACTCTTAATACACTCTAGAAATTTCTTTTTTGCCTCTTTCTCCTTAGGATCATTCCTATTCTAACACATTCTCTTTTGATCTTCAAATACTTTGTGTGGGGGTAATACATGTAGCTTAAACAACTCATTGTTAAACCTGAATGAATACCTATTCAAGTTTCAATCATAAGTAACTTCCTTATCAAATTGCCATGGTTTACCTAACAGGATATGACTTGCATGCATAGGAGGTACATCACATAAGATATCATCTTTGTACCCACCAACAGACATTGAGATCAAAACTTGTTTGCTAACACTCACTTCTCCATAATCATTCAACTAAGATAGTTTATAAGGGTGTGGGTGGATAAGTAATGGCAAATCAAGGTTTCTAATGAGTTCAACACTTGCCACATTAGTAAAAGATCCAGAGTAAATACTCAAAGTACAAACTTTCCCTTTAACCATGCAATGGATATGAATAATGTCGTCTCTGTGTTGATCATGTTCATCAATCTTAACATGTGCGTTAAGAGCTCTTTTAACAACCAAGAATACTTTTGGTGCAAGTTCTTCATCCTCACTCACACTTTCCTCTTTTTCATCATGATTTTCCTCAAGATTAACATGTTCCTTTTCATCATCATCAGAATAATATTCATTAGACTCTTCAATAAACATGATACATTTAAGGTTGGCACATTGATTTGCTAAGTGAACTTTACCTAAACATTTAAAGCATTGAATGTCTCTATATCTAGTAGTGGAATTAGAAATGTTACCTTCAACCTTGTTTTTCTCTTTTGTCCAAGTTTTGCTGAGGTGGTCTTTGATTGGGTTGAGTCTTGCCTTGGAACCCACGACCTTGAGGTGCAGTTGTCCTGAATCTTGTGCCTTGATTTTTCCTAGGCGACATTCTTGGATAGGATGAAGAATTAGTTTGAAAAGGTAACTAGATGTAAAAGTTTTTACCTTGAGTTGTCTCTCAATCTTTTCAACTTTATGAACCATGGAAGTCATATCAATATATGTGGTAAGTTCAACTCTGTTCGCAATTTCCTTATTCAATCCAACTAGGAATATAGCTATGGTAGCTTTCGCTTTTTCTTCAATGTTAGCTCTTATTAATAAGATCTCTAACTCTTTGAAATACTCATCTACACTATGGCTTCCTTGAGTGAATTTTTTCAAGTTTTGGTAGATGGTTCTTTCATAGTCTGAAGGAATTAATTGTTTTCTCATCTCAATTTTCATTTCTTCCCAAGTAGAGTTTGGTGCTTGTCTGGTTCTTCTCCCTACGATGTGTAAGCGATCCCACCAAATTAAGGCATAATCTGCAAACTCTATAGCTGCATACCGCACTTTGGTCAAGTCAGTATATTTTGTACAAGAGTATATGAGATATACATTTTTCAACCATTCAAAATAGGCCTCAGCATCACTCTTTCCACAGAATGTTCGGATGTTCACTTTTGTTTTAAGGAACTAATCTTCTTGGGGGTTATTCTTTTGATTCCCATGGTTTCAGAACTTCTACTCTTCCTCTATGTTATAGTCATCAAACCTTTGGTTTGGTTCTAATTCTTTTTCATCAAAGGTCCTCATAGGTATAAAATCCATATTAAGCCCTCTTGCTCTGCCTTTGCCTCTTCCACTTTCCGGAGCAAAAGATCCAGAGGTTTCAAGCCTATGTTTCGAGACATGCTATGTTTGTCCTTCGTGTAAAGGATTTTCAAAATGAGATTGTGACTGTTTTTCTAGGCCCTCTACACGGCTACTCATCAATTTCATTTCCCACAACATCTTTTGCATTAGTTGTGCTAAATCGTCCATGTTTGTGGGAAATCTTTCTCCTTCTGTGTTATGGCACATGATACTCTCAGGTGTCTTGTCCATGGCACAATTAACTGAAATTGAACAAGAAAAAAAAAGAAAAAGGAAAACTAACACAAAGACAAAAGAAACTTGATTATGTTAGTGGAAAACAAAAAACAAGTGTTTGTTCCTCTCTCTCTCTTTTTGTAGTTCACACAATCTTGTGTCCCCTTGAAGAATCTGAGGCTAGAACAATTCAAAGAAAACTTGTCAAGTGAGTATCAATTCCGATAACTTCAATCATGTAAAGTAAACTTTTTTTACAAGTCTCCCACCAATTCACTCACAATTCCAATGTTATAAACAACAAACTTGGACTGTACTAAGATTCAAAGAGAATTGAAACCAAATTTGATGTAATAGCCTAAGCCAAAGAAATGCCAAGGGGTTGTCTGGGCAATTCTTAACTTAATCTTAGGCTTTATGCAAGCTAGATGAAAGTATGAATGAAATAGAAGCACTTAAGTATTCAAAAGTGAAAACAAATGGGTACTGGGGATTTATAAAGGAAACAAGACCAGTTCTTTTACTCTTTGCACTTTTAATTGTTTTGTGCAAACTTTTCTTTGAAATAAGCTTCTCTTTCTATCTTTTTCTTTTTCCTTGTCAAAGCTTAACAAGGTGTATATATCTAGGTAAAATTGATTGGTAAGGCTTTGTGTTTTTGTTTTGGATGGATATGTTGACGTTTTTGTGTGTAGTAGGCTGTCAAGTTGTTCAAGATGAACAAATTTGATTTTCTTTCTTGTTGAGGCTGCCAAATTAGATATTGAACACAAGAAAATACAACTAAATTCACCACACAATACAACTAAACAAACACAAAGTCTAAAACAAGTTAAGAGCTTTGATTACAACAAGAATATAGGAAAGACCAAGGTAGATATATAAGCAATGGACTGAATATAAGTAATGCGGAAAAGCTTCTAAACAAAGAACTTAAAGTCCAAGAAAGTGTCTAAACATAAAGAAATTGAAAACCACCAAATGAAATAAACAAACCATAAATCATCACAAAGAAATAATCTTTAAGTGTTTTATGAGATGTTTGTCCTTAGTCCTTTCAAATTTCATATAGGTCCAGCATTACGGTAATTTTCCAGAGTCCAATCCAGCCTTATATCACCAATTTCATGTAGGTCCAGTGTTAAGGTAATTTTCTAGAGTCCAATCCAACCTTATATCACCAAATGATACGGTAAGTTTTTATATCGATTTGTTTGAGTTTTGTTTTCTTGTTGAGCCGGAAGAAACAAAGAAACTTGATAAAAAAACAAGATGACACTTTTTTTTGATTGATGGACAACAAAGAAAACAAGATGTGACAGAAAAAGAAGTGAATTTCAAACTTTTTTTTGAATAGACAAAAAATGAACTAGAAAACACACGGATAAACTGTTTTGGTTTTGGTTTCTTTTTGTTTCTGAATTATACAATTCAAAACAAGAAGAAAACACTAAACCAAATATAATTCAACCTTGTAAGAAGATGGTTAAATGGTAGATGAAGAGAAGAACGAAGGAAAAAAATTGACACAAAATAAATGATAAGTTGAGTTAAGAAAACCTTCACTCTGATACAACTTTGATACGTGCAAGAATAGACCTTTGTTTAATTCTAGAGCTTCTCCTCAAAATATAGTTTAGGCACAATGAAAATAGCTTCACCTTACTTCCAAATTAGTTGAAGAAAATCTTTTGAACATAAGTCCTCTAATGAGTTCTACATAACCCAAGCCAGATACCTCCCTCTTGGATGATTTCCTCCCCAGAATCGGACAACTCTCACAAGGATGTTCAAGCCTTCAAAGATTCTAGCCTTGAGTTTTAATATGACCCAAGAAAACACACAAGAATTACTCTTGAAGAAGAAGAAATTTTCATTGAAGATCTGAGATTACAAGGCTTCTCTTATGTGACTTTTATAGCCAAAAATAACATAAGACAAAAAACTATCTTACAAATTGAAATGATGATCGAAAAGACTACACACTTCTAAAAACTATTCATGTAGGCTCCATAAAAACTAGTCTTGCAAGTCTTGAATGATGATTGAAAAGACTACACACTTTCAAATACTATTCATGTAAGCTCCATAAAAAAGAATGGGATATCCTGTCCCTCAATCCCCCTCACACTACTCATGACCACGCGACAAATGGCAGCAGGGTGGGATGGTGAGGCTAGATGCGGGTGACTCTCATCTAGCCTCACCACCCCTTGCTGCCACGTGTCACGCAGTGACGCATGGGGTGAGAGAAAATGGGTGAGGGGATCCTATCCCCCATAAAAACTAGTCTTGCAAGTCTTGAAGAATGATTTTCAAAGAAGGTCCCTCAAGTACTATTCATGGAAGACTTTAAGGATTTGTCTTCAACTTGAAATATTTCCTAGTTACTGGTTTTTGGACACCTTCCAATCCAAACTAGGCCTTGCCTTTTTACATAATTTTAGCCCATTGAGTGTAGAAAATAACCATATAAATTTCTTTTTATTTGGCCCAACCATTGAGGAGATGCATCCAAATTACTGAAGGTATGTCACAGAATTTTGATAGAAACAGTACTTCAACTGGCATGCTTTTTTGGCTATCAAGACGAACGACTTGGGAAAAGTACAAGAAATGAAAGTTTTAGATCTTTTTCTTAGCTTTCCAACGCATCTTGAAGCTCCTAATTTGACCTTGCGGTTGGAGAGATACGTCAATTCTACCAAACCTGGTCCTGCAAAAACTCACAATACGAGATGGTCCTAAACTAATACAACATAAACATTTAAAAAGCAAAATAAAGAACACATTCTAACTTAATGATATTTTACAATGGTTCTAAAAACTCTTATAAATCATGTTCTAGGTTCAATAACGTGAACCCAATGTATAAATTCATTTGGTTCATCTTGCACATGTTTGAATAGGAAGGCCCCTACTTCATGCATTAGTTTCTTAGTTTTACTTCTTGTTAATGGTCCTTGATCTTGCATTTTTGTAACATTATGTGCATTCTTATTATCTTGACATGGATGAGGTTATGGACATCATCAGAGACTCTCCCCCAAAGAAATTTTATGGAAAGTGTACATAGTCTTGCAAATTTATGCCAAATATATTTATAGTGTATCATGCAGTAAAGTCAGGAAAAAGATATATGTTCTAACAGGTTATTTCAGTTACTGATATCAATGGAAAGTCTTTGGCTAGGGATACCTTTATATTTTGGTTCTTTCACATGCAAAAAATTGACGTCGATGTCAGCCAAGCGATTGTGTTGGCTGATCTCCGACAAGAATTAACCTTCGCAAACTTCTTTTAGATAAAGATTAAGGAAGCTAAGGAAGCCTTGGATGAACCGATACCTCCAGGTAATCTTAGATACATCACTCGACATACCCAAATTTTATATGATAGACGGGAGAGAGATGAGAGGGTTACCATTCCCCTTAAGCTGCTCAAGATCAATAACATTATGAGCAATAATGAATTAAGACTGATCATTGATTGGTTGGATGTCCAACAATGGCACAATATTTGGTTGGAGAATGAGATGAACAAAATGTCCACTAGGTACACTAGACTATTTTATTGAAATCTTTGGGTACAATACATGAATGATCTCCCCTTAGCATTTCATAGTATGATAGATGATACACACCTTGAATGGGATGTTGGTACCATTTGTGAGTTAATTGGGGTATCACACAAAGGGCATTATGATTTTGTCGTTTGGAAGTGGGATACGACCCGTTGGAAGGTCACTGAGGATGAAGTAAAGATGTTCTTAGGATTTCATCTAACCAAAAATACCAATGACATGCCCTCAATATACCGAACCGTACTTGCCATAGTCATTTTCTATATTAACGAAAAGTCCGCTAAAGGGCCGAGCAATTTGGATTTCTACATTGCTTTCCGTCTAGCCAACCGAGAGAAAATCAACTTCGGCTAACTTTTCATGGTGAATGTGATTGAGGCTGCAACAAAGCAAAATAAAGATCTCCCATATAGCAATCTTATCTATCGGATGCTATTAAAATTAGGATTGCATATGGATGTCATGGATGAAGAGCAAATAACTCATAAGGATTTTTATGACAAGCTAAAAGTCCGATAAGTGCTGAAAGTAAGAAAGGAGGTTATGAAAGGGAAAGGAAATGTAGAAAACGTGGCTGACGAGGAGGAAGCTTTGGGAGATGAGCAGGTTCATATGACCGATACCCAAGAAGGATCAAGTGGCTTAAGCTCAAAAGTCTCCGAGCTACAAGCTCAAGTCATTGCCCTTTTACAAGAGGTAGGTGAGCTGAAAACCAAAGTGATGGTGCACGAGTCTAAATTTGCGAAACTTAAAGCAAAGATGAAGGCGTGCATTTCGGGATTGGCTTTCTTGTCGGACGAAGACTAGGGCTAGTCTTCCTTTTCATCCCTACTTCCCAATTCTAGGCATAGGTCCTAGCTAGTATGAATTAACTTTATGATGTATTTGATTTCAACTCATCAAATTTTGATAGTTTAATGCAATCTTTGTGTATCTTTCATTGTTCATTTTCATTATTACAAGAAGGGGAAGGATATGTTTGGCATGCTTGTATGCTTGTTTGACATGATGAAGCGTAGCTTGCTTGCTTTCTTGCTTGATATGTTGGCTTGATATGACATGATGAAGCTTAGCTTGCTTGCTTGCTTGATATGAAGGTTTAATATGTTGATACATGTGTTGGTTTAATCTTTGGTATAAGTGGTTGTTTTGGACATGGATGATATGCAAGACTTGGCGGGCTTGATGTGGGAATGAGAATCTGGCATATATGTTGGATGCTTAGAATATGCCATGATGTATGTATGGTATTCAAAATTGATGCATGTTTGGGTTGAAGGGGAGTTTAAAATTTTTGGCATATCTATTGTTTTTTTGGAGGATCATATATTGAGGGGGAGCTTTGGATATGTTTTGATGTTCATAAATTGAGGAGGATCTTTAAAAATCTTTGAAGTAATTTGGAACATGTTTCAAGAGGGAGCATAAAATGCATTGACTAAGGGGAGATGTAAAAGTCCATGTTTTGAAACATTTAGCTAGTCCAAATGAAGTTTTTTTTAACAAAAACATCTTTTAAAAGCCTTGGTTTTGAAATCATCAAAAAGGGGAAGATTTTTGGAATAATTGTTTTGATAAAATGTATAGATGTTTTAAAAGAGTTAAAAAGGTATTTCATACTTGGAAATTAAAGCAAAATGAGAAAAACACACTGTGAGACATCAATCCCTCACATGGATCGACTGGAGTATACATCAGTCTCTCAAGAAGAGATATGGATTGATATATTTTGAGATTGTCCAAGGTAGGAACCTTACTGTCCAACATCGATCTCTCAGTTTGGGAGACATCGATCGATCAATGTGACATCAGTCTCTAAAGTTAGAGACATCAATCGATCGATGTAGTGAAGGTTCAAAGTTAAAACCTTACTCAGAGACATCGATCTCAAAATAATGAGACATTGATTGATCGATGTAAACATTAGTCTCTCAAACAAGAGACATCGATCGATCGATGTATGTAAGGTACAAAACTGAAACCTTACTATGAGACATCGATCTCTAAGCAATTAGACATCGATCGATCAACGTATACATCAGTCTCTCAAAACTGAAACCTTATTGGAAGACATCGATCTCTCAACATAGACACATCGATTGATTGATGTCATCCAGAAATCAAATTTTTATGACTGTTGGAACAAAATCTAAGGGAGAACTAAGTGGTTTTCTCTCTCCAATTTTGCTCAAATGTTTTGTGGATTTTCCCCTGACATTAACCATGCTTCCTTGACTATTGTATCCATATCTAAGACTGAAGGATCAAATCAATCCATTCGGTGGCTAAAGTTTATTTGGACATTGTCAAGACTTATGATTAACTTGAAGACTTAAGAGTGTTGGGTGCATCAATTGTCCCGTGGCGTAGGCCGGTGGGCGTAGGCCGAGTGGGCCAAGTCACAGTCGAATGCCGTGGGCGCTTGTGTGCTAAATGCACTGTAAGGCTAGGGTATGCGCATCTCCTGTCACCAATTGGTTTTGGGAAAGATGGTAGCGCCTGAGGTCCTACAAGTGGTATCAGAGCAAGGTCACAGGTTCGATTCCCAGCGGGAGAAATTGCTGAGGAGGAGATTGTTGGGTGCATCAATTGTCCCGTGGCGTAGGCCGGTGGGCGTAGGCCGGTGGGCCAAGTCACAATCGAATGCCGTGGGCGCTTGTGTGCTGAATGCACTATAAGGCTAGGGTATCCGCATCTCCTGTCACCAATTGGTTTTGGGAGAGATGGTAGCGCCTGAGGTCCTACAAAGAGAAGCTGCAAAAACGTGGCTTACACCCTCTATAAATTGAAGAAGTGCAGATGAGGGCAACACACATTTTTCATCCTCTTCAAGCTTCATATTTTATTGTAGTAAAAATCTTTCATTTGTGCAAAAGTGCTTAAATCTTATTAAGCTCTTGTTGCTTGTTTTTCATTGTTGTAAATTGTGACAGTGTAAGTCTAACACAAGAGGAACCATACATATTTGATCTCTTTCTTGTGTTTAGACTAGTTAAAAAGTGTAATCCCCACTACTTCCCAAAACCCACTCTGAGAAAGTTCTTTAAGAGGGCTTTGTTGAAGTTGTGAGGAAGCAAGCACTTGTTCTTTCTTATAGCTGGTGTTGTTGTGGTTGCACAAAGTTGTTTTATGCAAGAAGTTATTGTTATTGTTTGCACTAAGTTGTTAGTGTAAGTATTGATGTTGTTGTTCTTATTAAGAGTAATTAGAAGAGTAGCTGTTGAAAATCAACTTTGGAAACAAAGTGGTAATGGATTAGAACCATTTAAGATTCAAACCATTCTATATCGGGTGTATTCATTCATTATCTCGCATCTCCATTCTTTATTTTGATTTGGAATTTATTTGAGTTGGAGTTAGCCAAAAACGAAAAAATTCCACAAAATCGCACAAACACTCTATTCACCTCCCCCTCTAGAATGATTGTCACGGACCTAACATATAAGGTTGATTATCTGTTATTATAGTTTGAGGGCCGGTTTTGGAGCAAATGTTAAGGTTTCTGGTTTGTGACCTTGAGATCACATGTTCGAAATAACCTCTTACACAAAGTGTATGGTAAGACTACGTACATCAGATCGCAAAGCGATCAGGTCCCTCCCCGGACCCTGCACAAATGCAGAGCACAGTGAATCGGAAACGCCTTTTTTATTTATTATTAGAGTTTGCAATTGCGAAATCTAATGCAAGTTTTTGCGAATGGAAAGACATTATTTATACTTTATGATTTTCTTCATCTAAATTTTGTAGTTTCCTTATTTAACTTGCCGATTTCCTTATCTAAGTATCCAGCGTATGTAACGTCTGCCAAATATAACTTAAATTTCTAAATCTAAGTAAGAAAATGTGGTTTTGGACTTCAGTTCAGCCTAACTAGATTTTTATGGTTAAATGTCAGCATTGAGCAATAAACACGAAACACTATGCATTTCGTTCTTTTTTCAAGAAGAGGACAAAGTATTCTAACCAGGGTTTTCCAAAACCCGAAAATAAAGTGAGTCAGCCAACTGACTGGATCTTTTTGTTGCCTGGAATTTCCACAATAAACGAAAATCTTGCCAATAGCGTTTGAAAATACAAATTTTTGTTTTTGATCTTTAAAAAGGGACGAAATAATCGTGTTAAAAAAATTGTAAAAAATTGTCATTACAAATTTAATATCTGATAAGTTTAACGGATCATAAAATAAGGGATAAATTTCCGTCGTTGAACAATATCCATAAAAATTATTACTATTTATAAATTTAATCTCAGCTAAGTTTTACGGATTTCGTTGAGTCCAGGAGTTAAAGAAAATGTTCCGAACATTAATGGAGGTGTCGACAAATTTTCAACCACTAAGCGTAAATGCCTAGAAAGTCGTGGCGTCTGCATCTAACTTTTTTCATTGTAAAACGTTTTTCATTGTAAAATGATAAATAAGTAGTTATAGAGTGAAAGTAAGCTCCCTGGGTTAAACATATATACCTCTGCTGTCTATTGGTGCGTCTCATTTGTTAATTATTAGCTAATCAGATCCCAAAGTAATGTTTTCTCATGAGATTTATAATCAAAAGGAAATAGTTTTCGCCATTATAGTGTTGACAATTTAATCTCTCTTAGTTGGAGTTTTATTGAGTAAGCTAAGTAGAAAGTTTTCGCTCTTGTGATATGAGGGAAAGGGAAGTAAAGCCATTATACGTCGCTGTTCCGCTGCTGGAACAAGAACATTGCAGTACATCTTTTGATTTGCTTTTAAGTTGTATCACTGCCCTCGGCCTATAAATATCACAATACATTTTTTGATTTGCTTTGAGTTGCACCAAACAGACTTTGCACATTCTAAACGAAATTCATCTCTATATAAATGTCAAAGTCTAGAAAACTCAATCGATAATGTTGGACCGTCACACCTGCGATAAACATTACTAGAGGGGGAGGGGTGAATAGTGGTTAGCGGAAATTACAATATTATTCTTGAATAAAAATCCCCTTTAAAAACAAAATCTGTGACCTACTCTGATCGAGTACCCTGTTTTTTAAAAATTCAAAAGTCAGTGTACACAACTCCAAAAATTATGAAACTTTTCAGAAATTAATTTCAATTTATTTACTAGACTCTATCCAAAAATAAAATAAAAATAAGATTGTTTGGCCCTTGAAACAAATAAAAAGATTCAGGTGGTCAATCTGGACAGAATAGTGGTGAACTTTGCAAACGTGTTTCTCTTTGATTACTCAGCAAAAAGGTTGATTTTTATATCAAAATACTCCTTATGATGTCTAGTTTAAGTTTCCAAAAGGTCCTGATCTGAAGCTGTGCTTGATTAAATCAGAATTCAAGTTTCCTTGAGACTGGTAAGATTGCAGGCAGAATGGAGCAGTTATCTTGCAATGACTGAAAGACTAACTTTTCTTTGCTGAAATCAAGTGCTTCTTATTGAAAATGAAAGATAACAGTCTGAAGTATAACTCCACCAAAAATCACGAATTTTGAAAATGTTTTACTATTTTTCAAGACGTGTGAAGTTAGGTGAAATCAGCAGTAAGAACGGGCAGAAAACAGTAAAGTAGTAAAAAGACAAGAACACCGAAGATTTTTCTGGTTTGGTCAATGTGACCTACTCCAGTCCGAATGAACACCTTTCATTAGATTTTAATATGGAATGAACACCAATACAACAAGAGCCAAGCTTGATCCTTGGGTTAAACACCAACCCTATTCAAGACTTAGATGATCACCTCTATGCAACATAGGTTGCAACACCTCTACCACCTATTGATGTAGCCTTATAATTTGGCTATTCAATCTTACAAAAACAACAAAAGAGGCATGTGCAATATAGCTAGACAACAACTATAAATGGAATACCTTAGCTACGCAAAGAATGAATCAAGAACAAGAGAAGAGAATAGCAAGAATGATCTTCAACTTTTGCTTTCAAGTGTGTCTTCTCTTCTTCATCTTTACCTCCTATTTATACTGTGAAATAGGCGTTGAAGATAAAAACTCATATGTGTCAATATCTTCATCTTCAAGTCTTAGTGGTCTTCACAATATTGGTTGGCCACATAAATACCTTGTACACCTGGCAACATAAAGAAACATGATTGGTCCACCTTGAAACTTTATATTGGCCAATTTCTCCACCATGGAATTGTCTTGATTATCCCTTGCAAAATGAAGATAATATGAGTATAATACTTCACAAGAATACCTCAACTTTTTGGCATGAGAATAGGGCATGTGAGGGCTGCCATTTGACTCAAAAAATTAGCTCCGACAAACCTTGTAGCCGTTGGCTACAAACTTGAATTTTCAATTGCCAACTAGCTTGTTTTTGGTTGATTCACTTGTCACCAAGTCTTACAGTGAAAAAAAATCATCTCCACCTGTATAGGGACGTTTTTGAGCTGAATATGCATGTACAACTTCAGATTTAATGAAGAGAAAATAATACATAAATGTTGACAAGATTATGTCAACATATAATATCAGAATTTCCACTTTTCTCCTTTATATGGTGTGATGAATTTTGCGCCAAGCATACCTTATAATCTCTGAAAAATGATGAATGAGAGCCTCCAATAACATATACATAAAAGTCTTTAAGAAGGAAAATAGAATGTGACACAAAATCGTCACATATCCAGATACCGTCGATAATATCATCAAATAAGATAATAGGATAGAAAATCACTAAATAATCTTCAAGAATACCATAAATAAACTCCAGAATGAAGATAATAAGATAATTAAGAGATTCTATTGAGTAAAATGACGAAACTGCCCTTCGGGAGTAAAATGACCAAAATGTCCCTGGTGAGAGAAAACTTGGAAAATGACCCCGATGGTAAGAAATAGATATAATAACACCTCTATAATGATAAATAAAAAATAATCAAGTCCTAGTATGACTTTCACCATGTCAAGTACCTAAAAGAATTCAAACTACCACTTTTGCCCTTTTTTGGTAAGTTGTAGAAACTTCCAGGGCATGTAAGTCACAAAGCATAATATTCATCAAATTCACATAATAACAATATAATAAATATATATGAATCATGTAGAAGTGAAACCAACCGTTTTATCACATTTTAGAAAAACTTTTCTAAAAAACCTTGGGCAAATTTGGTTCTCAATGTTGTAGCTAGGCATTCTCATATGCACTATTATATAATTTAATGTAGTCTTTGAAACGTTAATCAAGTGATACGATGTGTTATTAAATTCTTGGATCGGGTCCTGACCAAGATATCACTTATAGGTGTAACCTTGAAATCAAGAAAAAGCGCTTCAAGGAAACAAGTTAGTACTCTTGGAACTTGATTTTCTAAGAATGTTTTCCACGGTTAAGGTTAAAGAGGGATAGACGACGATATATGGCACCTTAGAGCATACTTAGAGGATTAGATAGTCTCTACACTTTAAATTGACTTGCACTTTTTTGTTTTGGTCTTTGTCTTTCAACTATTTGTGTATATCTACTGTGGACTATTTTAATATCGAAAGCTTTTGATTTATATTTAATAAAATCCATTCACTAGTACATATTCCTATTATTGTACTATCTATGCAGGTACATATAGAGCCGGGGGTCTCGCTGGAAGCAAACTCTCTATCCCTTGGGATGGAGGTATTGTTTGCCTGCCTCTTATCTTCTCCAGACTCTAGCGATAGCTTTTGTTGTCTTTGGGATATATTAGGTACGATGGTTGTTGTTGTTTTTTTCCACGGTTAAGTCAGTAAGTTTGGGAGAGATGATAAAATGATGCCCACTAGTAGTCAAAGTGGGGCTCACTTATTTCCAGCATGCTTTAGTATTCTATGTGAGAAATGATATCAGGAAGAATAGAGGGATCCTTGAAATATTTATCCATGACATTTAGCCAGTGTCCAAAGGCTAACAAGTCAACACACTCTTTCAATCATTAGGTTTTGGCATTGGAACACCTCAGGTAAAATTTGAAAAAATTATAGTTTTAATATGAAATAAGATACGCTTCAGAAAAATTCCAAAAACATGTAAGTCGTTATTGATAATGACACTTAAGACGTTCTAAAAATGGTGTCTAAGGGTCATCTCTTAGGGGGAATTAGTAAAATTGCATTGAGGAATCAAAACCACTCACCAAACCATTGTCCCTTAGACGCCATTAACAATGGCGCCTTAGACACCTTAGATGTTGTTATCAATGGTGCCTTAAGACAAACATGATTTCAGAAAACCACATTGCTGATAGTGCCTTGCAGGTGGCTCTTAGTTACCGTTAGCAATAGCGTCTCAAAGCGTCATATTCGTTATTATCAATAGCGCTTTATCTGTTTTGAAATTTCTTCAAAATGTAACCTATTTGTGAAATAAGTTAAAACTATAATATTTTTCAAAATTTCCCGCCCTCTTGAATTCCTTGAAGTAATCTATAAGTTCCATTTCATTCCTGTTCAGATTTATAGCAGCCATTTGCTGAATTGTAGGATTTGTAAGGCACCACTAGAAGGGAGGTTGAATAGTGGGTGCGGAAAATTTGGTTTTTAAAATATTTTGACCCAAAAACCCAACTTCTGAAAACATTTTCTGTTTTCAGATCCTGATTTGAAACTTTTGAAAGACTAGGTTACAGACCTTCCAAAATTCTGAAATTTGGAGAGATTCTACTCTCAGATGTTTTGAGTATCCCCTATAAATTTCAGATTAAAATTCAATCTCTAACCCTTTGAAAATACGTTTGTGGTAAGATTGTGCGAATCTGCCAGAAACAGTACTCCGAATTGAAAATTTTATTCCGAATAATTCGTAACTCCAAATGGTACGAAACTTTAATGACAAACCCCTTAAGATATTTATTTTAATGGGTTGAAACAGTTTTGAAAAATGCTTTTGGTAAGTATGTCAAATACGTTAATGTTCTCAACTTTTGCAAGTTTGAAAATTAGATTGTACTAGTCTCAGAACTATTAGCGTTCGATAGACTTATACTTATCCAAATGGGGGAAAACTTGCGCCAAATGAAACTTAAGAAATGTGGATATGTTGCTGCAAAGTTTTGTAATTTTTGAAAGTCGTTTACTATTTTTACGATTGTAGTGAAGTCGACGCAGAAACTGAAAACTGAAAGTAAAATGCTGACAGTAACGACACCAAGGATTTTATACTGGTTCGGTTAAATCAACCTACTCCACTATTTGAGGACACCTTCCTCTATTATCACTAAACAAACTTAACACCTTACCATAAGGGTTACTGGAGTTACACACCAACTCCACCCTTAAACAAACATTACAAGCAATCACACGATCACGAACACCACCACCGAACAAACGAAGGTTTGATCACACCTTGATCAACCTTTTACAACAATGAGGCGAGTATGGAGGTATGAACAAAGCCTATTCAATATGTTTGAATATAAGTAAAATAGGCTTGAGAGAAGAAGAAGAAGTAAGAAATGTAGAAGAAGAGAGTAGAGGCTTCTTTGCACTTGATGGAATATGAGAGTAGTCTTGCATTTGTGTGGCTCTCTTCTTTTACTTTTATTTGAGAGTGGTCGGCCTCCTTAGGGCTTTTCTTCACATTGAGAATTCTCTTTTATGTCCATGGAAGAATGCCTTGTATAGATGTGACACCATCTTGCTTACTTGGAACAATTTGATTGGATAAATGTCTTGACCTCGCTTACTTGGCACTTCATGATTGGTCAAACCTTGTCACCATTTAGTAGCTTTAAAAATCTTAGATTAACATCTAAAACATGTGAGAAATAAGGTTTAAAAACATTGCCAAATATTAAATAATTAATCCCAACAAATTAGGAAGCAAATTTGATCAATATTGAAGACAAAAATCGGCCACCACATTGTCTCACATGCTGAATTTTCAGCATGTGTTACATTTGCTACAAGGTTTGAATTGTTACCTTGTGTAGCTCCCTCCATTATGTCACTAACCTTGTATGGCTTAATCTCCACCAATCAAAATGTCAACTAAGCTGCACATAAGCTCCACCAAGCTGAGAATGGCGAGTATGATGTCTTGAACATGTGCTGAATTTTACTTTTGTAAACTTTGTCAAATATTGCACAATAATTACACACATATGGTATACTTTAATCGGTCCTAATTTGAATATTCTTGTACACTTTAATATGTCTTCAATATGTAAAAATTGTCTATATATATGTCACATGTCATGCCAAAAACATTCCATGTGTCGTGTTTGTAGAAAACCGAATTTTCGACTTTTGTCGATTACGTGATTTTTCTCCGATTAAATTCAAATTTTTTGCACATGTTATATATATTATGTTACACATAATATACATAAAATAAATTTAATATTCAGCTCTAATGGCTGACTTAAAGTGGGCGCCCCACGTGCTTAAAACTTGAATTTGGAATCTCCATAATTTGACCTTAATTGGGGGTGCTTTGTGTGTGCCAACATGGAATGATTTTATGACTGAATGTAACCTGTTAGCCACAAAATTTCTGGCTATTTTTGAAGTGTAGGAGCTGGCCATCTATATATGGCAAGTACGTGACACGTTGATGAAGTTTCGGTAGTCACCTGATACGACAATTTTTGGTTTACAACCTTGTAACGTGTCATAATAATTTTTTCATCACCGTGACTTATATCATATCATATAAGACTTTAATATACTCATAAATATGACGTAAATATAGTGGTGTGACATTGATGTACATTTGTAATATATGTAACGTGTCGGTAGTACGTCGGAATATATGTGTATTGTGCCTTTTTATACAAAATCTGAATATATATATATATATATATATATAACGTGTGATGCATATATATATATATAGATAGAAAGGATGACAGCGGCTCTGCAGACCTCCGGCGCTTAGCTATGGCGAAAGATCGCACCTTTTACCTTAATTCAACGTTGATCTTGCTTTTTCCTCTGATCAGATACCGTAACACATTGAATCTTCTCTTGCGGCGCATTTTATTGCAATATTCCAAAAGCTTGCATTGATCCAACAATGGCTGATGCGCCATTGCAGAAAAAACTTTCGCGGAAGCACTAGCCCCTACTCATATGGAGTCCGCCGCAACAATCAGACCCATATCACGCTATAAAGGTATGCCTTCTATCACATTCACAAATGAGGAAGTTGATCGTTACTCTATTCCGTTCAAATATACTCTCGTGGGATCTTTCTGGCATGGTCGGCCCAATATGAAGCAATTATCATCCTGCATGGAAAGAATTGGTTATAAACAGACCCCTAAAGTAGGTTTGATAGATGATCAGCATGTTATCTTAACCTTCCATCATCAAGAAGATTATCAGCGGTGTTTTTTACGTCGTTCATGGACGGTTAATGGATATACAATGAGGGTGACGAAATGGACACCGGACTTTGACCCCAAGATTGATAAACCGATAGTCCCTCTCTGGGTATCCATTCGGGGGATGCCATTGTACTTGCAAAATAAATCTGCTTTATGGGACATAGCTCATATGATTGGATTGCCCTTAAAAATGGATTCCGCAACATCTAATGGCTTACGCCCATCGGTTGTACGATTGTGTATTGAAGTTGATATTTCTAAATCGTTACCAACCCGATTGCATATTCAAGGAGGAGATAATGTCATATATCCAACAGTGGAATATGAAAATGTACCACTTTTCTGCACTACCTGCCGCATCCTCGGACATGAAGCCCAGGACTGCAGTCCAACAAATGATAATCAGCAGGAACCAGAAATCCATGCAGAACATAACCAAACACGAGTACCAAAACAGCCTAAAAGATGGACTCCAAAAAAGAACAAGTCAGCCAAGTCACAATTGATTGACGAAGACACTGAAGATGATCAGCATGCAGAGGAACATGATTTTTTACCAACAAATGACCAGGCTTTCCCGCTACCACAAGATAATCATACAATACAAGACGAATCCGAAGCAGTTGCAGATGAGCCTCCTCCCTCAAATGTGGACACAAGAGATACAACTCTCTTACCTCAAATATCCGACCGCCAAGACTTGTCCAAGATAGATGCATCATTAGGTCACGCACCAGAAGAAGGGGATGATATGCTACACGCCACAAACTCTGATTCAGAAATTTACATGCAGCATACTGAGCAGCTCCATACAAACACTCGACAACCTGTTATATTACAGCCACACAACCCTTCACATGAAAACCCCTGCACACAGATTACCCAAAGTCATCTTGCAGATGAAACTGATGCTGTTTTAGCTGCCCAGAGTAGTTCTTTTCCTCATGCCACGGCCCAACTGATAAATGAGATGGCAGACCCTATACCCATCTCCCGAAGACGCCGAACAAAATAGGAGATGCTAGGCACCTACAACCAGCCTTCAGAACGTCAGACAAGATCTTCAAACTTACCCTCCTCCTCCACTCAATGAATTGTCTCATATGGAATGTCAGGGGAATTGCGAACTCTTTAGTTCGCATTCGTAAGCTTGTCAAAACACACAAACTACCATTATTAGTTCTAATTGAGCCTAAAAAAGATCCTATTCATTTGGCTCGAATTCAACGCAGGCTACATTTTTCACATTCGGACGTAACTTGTAGGGACAAAATTTGGATATTTTGGTCTCAGGATTCACTCCGACATGTATGTACGATATATGATGAACAATGTTTGCATTTCAAGTTTCAAATTGTGGGAACAGAGATTGTTCTGTGGTTCACACCAGTTTATGGCATGCACACCGTGACTGACCGTCGTAGACTATGGTATTCATTACAAAATCACCATGCTAATAATAGCGAACCTTGGTTAATTGGTGGAGATTTCAATACTTATCTATCAGTTGCGGAACATGATGGACTCTCTACCCCATCTATGTCTTCATTAGATGATTTCAACGACTGTGTGACGGCTTGTCATTTAATTGATCTGCCATACGCAGGCTCTGCTTATGCGTGGACAAGTGGTCGTGGGCTGGGCATTGTTCGCAGAAGGTTAGATCGGATGCTATGTTCAGATTCCTATAACAATCTGTTCGCTAGTCTGAGTGTTAAACACCTTCCACGATTAACATCTGATCATTCTCCGCTGCTCCTGCAATTGTCACTAACAACATCCAATGGTCCAAAATCATTCCGTTTTCAGAATATGTGGGTGGAGCACAAGGAATTTCTTATATTTGTCAAGGCAACATGGGATTCATATCCAACCACAGGTGGCATGCGAGGCTTATATAATAAACTGCAATCCCTTAAAAAGGATTTGTGCAATTGGAATATCACAGTGTTTGGAAATGTTTTTGATCAGTTATCACATCTGGAACGGGAACTTAGAATCAGTGAGGCAGCTTTTGATGCACAACCAACGCCAGCTACACGCACAAAGTACCATGCTATACAGGCGGAATACAAATTAGCAGAACGCAAAGTAGAGTTGTTTTGGTCTCAGAAAGCACGTCAAAAATTGATTGCAGAAGGCGATGCTAACACTTCCTATTTCCATAACATAGTACGGGATCGACATATTCGTCAAGCCATCACCAAAATACATGATACGCAGGGCACGCCTATTGATACACAGCAAGGCATTCAACATGCTGCGGAATCATATTACAAACAATTATTTACAGCAGATACAATTATTGACGATGATACTATTCTACAATACATACCTCAACTTGTAACAGAATCAGAAAATCAACAATTGACAGCCTTGCCAACTCAAGCAGAGGTAAAAGAGGCCGTTTGGTCGTTGGATCCCAAAAGTGCACCTGGTCCAGATGGTTATAATGGCTACTTTTTCCGTACATGTTGGGACATTGTTAAACTGGATGTTCACAAAGCTATGCAGGAATTCTTTCTTGGCCTTCCAATGCCAAAAGCAATGGGGAGTACGTTAATTGTCTTGCTGCCAAAGTCACCCGCACCACGCTCATTCTCAGATTACAGACCCATAAGCCTGGCAAATTTCATATCTAAGCTGGCTACGCGTATTATTGCAACACACATCCAACCACTTCTACAAAAGCTCATAACGGAGGAACAAGCTGGTTTTGTAAAAGGAAGAGATATAGCTGATCAGATTGTTATGGCTCGCGAAATGGTTCATTTGCTGGATACCAAAGTCAGAGGCTCCAATGCGATAACAAAATGGACATGATGAAGGCATTTGATAGAGTCAGTTGGACATTCTTAGAAATTTGGTTTTTCTAGTGGTTTTATCAAGCTGATATTTAATCATCTCAGAGGGACATATATTTCTATATTGATCAATGGCATCCCATCTGGTTTTTTCCAGCCTTCAAGAGGGGTTAAACAAGGAGACCCCTTGTCACCTATACTTTTCATATTAGCTTCGGAGGCATTTTCAAGGGGTCTTAACAGCTTAGTCTCCAGGGGAATCATCTTGCCTTTTGCTGCGGGTAGATCAAAAACAATATCCCATTTGGATTTTGTGGATGATCTCTTAATATTCATCAATGGTGGATTACGCAATTTAATAAAGTTTAGAACATTCTTGGAGCAATATCAGGTAGCATCGGGTCAAGCGGTTAATTTCCAAAAGAGTCACTTTGTTCTAGCATCATACTTGTCCCATGCACAGACTCACAGAATGGAGCAAAGCTTGCATATGACGGCAGTGTCATTGCCAATTAAATATTTAGGTGTTCAGTTGCACAAAGGTAAGGAACGACTCTCCCACTTTGTTAGTCTACTCTCTTCAATCCAAGCTAAATTGAATATGTGGCAAAATAAGTTTCTCAATCACGCTGCCCGTTTGATCTTGATCAAGCATGTTTTGGCTTCCATTCTATTACATGTCCTAGCAGTAAGTAGATTACCACAAAGTGTACTACGCATCATTACTCGCTGGATGGTCAAATTTTTTTGGGGTAGTACATTCACTCACACTCGGTATTCTTGGGTCTCCAGTGATAAATTATTCGGGCCAACAAATGAGGGAGGACTTGGTCTACGGAAATCAGATGATATGCAGCTTGCTTACTCTTGTAGATTATGGTGGAAATATCAACAAAATAACACTTTATGGAGCATGTTTTTTCATTCTCGATACACCAACTGCAGCTCATATACCTTTCGGATCACAGACTCCCCAATATGGAAGCGAATATGTAGAATACACCCAATATGTGATCAAGCTTTGGCCACAGAGCAGTACACCATTCGTGCAGCGTATGATCATGTACGACATGTGCGGAATACGTGCCTCTCACACAAATATATCTGGAATAAGCATATACCTCCAAATATACGAGTGTTTCTATGGCGTTTATATCACAAGGCCATTCCTCTGCCTGAGAATCTGCAAAAGTTTGTTTGCATTCACCCAACTCAATGTCCTTTTTGCTTACAAGCACGGGTCACAATGGATCATATACTTTTGGATTGCCCAGAAGTTGCAGACGTCTGGAACGTGTATACTTCCTATTTGGATGGTCCTCCCATGACAGCAAAAACAATACAACAACGTCTTCTTGAATGGTGGATCTCAACTAAAGTTAAGACCCTTAAAGGCATCTTACGTATCGTGGCACCTTCTTACATTGCTTGGGAACTATGGAAATGCTATACTTCGATTATGTATGGGGATGGACATTGGAGAAAATGGACTGTAATTGAAACCATACGGCGGAGTATATATGATTGGGTATCAGTCCAAAAAGGTAAAAAATTTGCATCCCCAGACAACGGACTCATTGCAACGGGATTAAGCCCAACAATCTACACTCCTAGAGTCAAGATAATCAAATGGCATCAACCTCCACCGGGTAGATTGAAGCTAAACACGGATGCAGCACATAGTATACACACGGCAGCGGCAGGAGCAATTTTGCGTGACAGCAACGGTGCATTCTTAGGAGCAATAGCTTTTCACTTACCACTATCATCACCAGCAATTGCAGAGTTTCAAGCAGCATACATCAGTTACCTTTTCTTTGCAGCGCAGTGGGCATCAATAGATATCAAGGTTGATGCTCAAGGAGTCCTTTCAATGGTCCACAACACAATTCAGCAGCATACCTTAATATTTAAAGCGCTATTGATATCAAGAGCATCGGAGATAACATATGTTCCTAGGGAGGCCAATCAGCCGACACATTTTCTCGCACAATATGGTCAGCATCGACAGCAACTTACCATATTCACAACAGTAGCTGCCCTACCACCATTAGTTCGAGCAAGATATCAAACTGAAAGTACTCTACATATTCGCAATGGGCACAGCTCTTGATCAATCTAGTTGCCCTTATCATATGATATGGGCAACGCGGGTACGCATGCTCTCCTCTATCATACTACTACACTGCGGCATACTTCTTCCACATATTGCACACTCCATAGCATCGTTACCCATATCAACCGATATGGGTAACCTGGGTAACTTCTCCACCACAGAAATTTGCTGCACTTTGCAAGATATAACTGTTGTTTCATATAGCTTTTGTCACACTCCTAATCCTTTTTTATGTTTGTGCATGGAACCTGGAATGCAATGGCAACATCGGAGGAACATACATTGGCGACTTCAACAGCGACTGCAACATGTTGCACCCTTGCAACTTACGTACCCAACACGATTATATTCTTTATATTCATGCAATTACACCAATCATATAAATATGTACGCTTTTCCCTTCGCCAAGGTTTTATCCACAAGGGTGTTTTTACTTGGCAAGGTTTTAATGCGGCATATCGTATATGATTGGAGGCATCAACTTATATGTTCGTTATACTATTATTTTGTTTTCATTGATGCTCATTGTAATATGGTATTCCTCCGCCATAAGTGAGGCATAATAAAATCATTTTTCCCGATAAAAAAAAGTATATAACATGTGATGAGAAGTGGGAGTAGACTCTCCATTTCCATGTTTGTTGTCATCATGTCTTCTCCAAATATATCTCCATTTAATGAACTACTTACTTCATTTAACTAAGTGCTTCCCTTAATGAACTAGTTTAGTTCATTAATGGTTGCACCTGAAAATAGTTCACAACAAATGTTTGCCATTTGATATAGGCTTTAAAGCTTCATGGCTTGTTAGTACGGCAATGTTACGTATAAAGTATATAAGGCAAGTTTGTCACAAAAAAGTGTCAAGGAATAAAATTGTGTCATGCATTTCTTTGACACGCGTTATTTAAATCATGTATTTTGTGAATCACTCAAACTCTTTTTCTCTATAATCTCGCCCTTTTGATGACTTACAAAATAACCTTAGTTCATGATTTAAATTTAAACGCTCCCCCTCAAATCGTGCAGAAATTCAAATTTTGAATTTTTAATTCTCTTCCCCTTGATTTTTGCAATCAATCACTCTCGCTCCCCCTAAAATCATGCAGTCAATCACTCTCGCTCCCCCCTAAATCATGCACTCTCTCTCCCCTTTATTTTGGAAATAAAATCAAAAGCGCATGTAAAGATGGAAAGACATATCAAGCTATATCAAATCAGCAGAAATCATGCCTAATTTTGAGCGTAGATTTTCGTACGTGGTTTGATTTAGTGCCTTAGTGAATATGTCGGCTACTTGTGCTTTAGTGCCTACATGTTCTATAACAGTATCACCATTATTCACGTGATCACGAAGAAAGTGATATCGTACTTCTATGTGCTTTGCCTTAGAGTGTAGTACAGGGTTCTTAGAAAGATTTATAGCACTCATACTATCACAATAAATAGGAGTGCGATTTACCGTGATACCAAAATCAGAGAGTTGTTGTTTTAACCATAAGAGTTATGTGCAACAAAGACTAAGTGCCATGTATTCAGCTTCAGTAGTAGATAATGCCACACTTCCTTGCTTTTTCGAAAACCATGATATTAATGAATTTCCTATCAATTGACAAGTGCCACTTGTACTTTTTCTATCTATTTTGCATCCGTCATAATCCGCATCAGTATATGCATGCAAATCAAATTTACAATTCTTGTCATACCAAATTCCTAAGGCAGGGGTGTGCTTAATATATCGAAATATTCTTTTTACAGCATTATATTAAGACACTTTAGGTTGGCTTTGAAAACGTGTGCATATATATACACTAAACATGATATCGGGTCTACTTGCGATGAGATAAAGCAAAGAGCCAATCATATACCTATACAAACCATTATCAAAATCTTTTCTATTTTCATCTTTATCTAATTTAGTGGTGACACTCATAGGGGTGGGGGATGGTTTCAAGTTCTCAAAATTGAACTTTTTAATCATGTCTTTCACATATTTAACTTGACTTATATGGATGGTCTTTACTAGTTTGTTTAATTTGCAAGCCAAGAAAGTAATTCAATTCACCAACTATAGACATTTCAAACTCGGATTTCATACAAATTTTAAATTCTTCAACAAGTTTATGAGACGTAGATCCAAAAATGATGCCATCAACATAAATTTGAATGATGAGTAAATCCAATTTATCTTATTTCAAGAATAAGGTGCTATCTATGGTGCTTCTTTTAAATCCATTTTCTAGAAGAAAAGTAGCAAAACGATCATACCAAGCTCTAGGTGCTTGTTTTAATCCATATAGTGCCTTCTTTAATTTGTACACGTGATCGGGATACTTCAAATCTTCAAAGCCAGGTGGTTGCTTTACGTATACTTCTTCTTGTATAAACCCATTTAAAAATGCACTTTTTATGTCCATTTGATAGAGTTTAAAATACTTCATGCAAGCAATAGCAAGTAATAGTCGTATGGCTTCTAAACGTGCTACTGTGCAAATGTTTCGTCGTAGTATATTCCTTCTTCTTGATTATATCCTTGTGCTACAAGTCTCGAGTGGTTTCTAACAACTTTACCTTCTTCATTGATTTTATTTCTAAAAACCCACTTTGTGCCTATTATTTTCTTATCTTGTGGTCGTGACACTAAATCCCATACATCATTTCTTGTGAATTGATTTAATTCATCATGCATAGCATCAATCCAAGAAGAATCACTCAAGGCATCAAAAATGTTCTTAGGTTCAATTTCGGATATCATAGCATGAAATTGGTTTATTTCATCCAGATTTATTCTCCTACGTGGTCGAACACTTTGGGTTATATCGCCTATAATGAGATCGTGTAGGTGATCTTTATACATCTTGGTTGATTATTTTTTAAGTTCTCTTGCATTTCTAAGTGATCATGCATTTCTAGGATGTCCGATTCATCATGCACGACACTTTCTTCTACATCATCTAACACGGGCTTTAGTTCAAATTCGTTGGCATATTCTTTATCTTTTTAAGACTCGAAAATTCATTAAACTTCACATGAATAGATTCTAAAATTTGTCTAGTGATAGGATCATAACATCTATATGCTTTAGAATTCACAGAATATCCAACAAAGATGCATTCAATCGATTTAGATTCAAATTTATCTATATTGTCCTTTGTATTCAAAACAAAACATTTTCAACCAAACACACGAAAGTAATCAATTTTAGGCATGCGATCATTTACTACTTCATATGGAGTTTTATTTATTTTCTCTCTAATTGACAAGCGATTAACTATATAGCATGCACAATTTACGGCTTCCGTGCACAAAAACCTATGCAACTTATTTTCACAGAACATGGTTCTAGCAATTTCTTGTAGTGTCCTATTCTTTCTTTCGACTACTCCATTTAATTGTTGTATTCCAGGTGGCGAAAACTCGTGTTTAATTTCTTTTTCTTCGCAAAACGCAATCATGACCTTGTTTTTAAATTCGCCGCCTCTATCGCTTCTAATCTTTTTCACATTCAAACCATATTCATTTTCAAGTTGTTTTATTAGTTTCGCATTTTCAATGGCACTATCATCTTTATTTGCAAGAAATAAAGTCCATGTATAGCGAGAAAAATCATCAACAATAACACATGCATAATAGCGTCCACCAAGACTCTTAGTACGACTAGAACCAAACAAATCAATGTGTAGTAATTCTAAAACTCTAGACGTGCTAATTTCGTTTTTGGGTTTAAGTGACTCGCGCATTTGTTTGCCTTTAATACAAGATTCACACAACCGAAAGTTGTCTAAATAAAGTTTAGGCAATCCTCGTATTAGGTTCTTTCGTTGAAGTTTTTCAAGCGTTGAAATGCCAATGTGTCATAATCGCATATGCCATAAATTTACGTTAGGTTCATTTGACATAAAACATTTAACTTTAGCGTCTAACATGTCATCCATGGAAAGTGAAAAAATATTTCCTTCTCTTTTTCCTTTTAATACTGTTTCTCTGTTTTAGTTTATTATGTTGCAATATGGATGAGTGAAACACACATCAAAACCGTTGTCAATAAACTGTGAGATGGTAAGTAGATTATAGGGTAGATGACTTACTAAGAAAACGTCGGAGATTTGAAGAGTACTCGGGCTTTCGATTGTACCTTTTCCTTCTTCCTTCATTGTTGTCTCCAAAGGTCACCGATCCACCTTTTGTAACCTTCTTCAACTTTGAGAACAAGCTCGGGTCACCCGTCATGTGCCTCGAGTAACCACTGTCAAGTAACCACTTGACTAATGTGCCTTTACATGTATGGGTTCCCTGTAATGTGCAACAACGATTTAGGTAACCTTTTATTTTGGGTCCTTACGAGTTAGTTATTCACCCCTTTGTAAGACTGTCTTTCGGTACCCATACTTGGGTGATCTTTCTCGGTCTAGCAAATGGTGAGAATGTAGATGAAGAAGCAATATAGTAGACATGAGGTGAGAATATATTTTGCCTTTGGCCAAGTATTCCCTTATGAACGTTGTATGGTTGTCGTTTTTGATATGTTCTTGTGTTTGTGTGTATAGTGCGTGATCTAGATATATGTCATGTATGCATTGATGATTTCTTCTCATATCTATACGGCACATAATTATATCTTGTATGATATGAAAAAGAAGCATGATGAGATGAAGGGAAAGGGGGTCTAGGCTTCTTCTTAGGCGCCACATGTATCTTGGGTGCATCTATTTTCTTAGAAGGAATGAATTTGGTAGGGTTATTTAATGTCGCGCTTTTCTCAATGTATCCTAATCCGGTTTTATAACTATCATGTTTTTGTGACGAAATGATGCGATCTAGCATGTTTGTTCCCGTGTCAAATTATTTCACCATTTTCTCTAAATCCGTATTCCTTGATTTCAAATTTGAAATCTCAGAATTCATTTCATTATTTTGTGTCGTTAATTATGAGATCTCTAATTTTAATGCATTGATGATGCAAGACAACTCTTCTTTTGAATCGTTTAATTGAGAAACAAGGTTCGTGTTAGAAGATTCTAACAACTTCTTGTTTTCAATTAATCGCTTCTTTTTTTTTGCGAGAGTCTTTTTGAATTGATGAAATTCTAAATATTGACTAAATAGATCATCATATGAAGGTTCAGAATCAGAGTCAGAATCAGAAGATACCTCGTTTGATGCTTTGGATACAAAGCATACTTGAGCCGTCTCTTCTTCCGTATCAGTTTCAGAGTCGGATGTGTCATTCCAAGTGTAAGCCTTGAGAGCTCTTCTCCTTTGTTTAGGTTCTAGACGAGTCTATTTTTGGTCCGATCCTTGTCAAGGTCTTTGTTTGTTTGTTTGTCCTTGTTAGGACAGTCATATGACAAGTGTCCAAGTTTCCTGCATTCATAACACTTTACGTCCTTGTTATTAGTTTTATTTTTATTTCGTTTAATCGAAGTAGTCTTAGGTTTGTTTTTAAATGACTTTCTCATAAATTTTCTCCAACCTTTAGCCAATAGTATTAGATCATCATTGTCTGATTCAGAATCACTATCATCTACATGATCGGAAGAAGTAGAGACGTATTCATTTGATTTAAAGGCAATAGTCTTACCTTGTTTTGACGTTGATTCTGTTTTCCTTAATGTAATTTTGTTTTCGTATACCTTTAGCGATCCGATCGGTTCCTCCATTTTTATTGATTTCGTTTCTTTACTCTCCTCAATTGCTGTGACTTTAGGGTCACATTCGGATGGGAGACTTCTTAATACCTTTTGGACCTTTTCCTGCGTAGAGAAAACTTTGCCAAGAGACTCAAGAGAATTATAAATGTTAGTAAATCGTAAATCCATATCAATAATAGATTCATTTGGCAATAATTTGAAGGACTCAAGAGTGGATATAAGCATATTTATTTTAGACTCCTTAACTTTGCTAGTCCCTTCATGTTTCATCTCAAGTATTCTCCACATCTCTTGAGTACTAGAGCAATTAGACACGTAACTTGATTCACTTTTACTTAGCCCGTTTAAGAGTAGTTGCATGGCTCTAGCATTCATACTTAGTCTCTTTTTGTCATCACTAGTGTATTCTTTTTTTGGTTTTACAACTTCTAGTGTGACACCATCAACAGTAGATAATTTAGATGAAACGAATGGACCGTCTTCTATAATAGACCACAAACAATATCAATAGCCATAAGAAAGAGTTTCATTGTAAGTTTCCTTGGGATAAAGGACTCACCATCAAAAAGAGGAGGTCTTTGACTCGACATACCTTCTTGCTCGGGTTTGAAGCTAGTGGTTGACATCTCACTTAGATCGTTGAATCTCATTGTTGTGAGTGTGTCTGCGCTCTGATACCACTTGTAGGACCTGCAAGGCACCACTAGAAGGGGAGGGGTTGAATAGTGGGTGCGAAAAATTTGGTTTTTAAAATATTTTGACCCAAAAACCTAACTTCTGAAAGCAGTTTCTGTTTTCAGATCCTGATTTGAAATGTTTGAAAGACTAGGTTACAAACCTTCAAAAATTATGAAATTTTGAGAGCTTCTACTATCGGATGTTTTGAGTATCACCTAAAAATTTCAGATTAAAATTCAACCTCTAACCCTTTGAAAATACGTTTGTAATCAGATTGCGCGAATCTGCCAGAAATAGTACTCCGATTTGAAAACTTTATTCTGATTAATTCGTAACTCCAAATGGTCTGAAACTTTAATGATAAACCCCTTAAGATATGTATTTTAATGGGTTGAAACAGGTTTGAAAAATGCTTTTGGTAAATATGTCAAATACGTTAATGTTCTCAACCTTTGCAAGTCTGAAAATCAGATTGCACTAGTCTCAGAACTATTAACGTTTGATAGACTTATACTTATCCAAATAGGGTGAAACTTGCGTCAAATGAAACTTAAGAGGATGGATATGTTTCTACAAAGTTTTTTAATTTTTGAAATTTGTTTACTATTTTTACGATTGTAACGAAATCAACGGAGAAACTGAAAACTGGAAGTAAAATGCTGACAATAACGACACCAAGGATTTTATACTGGTTCGGTTAAATCAACCTACTCCAGTCTTCGAGGACACCTTCCTTGGTTATCACTAAATAAAATTAACACCTTACCACAAAGGTTACTTGAGTTACACACCAACTCCACCCTTAAACGAACGTTGCAAGCAATCACACGATCACGAACACCACCACCGAATGAACGAAGGTTTGATCACACCTTGATCAACCTTTTACAACAATGAGGCGAGTATGGAGGTATGAACGAATACTATTCAATATGTTTGAATATAAGTACAATAGACTTGAGAGAAGAAGAGGAAGTAAGAAATGTAGAAGAAGAGAGTAGAGGCTTCTTTGCACTTGATGGAATATGAGAGTAGTCTTGCATTTGTGTGGCTCTCTTCTTTTACTTTTATTTGAGTGTGGCTGGCCCCCTTAGGGTTTTTCTTCACCTTGATAATTCTCTTTTATGTCCTTGGAAGAATGCCTTGTATAGATGTGACACCATCTTGCTTACTTGACACAACTTGATTGGATAAATGTCTTGGCCTTGCTTACTTGGCACTTCATGATTGGTCCAACCTTGTAACCATTTAGTAGCTTTAAAAATCTGAGACTAACATCTAAAACATGTGACAAATAAGGTTTAAGAACATTGCAAAATATTCAACAATTAATCCCTACAAATTAGGAAGCAAATTTGATCAATATTGAAGACAAAAATCAGCCACCACATTGTCTCACATGCTGAATTTTCAGCATGTGTTACATTTGCTACAAAGTTTGAATTGTTACCTTGTGTAGCTCCCTCCATTATGTCACTAACCTTGTGTGGCTTAATCTCCACCAATCAAGATGCCAACTAAGCTCAACATAAGATCCACCAAGCTTAGAATGGTGTGTATGATGTCTTGAACATGTGCTGAATTTTACCTTTGTAGACTTTGTCAAATATTGCACAATAATTACACACACATGGTATATTCCAATCAGCTATAATTTGAATATTCTAGTACACTTTAATATGTCTTGAATATGTAAAAAGTGTCTAGATATATGTCACATGTCATGCCAAAAACGTTCCATGTGTTGTGTTTGTAGAAAACCGAATTTTCGACTTTTGTCGATTACGCGATTTTTTCCGATTAAATTCAAACTTTTTGCACATGTTATATATATTATGTCACACATAATATACATAAAATAAATTTAATATTCATCTCTAATGGCTTACTTAAGGTGGGCGCCCCATGTGCTTAAAAATTGAATTTGGAATCTCCACAATTTGGCCTTAATTGGGGGTGATTTGTGTGTGCCAACATGGAATGATTTTATGACTGAATGTAACCTGTTAGCCACAAAATTTCTGGCCATTTTTGAAGTGTAGGGACTGTCCATCTATATGTGGCAAGTACGTGACACGTTGATGAAGTTTCGGTAGTCACCCGATACGACAATTTTCGGTTTACATTCTTGTAACGCGTCGTAATAATTTTGTCATCACCATGACTTATATCATATGATATAAGGCCTGAATATACTCATAAATACTAGGTAAATATAGTGGTGTGACATTGACATACGTGTGTAATATATGTAACGTGTCGGTAGTACGTCGGAATATGTGTATTGTGCCTTTTTATATAAAATCTTAATATATATAATATATATATATATAACGTGTGATGAGAAGTGGGAGGAGACTTTCTATTTTCATATTTGTTGCCATTATGCGTTCTCTAAATATATCTCCATTTAATAAACTACTTAGTTCATTTAACTAAATACTTTACTTAATGAACTAGTTTAGTTCATTAATGATGGCACCTAAAAATAGTTCAAACAGCACAAATTTTTGCCATTTGATGTAAGCTTTAAAGCTTCATGGCTTGTTAGTACGGCAATATTATATATAAAGTATATAAGGCAAGTTTGTCACAAAAACGTGTCAAGTAATAGAATTGTGTCATGCATTTCTTAAACACGCGTTATTTAAATCATGTATTTTGTGAATCACTCAAACTCTTTTTCTCAACCGGCATATCTTTCCTCACGTTGTTACATCTATATTTAAGCATTTAAGGTCACAAAGAAAATCATAAAGTGATCATACTTAGAAATTCAAAGTTATGCCTAACGAATTGGCGCCATATCTTTCATATGCCGCGGTGACACAAAAGCTCTTGGCTAAAGAGTCAACGAGGAATCGTATACATAATAACAAAAGTGGAATAACTAAATTTATTAGAGGCAACATCACGTTCCAATGCAAATAACCAACAATGGATCTTGCTACTTGTTTCATGAGGAATCAAGCAATATCATCACAAAACATATAAAGTCGCTATTCATCTCTCATGATATTACCATATCATGTAAAAAATAAATAAATCATTATACTGTTGGGATTAATTCGTGACATGTGTGATGCGCAGCACGTTGTTTAAGTATACACGAATTAATCATAAGGTAGACGTTATGTATGATAATTTTATATGTCACGTAATAATATTAATTATTGCGCAAAGACATCCACATGTTAAGTGATCATCAGGCGTGTTCGTGGATGTATGTATGGTCTAAAATAGAAACCCCGAATAAGTAAAAAGACATATGGTCAGAGACCGGGATGGATGGATTCAAAGTGCAACGACTATAAAGTGTACAATGTCTGGTACCCAAAGGGCGACAACTCACGTGTGGTCAGTAGAAAAATGTTGGTACATATTATTAAATATTAAATATTAGATAGTAATATTTATTATTAAATACGAAATAATATTTACTAGTGGATAAAGATCACTTGATGATAACATCAAGTATATCCTCCTCAGGTTATTGAGTAGAGAAAAAGGAAAATGATTTGGTTTTAAACATAACTCTGAATCCTATCACCATCAGGATTCTCCTTGTATTTAAATCTAGGAGGCTTTCACGTCCTCACACATTCAAGCAATAAACCGTTGGCCATAGAGGATGCAAGTGGGGCAGTGCCAACCTTTTCTACACAACCACACTGCCTAGCCTCTCCATTGGGTGAGGTAGTGAATTGTTGAATCCGTTCAAGGGGTGCAACAACAATTGGTGGGAGGTTGTGAATCTTTGGATCACGCCAGATTCATCAAGCATCAGCAGCGTACGTGGTGAACAGATCAACATCAAACATGGAGTAAGGTAAAATTCTGCCTTTTATAATTTGGCCCAGTGATTCGATTAAACTTTCTTTATTCAGAAATTTATTAAATAAATCCAACAAGTGGTATTAGAGTGGGTTTAATCCGAATCACTTTTCTTAATCTTTTCATGATTGAAAAAAAATACGTGTCAAAAATTTTTTTTACTGGAATAAAATTCTGGTGGAAAAAGATACTGTTTATTTAATATAAGAACAAACTGCCCCTTTTTTGTAACCCAAAGAGATGCTGCTCTAGTGGTAGCGTGCCCTTCTGCCACAGCAAGTTCACAGGTTCGAAACCTGCTGGCGATATTTTTCTAGAACTTTTTGCTCCTAACATGCCTGGATCTCGTATCCGCATTTAACCCGGTCCGACCAGGTTCAAAAATTGGGCTTCGGCCCAATAAAAAATAAAAAAGGAAAATTCATATTTCAGAATAGGCTGGGCGGGTCCGACCTGGTCCTGACCCGATTCAGATTGGGCTTCGGCCCGATTTCAGCAAATAACAAAAAAAGGAAAATAAGACTAATGGGGTGAGTCCGACCTGACCCGCGGTCCGACCCGGCCCTCCCCCTTTAAATTACAGTTTTTTTATTTTTTATTTTTTATTATTATTTTAGATAAAGTAAATAATAATTTTCATCATTATTATTTTAACGTTTCTTTTAAAGATAATAAAGTAAATAATAATGACAATAATTCAATTATTATTGTTATTAATTTAAGATTATTAAGGAAAATAGTAATAATAATAAATTATTCTTATTATTTTTATTATTTTAAAGTTTTCTAAAAGGAAATAAAGTAAATAATAATGATAATAATTCAATTAGTATTGTAAATATTTAAAGATTATTAAGGAAAATAAGTATAATAATCAATTATTATTATTATTATTATTATTATTATTATTATTTTAAAGAAATCCAAAGTAATAATAATTAAGTACAAAGTTTAATTCTGGTGATTACATTATTTGTTTATTATGTATTTATTTGTTCATTCATTTATTTATGTTATTTGTTCATGTTAATAAATGAATAGATACAAGTAGAACAAGTTATTGCGTGGGATTTTTAAAATGACCCGATTTCAAGTTGCATGGTCAGGGCTTTGACCTAAACCAGAAGGATTTAATGCTACCCCTAAAAGTAAAAAATTAAAGAAGGGGATTATTAAACCGATCATGACCTGGACCCGAACCTAACCCAATCAAGACTCGAATCTTTTTTGGCCCAGTTTGACCGAGTTCAACCAATTTAATTCGATAGGTTGAGCTGACTTTTTTGACCAACACTAACCCGTACTATTCGGGTTTATCAATCAATGCGGTTTAAATACTCATGATAGATGACTCATTGAGTTGTGATAAAAACACTGTACACATAATTCTGTCTAAGAAAGCCGGTTCTTAAGAGAAACCATTTATGACTCCATCGATGGCCCGGGAATCATATGGAATGGCAATACACAATTATGGAAAGTGGGTATTACCGAATAGGTTTATCTCACACTTAATATGACTCATCATAAGGTTATATCACTTGTTAAATTGATTGATAAAGATATTGTTTTCTTAAATCGTAAAGAGAACCAAGCTTGATTCAAGGTGGTTCTTATTTGAACCGTAAAGGGAATCAAGCTAGTTCAAATTTGTTTAAGCAAAGAAAAGACATACACCACAATGTATGTTGAGGTCAAGCATGCACAGTACATTGAAAAAGGTCAGGCAGAAAACTGTGGGATCGCTTAGAAACATAAAGTTACACGATTTAGCAAATGTGGGGCATTAATATGATCTCCTTAAAATGCGGCAATCATATTATCACCACTTCATTTGTTATGATCATGAAGGACACGTATGTGTTAGGTGTAATCATTGACCGGTCCAAAGGAAGGCGTGATTTTCGAAAGCACATATGAGCAAGATAGTGGACCTAAATGGGTCCGACGGCGAAGCTTTGATGCATAGGTTAACTCATCGGCCCAAAAGAAGGTGGTTAACCCATGCTTAGAGAGCCGTTACATTACCACTACACCCAATTGTTAGAAGACATTGGGATGACTCCAAAGAGCCCTGATGTTGAAACACAATTGGTAGATGGAATTAAGGTTCTATTTTGATTTTGAATTTATTATGTAGTTTAAGATCACATGTATTGTGTATTTACTTCTGCGTCTTGTTTTCTTTTCAGTAATGACGTCTAACATTAAAGACATTTCTACATTGAACGGTTCAAACTATAAGCAGCGGAAAGATCAACTCGCGATTTTTCTGGGGATTATTGATCTTGACACACGTTACAGATAGACCGCCCAGCTGTGCTAACAGATGATAGCACATGTGAGGAAAAAGCTAACATGGCATGCTAGATCCGATCAAATCGCATGTGTCTTATGATCATGCAAAAGACTATCCCTGAGTGATTTAAGGGAGACGTTTTTGAAACCACGATGGCTAAAGAATTTTTGCCGATCTCGAGCAATGGTTTGTTAAGAATGAGAAAGATGAGGCAGACAATCTCTTAAAGAACTTATGCTCGAAACAGTACCGTGGTAATGACAGCATAAGGGAGTACATCCTAAAGATGACTCACATAGCTTCTCAATTGAGAAATATGAAACTTGATGTCTCTGACGACATGCTAGTGATCATGATTCTCAACTCCTTGCCTCCTAAGTTCAAACATGGCCAGTTACAACTGCCAAAGGGAAAAGGAAACGGTGAATGAACTTATCTCGCACTACGTACAAGAGGAGAAAAGGCTCAAGAATAAGGGGCATAAAGTTGTGAATGTTGTCACCACCAAGTCTTGTGGAAAGAAACGTAAAGCTGCGGACAAAACTGAGGTGCATAAGGCAAGAAAAAGGGAAAAGGGGGGACAAATGCTAACGTACCCAAAAGCATGTCTTGTTTCTTTTGCAAAAAGGAAGGACATCTGAAGAAGAACTATACCGGATATCATTCTTGGCTCAAGAAGAAAGGTACGTTCTTAGTTTGTTCTGAAGTTAATTTTGTTTCGGATATAGCCACTTGGTGGGTCGATACAGGAGCTACGACTCACTTATTTGGTGACTATGCAGGATTGCCTCAGCTACAGAAAACTAAGGGACGATGAGAGATACATCTATTGGGAAAATGGTAGCGGCACGAAGGTTGAAGCCATAAGGCATTTTAGATTGCTGTTGACATCCTGTTTTTATCTAGACTTGCACGATATTTTTGTAGTACCACCATTTAGACGAAACCTTATTCATTCTATCAATTGGATAAAAGTGGATATTACGATTTTCTTGGAAATGGAAATTTCCATCTAGATTAATTGGTCACGGTAAAATGTCTGAAATTGACAAATTTTACTCAATAAATGTCGCTTCAAACATAGAAACCTTGCATGTTGTTACGAGAAACGTTAAATCAAAATCAACTCATGAGAATTAAGGATCATTATGGCATGGACGTTTAGGACACGTGTCCAAAAGTAGAATGGAATATCTTGTCAAAACAGAAATTCTCAATCCTTTAGACTTAACTGATTTAGATTCGCGTGCATTTTGTGCTGAAGGAAAACAAACTAAAGTCTGAAGATATAAATCAAATCGTGCAAATAGTCTATTAGAGTTGATTCACATCGATATAGTGGCCCATTTCATCCAGTCACCCGAAATGGCCACTCTTATTTTATTACCTTTATTGAAGAATGTTCACAATTTGGCTACATATTATTAATTAAAGAAAAAGCACAAACACTGGACATGTTCAAATCCTTTAAAGATGAATACTCAACAAAAGGATTAAAGCTGTCAGATCAGACCGTGGAGGAGAATACTACAGTCGATATAATGGACCAGGGGAGCAATGTCTGAGACCATTTGCCAAATACTTAGAGAAAAACAGAATCGTCCCTCTGTACACCATGCCTTGATCACCAAGCATGAATGGTGTAGCTGAAAGACGAAACCGCACACTTATGGACATGGTATGTAGTATGATGAGCCAAACTATGCTACCATTATTCCTCTGGGGAGAAGTGCTTAAAACCACAGGTTACATCCTCAACCGAGTACCAACAAAAGCAACAATCGAGACACCTTACGAGTTATGGACTAAGTGTAAGCCTAGCCTTAACCACTTTAAGGTTTGGAGTTGTCAAGCACATGCAAAGCCTTACAAACCAAATGAAAGAAAACTAGACACCAAAACAATTAGTTTCTATTTTGTTGGTTACTCGGAAAGGTCACCAGGGTATAAATTCTACGATTCCACAAGTAAAATATTTTTCGAGATAAATCCAGTAAAGTTCTTTGCGGATACTTTGGTTCCGAGGGGAATGATTTGCATCAGCAGATCATTGAGTTAGATGAGGGTCACTCAGATGCGACAGAAATACGAATCGAACCAACATTTGGCGAGATAGCATCAGCGTTGCCTGCCCCTGAGATACCTCATCTCAGTAGTGACGCACCATAGGAACAAGTTTATGAGGAAGTCACTCAAGAACAAGAAGAATTGCCTACTGATGCAATTCAAGAACCAGCAATATCCGAAGAACAAGTGTCCCTAAGGCGATCCACTTGTGAAAGGAGAAACCTCATACCTAGCGATTATGTGGTATATCTACAAGAACACGAATTCGATGTTGGCATGATGGACGATGACCCCGAAAATGTCTAGCAAGCCTTACAATGTCAAAATTCAAAAAAATAGATAAAGGCCATAGAAGAAGAAATTAAGTCTATGCACGACAACAAGGTATGTGAGATCGTCTTGTTGAATGGTTCGAAACCTATTGGTTGTAAATGGATATTTAAAACCCAATGAGATTTAAAAGGGAACATAGAACGGTATAAGGCCTGGCTTGTTGCTAAAGGGTTTACCGAAAAAGAAAGCATAGACTACATGGAAACCTTCTCTCTAATGTTGACGAAGGATTCCTTTCGGATGATCATGGCTTTAGTGGCGCACTTAGATCTTGAGCTACATCAGATGGATGTTAAGACTGCATTCTTAAACGAAAAACTCGACGAGACCATTTACATGGTTTAACCGCCTCAATTCGAAGTAGGAGATCCAAAAGGCATTGTTTATCGGCTAAAGAAATCCATCTATGGGATCAAACAAGCTTCTCGTCAGTGGTACTTCAAATTCGCCAAAGTGGTTGCCTCTTTCGGTTTAGAGGTAAACTAAACTGAAGAATGCGTGTATCACAAGTTTAGTGGGAGCAAGTTCATATTCTTGATCTTGTACCTAGATGATATACTGCTTGCAGCAAACGATGTAAACATGTTGGGCAACACCAAAGCCTTTCTGAGGAAACATTTTGAAATGAAATACCTTGATGAAACCTCATTTGTGTTGGGACTTGAGATATGGATGAATTGTTGCCAATGTATCCTAGGTCTGTCACAACAAGCATACATCGAAAAGGTGTTGAAGCGGTATAGTATGGATAAGTGTAAACTACTTAATACCGCTGTGGCTAGAGGAGAGAAGTTCATCCTAAAGCAATGTTCTCAAACTAAGTTTGAATGTTCAGAAATGAGAAACACTCCCTATGCTCCGGTGGTAGGGAGTATAATGTATGCCCAAGTATGTACACGACAAAATTTGGCATACATTACTGGAATGTTAGGCAGATACCTCTGTGATCTGGGTAAGAATCACTGAACTATAGCAAAGAGGGTGCTGAGATACCTACAAGGAATGAAGCAACACATGCTGACGTATCAGAGATCCGATTTTGCTAGATGCCAGGATAGCATGAAATCAGCCTCGAGCTATGTATTTACTCTAGCCGGAGAAGCGATCTCGTGGGAAAGTGCGAAACAAACATTATTGGCATCCTCCACTATGGAGGCGGAATTTGTAGCATGCTTCTCTACATCCAACTATGCAATATGGCCGCAAGTGGTGGAGACTATTTCGTCTCCAATGAAGATTTACTGTGACAGTAATGTGTTAGTTTATAAAATGTTTTGATGATACAAAAAGATGTTTTAAAAGGACTAAGATGAAATTTCATATCTTTAGTTCGAAGCAAAATTGATGTAAACATGTGCGAGACGAAAAATCTCTCATGAATCGGATGAAGGTTACATCAGCCCTTCAAGAGATCCATGTGAAGCTTGGTAAAAATTTAAGCACTCAGATCCACGTCATACTCTCAGCCAAGGGACGTAGATCGATTGACGTATATCTGAGAGACGTCGATCTCTCAGTTAATCATACGTCGATCGATCGATGTATAACTGAGAGACGTCGATCTCTCAGCTTCAGGTATGTCGATCGATCGACATACATCTGAGAGACGTCGATCTCTCAGCCTAATGACGTCGATCGATCGACGTCATTCTGAGAGATGTCGATCTCTCAGCCAGGCTGACGTCGATCGATCGACGTCTGACTGAGAGACGTCGATCTCTTAGCCCTGGCACGTAGATCGATCGACGTCTCCAGGATTCAAAAATTTTCAAACGTTGGAACAAAATCCAAGGGAGATCTATGATATTTTCTCTCTCTAATCTTGCTCAAATTTCTTGTGGACTTTAACCCAACATACTACATGCTTCCTTGACTATTTTAAACATGTCTAAGATTCTCTAGGGTGGCTATCCAAGATCAAATCACTCCATAGGGTGGCTAAAGACTATTTGGGCACTATCTTGACATTTTTGAAGATGAAGACTTGGTGGAGAGCCTCAAAAACGTGGTCAACTTTATTTATAAATAGAAGAGGCTTGGATGAAGCAATTACACACTTTCAACATCATCTAGCTTCATTTTCCATTGAGGTATATTTCTCTCATACTTGTAAATTTGTTTAAAGCTTGTCTAGCTTTTCTTTGATCTTCATTATTGTATATTGAGAGAAAGAGAGTCAAGCACAAGAGGAACCATAAATATTTGATCTCTTGCTTGTGCTTAGACTTGTGAGAAAGTGTGAACCTTACTATATTTCTTCAACCCACTGTGAGAAGTTCTTGAGGGAACTTTTGTTGAAGTAGTCAAAAAAAAAGAAGTTGTTCTTGCTAAGAAGCTGTAGTTGCTGTAGTTGCACAAGTGTGTTTTGTGCAAGAAGTTGCTGTTGTTGTTGCTTACACTAAAGTGTTAGTGTAAGTGTTGCTGTGGTTGTTCTTATTATTCATAATAAGAAGAGTAGTTGTTGAAAACCCACTTTGGAAACAAAGTGGTAGTGGAGTAGAATCATTTACGATTCGAACCACTCTATATCCGGTGTACTCATTCATTATCTCTCATCTCCAATTCTTGCTCTAATTTTGAATATCCTTTTTGAGTTGAGACAAACGAGAAAATTCCGCAAAAAGAGCCAAACACTCTATTCACCCCCCTCTAGAGTGTATTTCGGACCTAACAATTGGTATCAGAGCCTAACCTTGATTGCTTGGCCTATCTTTGCAAGTAGTAAGGTTAAAGATCATGGCAACCTCAACCTCAACTTCAAC
Source organism: Eustoma russellianum (assembly GCA_036186865.1). Lineage (NCBI taxonomy): Eukaryota > Viridiplantae > Streptophyta > Magnoliopsida > Gentianales > Gentianaceae > Eustoma > Eustoma russellianum. The sequence continues at coordinate 25,043,307 of AP025045.1, read as the reverse complement.
CTCTTCATCTCCTAAGCCTGCTGCACTATTTTCCGGATCAAACACTAAAGCACCTATGTTTGATGCCCAAAATTATTCCTTGTGGAAATTTTGAATGATCAATCACTTGAAAGGCTGTGGATTCGATATATGGAGAGCCGTCGTCAAAGGAATTGAAGTTCCTATGATTACCAACTCAAAAGGAGAATCAATATTCAAAGATGAGGATGACTACACCGATGAAGAAAAGATAAGATTTGCCATTAATGGCAAAGCGTTTGATATTCTTTCAAGTGCTCTCACCACCACCGAGCTTATAAGACTTCAAGGTCTTGAAACAGCTCATGAGGCATGGAAAAGGCTTGAAATGATACATGAAGGAACTGAGCAAGTAAGAATGGCCAAACGACTTATGCTCATGAAGGAGTATGAGATGCTCGGAATGAAAAGCAGTGAGAAGATTGAGGAGACAATCGATCGATTCACGCGAATAGTGAATCAACTCTCCATGGTTGACAAGAAAATCTCAAATGAAGACCTTGTCTCAAAACTCCTCAACTCTTTGCCAAGAGAATGGACACCCAAAGTCACCGCCATCACCGAATCAAAGAATCTCAAGACTCTTACCCTTTATGAGCTATCCGGTAATCTTCTTACTCATGAAATTCTTATTGATGAACAAAATAGGATGAATCCCATCAAGTCTACACAAACATCACACAAAGGATTGGTAGCAGAGTCCGATGAATCAGATGAGGAAGTTGCCCTTCTAGTAAGAAAATTTAGAAGAATGGCAACTAGAAACAAAACTCAGGCAAGAAAGTTTTTCAAGAAACCATCTAAAGAAAAGGAAGCAAGTGAAAATTGCTATAGATGTGGTCGACCCGGTCACTTCATTGCCGATTGCCACGTAAAAGAACCACAAAAGCAAGAGAAGAAGGTCTTTCCTCAAAAGAAGAAAGCCCTCAATGTAGAGGTAACCACGTGGGATGATCTCCTTTCGGAATCGGAAGGAGAAGAGAGTGAAGATCAAGGTGTTGGACTTGTGGCAATGGTTGACAATCCAAAGTTTCAACATACTTGTCTTATGGCGATTGAAGATGACCTTGAGGCTCTCAAGATAAATGGAGTGGCCAAAGAAGAAGGAACCAAATGGCTTATGGACAGCGGATGTTCAACTCACATGACCGGAGACAAAACGTTGTTCACCAAGCTCAAGCTCCAAGATAGTGGAACGGTGCATTTTGGCAATGGGAGAGCCAAAATCCTTGGACATGGAGAAATTGGTAACTCTTCCTTTACTATTAATAATGTACTATATGTAGAAGGGCTTAAGTATAATTTGATAAGTGTTAGCAAACTATGTGATGCTAATTTTCAAATAGAGTTTGTGAAAAGAAAATGTGTTGTGAAAAAGAACGATAAGATTGTTTTTGAAGCTATTCGTAAAAATGATGTTTACAAATTTAGCACACATGATTTGATATCACAAAATGTTTCTTGCCTAGTTGCCAAAAATGATTTGACTAAACTATGGCACAGACGACTTGGACATATTAGCTTTAAAAACTTCAAAGAGATTTGCAAAAATGAAAAGGTCCAAGGTCTTCCAAAATTAAATTTCGAAAACCATGGCTTATGTGACACTTGTCAAAAGGCTTCAAACCCAAAAGTGAAATCTCCACTACCAAACCCCTACAATTGCTTCATATGGATTTGTATGGGGATATTGGTACAGCAAGCCTAAGTGGAGAACATTACACCTTTGTGGTGGTAGATGACTTTTCTAGGTACACTTGGGTAATGTTCTTAGCTAAAAAGAATGATGCATGCCAAGAATTTATAAAGCTTTGTAAAAGATTAGAAAATCAAAGAGAGGACACAATTAAGGAAATTAGAAGTGATAGAGGGGGTGAGTTTGATGGAGAATTTCAAGAATTTTGTGTATCCAAGGGGTATGGACACAATTTCTCAGCTCCAAGAACTCTTCAACAAAATGGTGTTGCGGAAAGAAAGAATAGAACACTTCAAGAAATGAGTAGAGCCATGCTAAACGAATTTGAGTTACCAAAATATTTTTGGGCCGAAGCGGTAAATACCGCTTGTCATGTGATCAATAGAGTTTATTTGAGATCATTTCTTAAAAAGACTCCTTATGAGCTTTGGAAAGGTAGAGTACCAAATATTGATTATTTCAAGGTTTTTGGTTGTAAGTGCTTTATACTTAACACTAAAGATAACTTGGATAAACTCGACTTCAAAGCAGATGAGGGAATCTTTATGGGCTATGCTCAAAATAGCAAAGCAGTTAGAGTATATAATAAAAGAAGTATGAAAGTTGAAGAATCAATTCATGTCAAATTTAGTGAACTCAATGAGGACAAATCAAACATTAATGATGATGATGATGATGAAATAATTGAAGTAAGCCATATAGAGAAATTTGAGAATCCAAAAGGTAATATTGTTATTGACCTTAGGATTGATCCACTTGAACCTAAGGTTGAAAATGAAGAAGTAGGAGGATATACCTTAAATTTACCGGATTCATACAAGTATAGGAAAGATCACCCCAAAGAATTGATATTAGGTGAAACTAGCCAAGGCATAATGACTAGGAGAAAATTCAATGAAAATGCCTTCATTTCACAAGTTGAGCCTAAAAACATAAAGGAGGCAATAATTGATGAAGATTGGGTATTGCCTATGCAAGAAGAATTAAATCAATTTGAAAGAAGTGATGTTTCGGAATTAGTTGCTAAACCTAGTGATCATCCCGTAATTGGTACTAAATGGGTATTTAGAAATAAAATGGATGATAAAGGAAACATCACTATAAACAAAGCTAGGTTAGTAGCACAAGGTTATAGGCAAGAGGAAGGCATAGACTATGATGAAACGTTTGCCCCCGTAGCTAGGTTAGAAGCTATTAGGATGCTATTAGCATATACATGCTATAAGGATTTCAAACTATATCAAATGGATGTGAAATCCGCATTCTTGAATGGAATAATTCAAGAAGAGGTCTATGTAGCTCAACCTCCGGGGTTTGAAAATCATGATTATCCAAAACATGTTTTTAAACTCAAAAAGGCCCTTTATGGACTTAAACAAGCTCCTAGGGCTTGGTATGATAGGTTAAGTAACTTCCTAATTGAGAACGAGTTTTCAAGAGGAAAAGTCGACACTACTCTTTTTATTAAAGAACAAGGAAACCATCAATTGCTTGTTCAAATTTATGTGGATGATATTATATTTGGTGTTACTAACGATTCTCTTTGTAAGCATTTTGCAAAATTGATGGAAGGAGAATTTGAAATGAGCATGATGGGTGAACTCAACTACTTCCTTGGTCTACAAATCAAGCAAACTCAAGATAGAGTGTACATATCTCAAACAAAGTACACAAAGGATTTTCTCAAGAAGTACAAATTCGAGGATGGAAGAAGTGTGAGCACTCCGATGAGCACAAGTACAAAGCTTGACAAAGACGAAAAAGGAAAGCCGGTTGAGGTAACCAAATATAGGGGTATGATTGGTAGTTTACTTTATTTAACAGCCAGTAGACCGGATATTTTGCATGATGTGTGCTTATGTGCTAGATTTCAAAGTATGCCTAAAGAATCACATTTAGTTGCTGTTAAATGTATCTTTAGGTATTTAAAAGGAACTTTGACTTTTGGATTGTTTTATCCCAAAAATGGATGTTTTGATTTAAGAGGGTATAGTGACTCCGACTATGCCGGAAATCTTGTTGATAGGAAAAGCACCTCCGGAACGTGTCAATTCCTTGGAGATTGCTTGGTTTCTTGGTTCTCTAAGAAACAAAATAGTGTGTCACTTTCAACGGCGGAATCCGAATATATATCGGCCGCTTCATGTTGTGCACAACTACTTTGGATGACAAACACATTGAATGATTACAATATTAAGTTTGATAAAGTTCCCATCCTATGTGACAATACCTCAGCCATAAGTATAGCACAAAACCCGGTTCATCATAGTAGAACAAAACACATTGAAGTGAGGCATCACTTCATAAGAGATTGCATTCAAAAAGGATTGGTATGCATTGAGTTTGTTCCAACAAATGACCAACTGGCGGACATCTTTACCAAATCCATCTCCACTGAGACATTTGAATCAATTAGAACGAGACTGGGAATGATAAACATCAGTTAAAGGGATGAAAATTAAAAATTTCAAAATCAGGGACACGTCGATTGATCGACGTATCAAAACAAGAGATCGACGTACGTCGATCTCTGACATCGATCGATCGACGTACGTCGAACTCAGACGTTGATCGATCGACATAGATGAATTTCAGCAGGTATAAATACTCTGCAAAACACGAATTCCTCTTCACTTTTCAACATTTCATCAGTTAAAACCCTACAAAAACGCCGCCCCCTTCCTTCCCAAGCCATTCACCTTTTCAATTTCAACTCCAAAACAAAACTTCTTCATCCTTACACTTGATTTTCATCTTCTTCATTCATTCCTCTCTAGAAATCCCTAAATTTCAAATCCAAATTCCTCTCAAAATGTCTTCAAGGAGCAAAAATACCACAAAAAGGCCAAGATCTTCTAGGGGTGGAGGAGAAGGTTCAAGCTCCTCTCAAGGACAATCTTCTCAACCTTGGATGAAACAATCAATGGACATGAGTCAAGGGCGCGTACTTGCTGGGATTAGAAGTGAGCTCACCCTCTCAAACTTCCCTTGGATTAAAGCAAAAGATGCCAAGGAAGCCTTGACGGAACCCTTGCATCCGGGGCAAATAAGGTATATAACTAGACATTCTCAGATTTTGTATGATAAATGGGATGATGATGAAAGAGCAACCATCCCACTCAAGTTACTTAGAATAAATGATATTCTAAGCAAAAATGAACTAAGCCCAATCATTGAGTGGTTGGACGTTCAAGAGTGGAGGAGTATATGGAATGAGAATGAGATGTCAAAAATGTCCACTAGGTATACTCGACTATTTTATGAAAATTTGTGGGTTGAATACATAAATAACCTTCCCTTAGCTCTACACTCTGTTATTGATGGACACCATATCAAATGGAAAGTTGAAAAAATTTGTGACCTGATTGGTGTACCCAACGAAGGGTATTTTGAGTTTGATGCATAGAAATGGGATGCAGCCAAATGGAAAGTATCTGAAGATGAAGTTAAGACTTTCCTAGGCTTCCATCCTAGTAAAAACACAAATGATATGCCTTTAGTCTACCGCACTCTTCTTGCCATTGTTACATTCTGTATCAATTGAAAATCCGCAAAACTGCCAAGTAACCTTGACTTCTACATAGCATACCGAATAGCTAACCGGGAGAAGGTTAACTTTGGGGAGCTTTTCATGACGAATGTTATCGAAGCCGCAACCAAGCAAAACAAGGCCCTACCCTATAGTAACCTTATTTATAGGATGCTTGTGAAGTCGGGTATTCAGGTAGATGACACGGATGTTGACAACATTACGCACAAGGACTTCTATGATAAAGTCAACATCCAACAAATATTGAAGTCTAGAAAAGAGGTAATGAGGAGAGAACAAGAGGAGGAATAAAGAGAAGACGAAGACCTTCTGGATGAGGCACCCATTCCCGAACCAGAGACTCATGAAGAACCAAGTAGCTTGAGCTCAAATGTCCCAGAACTTCAAGCTCAAGTTGCTAGTCTTCAACACGAGGTTGGGGAGCTTCGTAGCAAGGTATCCGTCCATGAGTCGAGGTTTGCAAAGCTCAAGGCAAAGATGAAAGCTTGCATTCCTGGCATAACATTCTCTTCAGACGAAGACTAGGGTGGTTGTTTTAGCTTGCATCTTGTTTTAACTTAGAATTTGTTGTTGGTTGTAAAACTTGGATGTGTCTTTGGATTTATTGAAGTATTATTGCTTATTTTTTTGATGCTTTCAAAAAGGGGGAGAAAATGGTTATTGTTGCTTTTGTGGCTTATTTGTGGTTATTGTTGCTTTAGTGGCTTATTTGTGCTTATTGCTCATTTGTGCTTATTGGCTTATTTGTTAAAATGGTTTATTGCATGATGAGATTGTTGGATAGCTGGCAAAATGAGGTAAGCTTGAAAATTGAAATCCTTGTTAATTGATGATGAGCATGAACAGTTATTTGATTGAGGGGGAGCAAATTTCAAAGAAAAGTATTTTGGTTGAAATTGCAAAATCTTGTTCACTTTGATCACTACGGAAGTTATAAAGCGCACATACTTAGGGGGAGATTGATATTTTTCAAGTTTGAAACATTCAAACAGTTAAAACAAAGGAAAAACATCTTTTAGAGTCTCGGTTTTTGAAATCATCAAAAAGGGGGAGATTGTTAGTTTATAAAATGTTTTGATGATACAAAAAGATGTTTTAAAAGGACTAAGATAAAATTTCATATCTTTAGTTCGAAGCAAAATTGATGTAAACATGTGCGAGACGAAAAATCTATCATGAATCGGATGAAGATTACATCAGCCCTTCAAGAGATCCATGTGAAGATTGGTAACAATTTAAGCACTCAGATCCACGTCATACTCTCAGCCAAGGGACGTAGATCGATTGACGTATATCTGAGAGACGTCGATCTCTCAGTTAAGCATACGTCGATCGATCGACGTATAACTGAGAGACGTCGATCTTTCAGCTTCAGGTATGTCGATCGATCGACATACATCTGAGAGACGTCGATCTCTCAGCCTAATGACGTCGATCGATCGACGTCATTCTGAGAGACGTCGATCTCTCAGCCAGGCTGACTGAGAGACGTCGATCTCTCAGCCCTGGCACGTAGATCGATCGACGTCTCCAGGATTCAAAAATTTTCAAAAGTTGGAACAAAATCCAAAGGAGATCTATGATATTTTCTCTCTCCAATCTTGCTCAAATTTCTTGTGGACTTTAACCCAACATACTACATGCTTCCTTGACTATTTTAAACATGTCTAAGATTCTCTAGGGTGGCTATCCAAGATCAAATCACTCCATAGGGTGGCTAAAGACTATTTGGGCACTATCTTGACATTTTTTAAGATAAAGACTTGGTGGAGAGCCTCAAAAACGTGGTCAACTTTATTTATAAATAGAAGAGGCTTGGATGAAGCAATTACACACTTTCAACATCATCTAGCTTCATTTTCCATTGTTGTATATTTCTCTCATACTTGTAAATTTGTTTAAAGCTTGTCTAGCTTTTCTTTGATCTTCATTATTGTATATTGAGAGAAAGAGAGGCAAGCACAAGAGGAACCATAAATATTTGATCTCTTGCTTGTGCTTAGACTTGTGAGAAAGTGTGAACCTTACTATATTTCTTCAACCCACTGTGAGAAGTTCTTGAGGAAACTTTTGTTGAAGTAGTGAGAAAGCAAGAAGTTGTTCTTGCTAAGAAGCTGTAGTTGCTGTAGTTGCACAAGTGTGTTTTGTGCAAGAAGTTGCTGTTGTTGTTGCTTACACTAAAGTGTTAGTGTAAGTGTTGCTGTGGTTGTTCTTATTATTCATAATAAGAAGAGTAGTTGTTGAAAATCCACTTTGGAAACAAAGTGGTAGTGGAGTAGAATCATTTACGATTCGAACCACTCTATATCCTGTGTACTCATTCATTATCTCTCATCTCCAATTCTTGCTCTAATTTTTAATATCCTTTTTGAGTTGAGACAAACAAGAAAATTCCGCAAAAAGAGCCAAACACTCTATTCACCCCCCCCTCTAGAGTGTATTTCGGACCTAACATAATGCTGCGGTGCTATATTCAAATAACAACCGGAGTTCATCAAAAGCAAAATATATAAAGATGAAGTATCTGGCTGTTAAAGAAAGAGTTCAGAGTGGTCTAATCATAAGGTTGACGTTATGTATGATAATTTTATATGTCATATATGGCACGTAAATATTGACTATTACACATCCACACATTAAGTGATCATCGGACGTGTTCGTAGTTGTATAGTGTGGTCTAAAATGGAAACTCTGAATATGTAGAAAGTCATACGGTCAGGGACCGCAATGGATGGGCTCAAAGTGCAACGATCATAGACGTCTGGTCCCCGAGGAGCGACAACCCACGTGTGGTTAGTAGAAAAATGTTGATAAATATTATTAAATATTAAATATTAGATAATAATATTTATCATTAAATATTAAATAATATTTAATAGTGAATAAAGATAACTTGATGATAACCTCAAATATAAACTCCTCAGGTGATTGAGATGAGAAAGAATTGTTATCTATAAAGGAAAAGGATTTGGTTTTAAACATAACTCTGAATCCTATCACCATCAGGATTCTCCCTCTATTTCAAGGAGGATGCCTTTACCTCCTCACACATTTAAGCCATAAACCGCTGAACATAGAGGGTGTAAGTGAGGGAGTGCCAACCTTTTCTATATAGCCCACACTGCCTATCCTCTCAATCGGGTAAAGCAGTGAGTTGTTGAATCCATTCAAGGGGTGCATCAACAAATGGTGGGAGGTCGTGAATCTTTGGATCATGCCAGATTCATCAAGCAGTGGCAACGTACGTGGTGAATAGATCAACATCAAACATGGAGCAAGGTAAATTTTCGCCTTTTGTTACTTTTTCCAGTGATTCGATTAAACTGTCTTTATTCAGGGATTTATTAAATTAATCTAACATATATATGCCGTTGACCCACATCCGCTGTTACTCGTTTATAAAAGTAAAATCATGGGTGAGTTTTCAACTAGCTCAGCAAGAGAAGGATCATAACACAAGTAAATAACAAGTCTACCTGTCCACAAGTAACCCGAGACGTGGTTCTAAGGAGGTTTTCATGAACAATGTTATATATCATCATATTCATATGAAAACACATCTAGCTTTTCTTACTCATACAATATAATCATTCATTACATTCATGTTCATGTATTAGTTGTAATTTGACTGTTAAACAATGTTGCATGTAATTTAGGGTTTGCCACTTCACATGATACATTTACTATAATATTTCATTGCATGATATGCTTCAAGTTTTTTTTATCTTTCATCGGATAACATGTTTTGTTGATTTAATAACCATTACATTACTTGTTGATTTAATATCAATTACATTATAACATGCTTCATCATTTAATATTTTGTGTTTCATGTTATGCTTCAATCAATTATATCTTCATCATATGTCATTCTTGGTGTATCATGTATCTTTAGTCACTTGTCATGCTTTTTGTATCATTATCAATCAACAGCCTACAATAATTAAATTGTTTCCACAGTTTATTCATATAACCTGTTGAGAAGAAGCACAATGCGACGGAATAGCAAACAAATCTTTCTTAAAATCAGCAATTAGGAGACAATAATCAACAAACACAATCAAGGACATGATCAATCTTAGTGTGGAAAAAAACCTCCTTGATTAGAAGTAAAAAAAAAAACCACAAGACCTTTAGGCCACTTAAATATCCACTATAATCAGTTATGGATACAACAAGTTCTCCCTAGTTCAAACTAGAGATATAAAATATCATCGAGATCAAATAATCAATTTTGGAATACAAGACGAATCAAGAGAGGTACAAAACACAATGCTGAATTTTTATCAAAAAAATCAGTCTTGGATTTCTATTGTTCAGGCAGACTAGAGATCTCCAAACACCATCTCCATCATTCTACGTGTGCCTTTGTGTGTAAGGAACATCCTGCCGAACTTTGGTGACGATCCAAAAAATTTTGATTTACCGAAGATGGTCAGTGCTGCTGCAAAAATTTCAGATCTTCCCTCTCCACTTTATGTTGTGTCTCCTTTTTCCAATACTTTAAGTCACCAATATGACATATGATACCACCAATACCAAAATGGATTTATAGGTTAAAGTTTCATTAAGCTATTGGGTCTCTCCAAATAGCAGAGATAACCTAACAAACTCCTCCGGCCGACTAGTTGGAGAATAATACCAACCCAGAAGCCTTGCGGCAAAACTCAAACTTTTCTCTTGACAAAACCCTTGTCAACATGTGAGAACCATTTTCATCTATACAAATCTTCCCAAGTTCCGATAATTTGAAATCCAAAGCATCGGTAATCCAATGATAACGAAGATCAATATGCTCAGACCTCGAATGAAATGAGGAACTCTTTGATAAATGAGTGGCACTTTGATTATCATAAAACAAACAATATTTTTGCTTATTTCAACAGAAGTTCCATTAAGAATTCCTTCAACCACAACAAATCTTAAGCTGCTTCCACAATGGCTACTTTGGTAGTAGAAAGTGCACCACACTTCTGCAACTTTGATTGTCATGTCATGGCTCCCTCGACAAAAGTCATCATACGTCCTGAAGTAGACTTGTGGTCATCCAAGCTTCTGGCTAGATCCAAATCCATATAACCAAACAATGTAGGCTTCTCACATCCCAAAGTTAGTCTTGAATTTGATGTCTCCCCGAGATACCTCGTAATCACTTCACGGCTCCCAATGATGTTTTTCTAGATTTGAACGATAACATCTGATAATTTCCACAGCATGAGCTATATCAGGTCTTGGGCAAACCATGACACTCATCAAACTACCAATTACCAACGAGTATGGAACATCCTTCATACGCAATTTCTCATTATCTGTAGATGGACACTACTTGTGACAAAGCTTGACTTGATAAGCAAGTGGAATATTCACTACTTTAGCTTTATTCATACCAAAACACCAAATAATTTTATTAATTTTCTTTTCTTGCAACATGTACAAATTGTTCGCATTGCTATCACATATGACTTGAATCCAAAGCATTTTCTGCACTGGCCCCAAATTCTTCGTACCAAATGATTCACAAAAGTCTTCTTCAGCTCGTTGATTTTGGAAATGTCTTTTACAACAATTAACATATCATCGACACATTTTTAAAAAATTATAAAGTCACCATCAGAGAATTTTTAGGTAAAAAAACAATGATCAGTCTTTGTCATCTTGTAATCATGCTTAATCATCACCGAACTGAATTTTTGGTACTAATGTCTTGGTTGCTTCAAACTATAGAGACTCTTCGTCAATTTATGAACATAGTCTTCTTTACCAATCTCTTGAAAACCTTCTGCTTGCTCCATAGAAATCTCTTCATGTGGATCACCATGAAGAAAAGTTATCTTCACATCCATTTGCTTAATTTCTAAATTAAGGCTAGCGGCAAGCCTGTGCACAAACCCAATCATTGCATCTTCACAAACGGAACAAAAATCTTGCTAAAATCAACACCTTCTCTTTGGGTAAAACTCTTTAAGACTAAGTGAGCCTCGTGTCGATTTTGTGAAGCACTTTCGGTTTGTCAACACTTTTTTACCCCTTTGGCAACTTCACCGGTTCAAATGTTCTATTATCACAAAGCGATTGCATTTCATCCTAAATGGCATCTGCCCATGGTGACCTTTGCCTATATGGAGTCAAGTAACATTAATGTAATAGACCGAGCTGGACAAACATGTCGTTATTGTAAGTAAGGATTTTGACCTCATCACATGCCCTCAAATCAGAGTGGCTGAGCATATGACGGAAGGATAATCACTTGGTAACGAGTGAGAAATCTGAATATTCCACTGATGCACGCCTTGACATGTCAGATTCTGATTGGGTGTTTGACATGCAGTTGATGAAGAGATTTGCCTGCGTAGAATTCAAATCGGTTTCGCTACACCTTTTACGTACTCTACCGACGTTATAGGTTTCGATGAGCAGGATTTTCAAACGTTCCAAACATCAAAACCCTTCATTTTCTGCCTTCGTTCCCTTAGTCCTCCTTACAAATCTGTCAGCCTTCTTCTCGCTGTTTCCTCCACTAGGATCTTTGTCCATCCAGCCTGATTCCGCATTCATCCTATTTCCCAAGTAAGTTTTTCATCTTTCCTTTCTTTTTCGTTGTGGAAATCATGTTTTCTTCTCAATCCTCTAATTCCCAAAACGCATTAGAAGCGTTATTGTATGTTGGTAGCAATGTAGGAGGGGCTGAACCTTCTACTTCGACAGGGAGGGCTGCTTTAGGTGATAATTGTCCTGGTCTCCGGTGGCTTGGAAGGACTACGCACCTTCTACTGGGCACAACAGGATCTTGTGCCTGAAGGAGCTATTCAACAATGGAGGCTCCAGCGTCGCCACCTGCGACAAGTTTGGATCAGCAGCAGGCACTAGTTTATATGCCTCGCATTAGTTATCCTTCAAACCATTCCTTTGGGGTAATCTCTCAGGGTTTTCCCCTTCTACTAGGGTTCAAGAATCTTTCTGCCATAAAATCCTTCTGATTTAGCCAAAATCTAACGGGTTTAGAAAATTAATTGCCCCAGCTTCGATTCTGTCCTTCCTCCTCTTGGCAGAACAGCCTACAACCCCATGAGGATACGAGGATATTTACGAAAAATACTTCAAATATAGGTTCAGACTTCGTGTTCCTAGTCCTTTAAGATAAATCTTAGACTTCTATGGAGTTAGCCTTTCTCAAATCACGCCCAATGGGCTGAAATCCGTCCTTTGCTTCCGTCCTTTGCTTCTTTTTCTTTCTTAGGGCCGCTAAGGTCGAGTTCAACCTTCGAGTCTTCAGAGGCCTTTTCACATGTAGGGCCTTTTCACACGTAGGGCCTCTGATAGCTGGCATTATTTTAATGGGTGGACTATTGGTAATGAGTCCAGAGTTGCCTGGGTGGACTATTGGTAATGAGTCCAGAGTTGCCTAAACATACCGATGTTTACTAAGAACTGGAAAGTTTGGTTCTTCTACATCAAGAAAACCGCTGCAACAAAAGCCAACATCTGGAGGTCTTGAAAAGATCGGTAACCTTAAACCCGACGAAGTGTTCTAAAAGGATACAGAAAGGCTCCAAATTCTGAACATGGTAGTCGACTGGTTGGTTAAAGGTAACTGGTGCCATCCTTAAGAAGGCCAACCTAGATCACTTTGTGATAGGTCCAGACTTCTGTAGGCCGAGTCAAAAAGAAATGAAGGCTACAAGAAGTAGGTGTCTAGGTAGAGTTTTAGCTGCCTTTTATACATGTTACCCCAACATTAACGTCGTCAATTTTTTCATGTGCAGGGGCAATGTCTGCAACAAACAGACTTGAGGAGGTCGCAGTAACAAGGCTGGCCAAGCAAAGAGGTAAAGCTAGGGCAGTCCCTCCCCCTGTTGCCGAGATTACAGTGTTTGTTGCTGACTGACCTAAGGGGACAGTTATCAGAGACCCAAATATGCTACTCTTCCATCAGTACCAGTGGTCAATCAGCTACAGGAGCTTCGCAAAGAGCAAATCTATTTGGAGCCACGTTTGCTATGCTCTACAACCTTTTTTCTTCCTTTTTCAACCTACGAAAACCATTTTTTGAAGGTTTGCTGTCAGAGGTTGAGGCAGCGCCTGTGCAGTTTTGAAGCTATGTCAATCAGTGCCTAAGCGCCTATGTTGCCTGAGGCAACCGTCGAAGCTGTGGAGGAGGCATCATTTATTCAAATTCAAAGGAAAAGTGCCAGGACTGTGCCACCGCTTACAGAGGCTGGTCCTTCTTGAATTGAGAAGTATTTGCCAAAGCAGTTATACCCCAGCTGCAAGGTGCTGAGGCGACAATTACCCTGGCTAACGAGCGATTCCTTGAGACTGGCTCATGTAGGGACACAATGGTGGCTAGGTGCGTCAACAATGTTACTGTTATGCCAGAAGATGCAAGCAAAGCCCGTTAGTTTTCCTCGAACGGGCATCGCAATATGGCTTTGTTAGGTCTTTTGTGTTGGAGAAATTGAAATGGGTGAATGAGAAATTAATTCTCAAAGTGGATGGAAAACGCGGTTGCACGGTTACGTTTGAACAAAACGCGGTTAAGTTTGATAAGGCGTTCGGTTATGGTTTAAATCGAACGGTTGTTTAAATTTGATTCAAACGGTATCCTTCGATATAAGATAAAATCAATCTGGTTTGATCTAACGGTGGTAGGGAAGACAGCTTTAATCTAACGGCCGAGATTTAAACTGTCCTAACCACCCCAGGTTTAAACCTGTGGTTTCCATCTAACGCTCCAGGTTTAAACCTGCGGATTAATCTTCGATCTAAAGGCTGAGATTAAACCTTCCTAATCTAGATAGGAGGTTTTCATCTAACGGCCTAAATCAAACTACAGTTTTGATCCAACGGTCACGGTACCTTGTTCTCCAACCGACTCCCCTATATAAACAGGGCAAAGGGTGCATTCTAAACACACAATTTCTAGCATTCGTAGCATACTACTCTCATAGCATTCGAGTCTTGCATATCGTCCAAGAGAAGTCAGGACACTCTAAAGTTCGAAGGAGTTCAAGTTCAGCAGTGCCGCTCAACTGAACAGGTACCCGTTGTATCCTGGGAGACGATTGCTCACACCGGTTGGGCACAGTATACCGGAGCAATACGTCTTAAGGACAGAGTCCTCGACTCGTCCCGGGTTTGATTATTTTTGTATTGTTCATATGCACACATTAAACGACTGCGTATTGGTACAGGATTGATTGTCTCCAACAATCTTAAGACGTATTTATATTCAATTACTTATGTACCTTTTTTTTTATTTCTCGCAAAAGCAGTATTCATACTGATTTGCAGTCTACTTCTACTCTTTTCTTAAAATTGATTCTGTTCTGATCTATACGTTTTGATCAAACTGAACAGAAATCTGATGGAGAACGCTAGCTCTGGCTCCGTTCATGGCGCAGACATTCAGAGCTCTACTCCAATGGCACCAACTGCTGGGGTGCCAGGACATGCTCCTCCTGCACAGGGTCTTGCAGTGGCCCAAGTGGAGAAATCGGAGAAGTTTAGTGGAAGCTTCTTCAAACGTTGGCAGCAGAAGATGCTGTTCTTCTTGACTGCTGTGAGGTTGGCGAACTTCCTGACTGAGGACCCGCCTATGGTGGATCCGTTGGAGGACCAAACCCAGAATATGCAAAACTAACATTTTGTTGAAACGTGGAACTTCAACTATTATGTTTGTTTGAGCCATATTCTGAGTTGTTTGGACAACTCCTTGTATGGTTTATACTGCACATATAAAACCGCAAAGTCTTTGTGGCAGGCTTTGGAAAAGAAATACCGTACGGAAGATGCCGGCACTAAGAAATTTATTGTCGGCAAATTCCTGGATTTCAAAATGTCTGATTCTCTCACTGTTGTTTCTCAAGTTGAGGAACTTCAGACGTTGGTTGCCGAGATGGAAGAGGAGGGCATGTTGCTCGGTGAATCTTTCGTCGTGGCTGCAGTGATTGAGAAGCTACCTCTTTCGTGGATGGAATTCAGAAGCTATCTCAAACACAAGAGAAAGGAGATGACATTGGAAGATGTAATTGTTCGACTCTGCATTGAGGAGGACAATCGTAGATCTGAGAGAGCGCCACAATCTAGCTCTGGTCAGGCTAAGGCCCATGTTGCTGAGGCCAAGAAAAAGAAAGCCAACTCGGGGTGAACAAGAAAGGCAAGCAGATCGCCAAAAAGTTCACCGGAAAATGCTACAAATGTGGCATTCAGGGGCATGTCAGCAATGAATGCAGAAAGCCCAAGAAGAAGCAAACCAAGGCAAAGGCGAACATAGTCGATGCATTGGATGATCTGAATCTCTGTGCAGTGGTCTCAGAGTGCAATGCTGTGGGGAATGTACATGAGTGGTGGCTTGATACTGGCGCCACTAGACATGTTTGCTCCAGCAGAGAGATGTTCATCGAGTACCAGCCCGGGAATAATGAACAACTTTACATGGGAAACTCGGCCTCCTCGAAGATTGAAAGCGAGGGCAAAGTTGTTCTGAAGCTCACATCAGGGAAGCATCTGACTCTGCAGAATGTGCTGCACGTCCCTGATATTAGGAAGAATTTAGTATCAGGATTTCTTCTAGTCATGCATGGTTTTAGACTAGTGTTAGAGTCCAATAAAGTTATTCTTTCGAAAAATGGCATGTATTTGGGGAAGGGGTACTTGTCGAATAGGATGTTTAAATTGAATGTCATCACTATTGCACCCAAAAGAGATTTGCCCGCAGAGGCTAATAAAATTTCTTCCTCTTCTGCTTACATGCTTGAGTCTTCTTGTTTATGGCATTTTCGTTTGGGACATGTTAATTACAAGTCAATACAACGAATGAGTAATCTTGACTTATTGCCCAAACTGGACTTTGATAATAAAGGAAAATGTCAAATATGTGTTGAAGCGAAGATGGCAAAGGCACCATTTCCTTCAATAGAAAGGAACACTGAACCTTTGAATTTAATTCATACCGATGTGTGTGATTTAAAATTTGTGTAAACGAGAGGTGGTAAAAAGTATTTTGTAACTTTTATCGACGATTGCACACGATACTGTTATGTATATTTGCTAAGCAGCAAAGACGAGGCCCTTGATGCTTTCAAGGATCATAAAAATGAAGTTGAGAATCAACTTAGCAAACGAATTAAAACAATTTGAAGTGATAGAGGTGGCGAATATGATACACCGTTTAATGAATTCTGTTCAGAACATGTCATTATTCATCAAACGACTGCACCATATTCATCTCAATCGAATGATATTGCTGAACGCAAGAACCGTACCCTAAAAGAGATGATGAATGCTATGTTGATAAGTTCGGGTTTACCTCAGAACTTGTGGGGGAAGCAATCCTCTCAGCCAACGTCATTTTAAACAGAATTCTATCTAAGAAGATGGATGTAACCCCATTCGAGCTTTGGAAAGGCTACAAGCCTAGTTACAAATACTTGAAAGTGTGGGGGTGTCTGGCGAAGGTTGCTGTACCTAAACCAAGACAGGTGAAAATTGGGCCTAAAACGGTTGATTGCATATTCATTGGTTATGCAACTAACAGTAGTGCATATCGGTTCTTGGTGCACAAGTCGAATATTCCTGACATACATGAAACCGTTGTCATGGAGTCAAGGAATGCTGTGTTCTTTGAAGATGTCTTTCTGAGGAAAGACAAAATACAAGAAGAAACAAGATTTGGTAAGCGAATGCGTGAGGCGACTCCTCAAGGAGATGAGGAGCTTCGTCAAAGCAAGCGTGCCAGAATGCCAACTTCGTTTGGACCGGATTTTCTAACCTATATAGTAGAAAATGAGCCAAGGAACTTTTCCGAGGCTATGTCTACTCCAGAAGCTCCAATCTGGAAAGAGGCAGTCGACAGTGAAATAGACTCGATTCTTCAAAATCACACTTGGGAGTTGGTTGACCTTCCACCTGGAAGTAAACCACTTGGTTGCAAGTGGGTTTTCAAGAAGAAACTGAAAGAGGATGGGTCTATTGAAAAGTATAAAGCCAGGTTGGTAGCTAAAGGCTATCGACAAAAGAAAGGCTTTGACTTTTTTGACACCTACTCACCAGTGACTAGGATCACTTCTATAAGGATGCTAGTTGCAATTGCTGCAGTCTATAACTTGGAAATCCATCAGATGTATGTGAAGACTGCTTTTCTGAATGGTGAGTTGGATGAAGAAATCTATATGGAACAACCCGAAGGGTTTGTGGTTCCAGGACAAGAGTCTAAAGTTTGTAGACTCATTAAATCGTTGTACGGACTTAAGCAAGCGCCTAAACAGTGGCACTTGAAGTTTGATCAAGCTATGCTAGCTAATGGTTTCAAGATCAATGAGTGTGACAAGTGTGTCTACATTAAGAGCACACAGAATGCATATGTGATAGTGTGTCTCTATGTAGATGACATGCTAATCATGGGGAGTACTCGGGACATAATCTTAAACACAAAGAAGATGTTGACGAGGAACTTCGATATGAAGGATATGGGAGTTCCCAATGTTATTCTAGGAATTAAAATTTCTAGGATGACCGAGGGACTCATACTGTCACAAACTCACTATATTGAGTCTGTTTTAAAACGGTTTAATATGGTTGATGTGAAACCAGTAAAGACCCCGCTTGACTTAAGTGTACACTTAAGGAAAAATCGAGGTGAACCTGTAGCTCAGTTGAAATACTCTCAGGTAATCGGGAGTCTGATGTACATAACGAATTGTACAAGACCAGACTTAGCTTGTTCAGTAAACAAGTTGAGCAGGTTTACCAGTAATCCAAGTGATGATCATTGGAAAGCTCTTAACAGAGTGATGAGGTATCTGAAATACACAATGAATCTTGGATTACATTACACGAGATATCCAGCAGTATTAGAAGGATATTGCGATGCAAATTGGATATCTGACAGTAAGGACTCGAAGTCCACCAGTGGATACTTGTTCACGGTTGGTGGTGTTGCTGTGTCGTGGAAATCCACGAAACAAACGTGCATAGCTCGGTCTACTATGGAAGCTGAGTTCATAGCGTTGGACAAAGCTGGAGAAGAGGCTGAGTGGCTTCGGAATTTTCTGGAAGATATTCTGTGTTGGCCTAAGCCAATCGCTCCTATTAGCCTACACTGTGATAGTCAGTCGGCTATAGGACGTGCGCAAAGCAGCATCTACAATGGTAAGTCACGACACATACATTGAAGACATAAAACCATTAAACAGTTGATCTCTAATGACGTGATTTCCATTGATTATGTAAAATCAATGGAGAATCTTGCGGATCCGCTTACAAAAGGCTTGCCTAGAGATCAGATGTCAAGATTGACGAACGGAATGGGACTAAAGCTCATAATGCATGAATCTTTGTAATGGTAACCCAACCTTGTTGACTGGAGATCCCAGAATCTTGGTTCAATGGGACAACTAAGTTATGAAGATTCAGTTAGCACTTACTCATTCCGTCACATAAAAATGCTATCTGCAGAGAATGTTTAGGGTAAGCTAAGGCTTTTAATGATGCCCTATATCTTGATGCGTCAAGTGGAGTATGGCAGAATACTCTTGATAGGAATCACCTATGTAAGTGTGAAGTGGGGCCGCTTCTATGAGAAAGTCTTTGAGGCAAGATTTCTCTAAAACACTTTCTGAAACCAAGTTGTTCATGGCCAAAACGAACACAACCATGAGAACCAAAAGGGTGTTAAAGGAAATATTGTGTGAGTATCGTTGTCTTGATTCACAACAAAGGCTGGCTAGTTCAAGACATCAAGTCACTATTTAGCCGAGTGAATCCGATGGTACATCACTATGAAAGGTTCAAAGCCAGAAGCTACCTCTTCTGATGCAATATTTTCTTGTCTGACTTCTCGGTAGAGTCTGCATAAACACTTTCATTAATTCCCATTCATGTGCGGGATTGTTGGAGAAATTGAAATGGGTGAATGAGAAATTAATTTTCAAAGTGGATGGAAAATGCGGTTGCACGGTTACGTTTGAACAAAACGCGGTTAAGTTTGATAAGGCGTTCGGTTATGGTTTAAATCGAACGGTTGTTTAAATCTGATTCAAACGGTATCCTTCGATATGAGATAAGATCAATCTGGTTTGATCTAACGGTGGCAGGGAAGGCAGCTTCAATCTAACGGCTGAGATTTAAACTGTCTTAACCACCCCAATCGAATGTGGTTTCTATCTAACGCTCCAGGTTTAAACCTGCGGATTAATCTTCGATCTAAAGGCTGAGATTAAACCTTCCTAATCTAGATAGGAGGTTTTCATCTAACGACCTAAATCAAACTACAGTTTTGTTCCAACGGTCACGGTACCTTGTTCTCCAACCGACTCCCCTATATAAACAGGGCAAAGGGTGCATTCTAAACACACAATTTCTAGCATTCGTAGCATACTACTCTCATAGCATTCGAGTCTTGCATACCGTCCAAGAGAAGTCAGGACACTCTAAAGTTCGAAGGAGTTCAAGTTCAGCAGTGCCGCTCAAATGAACAGGTACCCGTTGTATCCTGGGAGACGATTGCTCACACCGGTTGGGCACAGTATACCGGAGCAATACGTCTTAAGGACAGAGTCCTCGACTCACCCCGGGTTTGATTATTTTTGTATTGTTCATATGCACACATTAAACGACTGCGTCTTGGTACAGGATTGATTGTCTCCAACATTTTGTTCATTGGTTTCTTTGTTCATCATCTGAATATGAGTCTCACCTGATTGGCCATCTTTCAGTTCAGAGGACAGCAACTAGAAATTATTGCCAGAGCCGAGGAGTTTAGAGTTTCCGCTTTTTATGTAGACGAGCTAGCGAGTAGCAATGATCTATTATGCAAGGAGCTTAAGATTATCAAGTCCAAGAATGCTAAGCTCCAGGCCGAGAATAAAGAGCTCAAGTATGATATCTCACAACTATAAAAGGAAAATGAGGATTCCGACTTTAAGCAAGGAACCACCAACTCCCAAATTAACGATGTGAAGAATAAAGTTCAAGATCTTGAAATCTCATCTACTCAAGCTTAGCCGAAGGCCGAAGCTCTTGAAGAGAAAAGGCTAACTTAGATCGGCAACTCTCTGAGGCAAGGCAACAGTTGCAAGAGAAAGACGACTCCTTGGAGCAGCTATTAACCAAGGCGAACTCAGGCACGGTAGCGGAGTTCAGAAAGTCAAATTACCTTGAACTCAATCTGGAGATTTTGCTCGGCACAATGATGGAGATTGGTAATACCAAGGCATGTGAAGTCATGGCTGAAGCAAATTGGAGAACTTGTTGTGGCTTAGTCCTTTTGTCGGGATGACTGCTTAGATCTGCTGAGGCCAATTGGAGAACCTATCCTACATCCATTTTTGAGTCTCTACGGTGACTCAGACTTGTCGAGACCGTAAAACTGAGGTCCTTTCTCTAGGATAATACATTGTGTTAAAGATATTCCCATTTCGAAATATTATAAACAACAATAAAATGATGATATGTATTTGAATTCCTTGAGAGAGTTTTACAAGTGATGCATGAAATGGCCTCAAGTTAGATACATGGCAATTTCGTGGCAAAGTTCTACCAGATAAAGTTTCTAACTTGTAAGCTCCAAGGCGAGATGCCTCAATGACGCGGTACAACCCTTCCTATTTCGGGTCAAGGCCGCCTAATGGGCAAACATAACATGCGGTGTTACTTGGAACGACAAGGTCCCCCACTTTATGCGACTTGTCAGCACTCTCGCATTATAATACTGAGAAATTAAGTTTTTGTACTCCGCCATTTGAATATGAGCTTGCTCCCTTTTTTCTTCCACGTGTCGAGATTTAAGAGTATACTTTGACAATTATTCTAATCAGAATAATTTTCGTTTGTACCAGATGTGGAACCAATATCAGTTTTAATTACAGCTTCACAGCCATACACCAAAGTGAAAGGAGTTTCTTTAGTCGACGTGGAAGTAATTGTATGATAATCCCATAGAATGCCAGGCAATTCGTCTCTCCATCCTGCTCTTGCTTTCTCAAGTCGCTTCTTTAGACCTTCTTTTATATTACGTTTGGCTAGTTTTACCAAACTATTAGCTTGAAGATGAGCCGCCAAGGTAAAGTGTGAGCATATTGGCAGCTCAACGCACTATCTCTTAACTGGATTCTAGCAATTTGTCTTTTCTTGGTCAGATACCAAGACTCTTGGCAATCCGAAACAACAGACGATATGCTTTAAGAGGAACTTTTTCATATGATTGGCTTTTACCCACATAGTCAAGTAGTCAACAGCGGCAAAAAGGTACTGAACAGATTTTAGAGCACGCGGTAAGGGTCCGACGAGATCAATTCCCCACTAGACACAAGGCCAGCGGCTGATGATAGGAATCATTTCTTGACAAGGGATATGCAATATAAAGTGTGAACCTAGCAGGCTTGACATTTCTTAACCAATTCAAGAGTGTCCTGGTGTGAGGTCAACCAATAGTAGCCGGCTAGATAACATTTTGTGTTAGAGACCTTGATCCAGAATGATTTTCACAAAATACCAGGTGAATTTTACGGAGAATATAATCTCCTTCATCTTCAGTGACGCACTCAAGCCACGGTTGAGAAAAAGATTTCATGTATAAGAATTTGCGAAAGAGATCGTACCTGACCATTTTGATGCTTAGTTTTCTGGCTTCCTGTTTATCCTATGGTTGAATGCCATGTTTTAAGAGGTTGACAATCATGTCCATCTATATGCCGCAATAGTCATCTTGAAGTACCTCAGCTTGGTCACAGGCTTGGTGCTTAATGAGCTCAATCACGCTCGTTTTGCCTAACGCTATTGGAGTGGATGATGCTAGACAAGAAAGAGTGTTGGCCGACCTAGTGACATCTTCAATCATAAAGGATTCAAACATTCTCTTAAGTTGCTCAACCTTCAACAAGTATCGTCCATCTAATTTTCTTTTGCTCCGTAGTCCCAATCGATCTAGGCAGCGATAAGCTGTGAGTCGCTGTGCAATTTAATTTCTGCGCCCCCAACTTTTTGATGAGGCTTAAGGCAGCAATCAAGGCTTCATATTCATTTTCGTCATTGGTGGAATCAAAATTGAGTCAAAGCGCATACTAAAATTCCTCACCTTTGAGGCTTATGATTAGGATGTCAGCTCCACTACCATCATGGGAAGAGGATCCATCAATATAGATGTTCCATTAGTCCTCTTGGGGCTGCTCGTCCTCTACAAAGATAGCCTCATCGATAAAATCTTCCAAAACATGGGCTTTGATGGAAGTATCTGGCGATAGTCAATGTCATTCTGCCAGTTCCATATCCTATTTGGCTTCTCAGCCAAAGGACTCGAGCTTAGACAGAATCTGCTCCAAAGGTTGATCAGTGACAAGTACGACAAAATGAGCCTAAAAGTAGGGCTTGAGTTTTTTCGCCACTATAACCAGTGCCAAAACTATCTTTTCATCGTTGGTATATCTTACCTCAGGTTTGTGCAGAGCTTTGCTCACGAAATATATCCGCTTCTACACATTGTCTTCCCATTGAGCGAAGCTGAACTTACAGCTTCATGACAAAAAGCCAGACATATGTACAATAGTTCGCTAGGTACTGGCGAAGTTAAATTTGGCACCTCGGCCAGGTAAGAGTCTCTAAGAAATAGAGTAACTTCTCAGCCAGCTTGGAAAGAAATCAGTTCACCGCTGCAATCTTTTCAATTAGCCTCTGCACCTCTTTAACAATGCAAGGCAGGTCTATAGCCCTTAGAGCTTCAACTTTACTAGAGTTAGCTTCAACCCCTTCCTTGGAGACCATATATCCTAAGAATATTCCGCATCAAATCCCAAACGTGCATTTTTTAGGGTTTAATTTCATCATGGAGTCTCTAAGAATGCTAAAAAACTCTCTTAAGTTTTGGACATACACATCTCCAGTCTTTCTTTTGACGAGCATATCGTCGATGTAGATTTCCATGATGCAACCATCTGGTCCTTAAACACAGAATTCACTAGTCTTTGATAGGTAACTCCGGCGTTTTTTAGACCAAAAAGCATACTGATGTAGCAATAAGTACCTTCGTTAATGATAAAGGATGTTTTATCCTGCTATTCGTTGGCCATGGCTATTTTGTGATAGGCTTTTAAGGTGTCAAGAAAGTCAAAGACTTCATGCCCAACTGTTGAATCCACAAGCTTGTCAAATTTAACAGGGATAGTAGTGTTTTGGGCATGATTTGTTTGTGTAGTCAATAGATATTGTCGGTGATTTCTCAGGCTTTAGTACCACCACGAGATTGTCTAGCCAGATTATGTATAGGACTTCAATAATAAATTTGAGACAAGTAACTTACCGACCTCTTCGGCAATCATATTGTTCCTTTCAGGTGCAAAGATTCTTTTTTTCTACTTACGGGATTGATGCTAGGATCAACATTAACCTTGTGCTCAATGAGGGTTGTTGGAATGCCTATCATGTCCTCATCTGTCCTAGTAAAGATAATTGTGAATTCACTTAACAGATTCTGGAGTTGGTTCAGCAGCTCGACTGGCATCCAAGTCCCAATCTTGATCATATTCTCTAATCGGTTGAGATCTAGAATAAAATCTTAGACCATGATGTTCAACTCTAGCTTCTCCATAATTGGAGAGGTAATATCGTCAAGGCTGACTTGTTGTACGGCTAATTTACCCTTCGTTGCAACATCATAACAACTTTGCATCACTAGTAGATTTTCATGTATAGTTTCATCTCTGGCCTGCAATGGAAACATCATGCCGAAATGCAGAGGTAATACGATTGCCCCCAAACTCATTAAGGTCCGCTTACCAAGGAGAATGTTTTAGGCTAATATTTCTTTTACAATAACAAAATCCACCCACAAATCACGACACTTTAAATGTTTATCAAAGTGACAGACAGTGTGACCAGGCCTACTGGCTGAACTGTTGCGCCGTATAACCCAAACAGGGGAACTAACACCGGGCATAACTGGCTATCCTGTAGTCTAAGCTATTAATAAACACTATAACACATTATCTTATCTACACTGCCTGTGTTAACGTACACTCAATACACCTCCACGTTGTTATTAGGTGCAAGATCAATAAGAAGGTCAATTACTAAGCCAGTGTTGTCATATCCTATGGTAATAGGATCACTTGGCCCGTGGCTTAACTCATGGGGCAACTTTGGCTTCTTCGAGGGCGAATCGGTTATAAGTTTTTGCCACCCCTGATTCTGGCTTGGTCTTGGACAGAGCTGGGCCGCCAGAAATAGTGTAGATCATAATAAAAACCTTAGGCTGACCTGCAGCATCAGCCCTTTCATCCTCCTAATTGTCATCTTTTTTACGCCGGTGTTGCTCATCCTTCTGGCACTTATCCAGTGAAGGAGGGTGGCGAAAGTCTAGCTGATTGTGCAGCCATGATCGTGGATCATAAAATTAGTGCAGATGACCCTGCTCAATGAGGCATTCAATCGTGTGCGCCAGCTGTCTACAATTTATTTGTTGTGGCCAATATCCCTGTGGTATTTGGAGTTTAGTTTTGGATCCCTTTTTGATCTCGACACCTACAATTGCGATAGGCCCGTTCTCAGTCTGTCCTTTTGCATGATGGATAGGATCCTTTCTTTTAAGGTGAGTAAGGGCAATCCTTCTTTACCTCGGCTCCTCAAGTAATCAAACACACTGTTTTTGTCCTTAACACCTTTGTGGGCTTTTTTCATGGGCTCACCTTAGCCTGCTTGTCCTTAAGCCTGCTCGGTTTTTCTTTTCAGCCTATTTGCTTCCTCTTTACGGGCATATTGATGTGCTTTCCCTAGGCACTCTCTTAGAGATTTAGGATTCTCCTCGGCCAACTAGGAGAAGGGGTTGCCTGCTCTTAGCCTGTTGATGAAGGCCGCAACCATGACTCCGTCGTTGCTCTCCTAATCTGTAGGGACTTGTCCGTCAAGCATTGCATATATTTAAAAACAGGCTCATCTGGCTTCTGCCATAGAATCATCAGATGAGAGGAGTTTTTGATAAAAGGTTTACAAGACACAAATTTTGACTTCAATCTTTGAGACAGCTATCGAAACAAGTACATAAACTGAGACAACAATTCCTGGAACCATCTCCTAGCCCATCAGGAAGACAAGTAAAGTCTTACACCTTAATGGGTCAAGAATGTTTTTCAAGCTCATGGCAGTCTGAAACTGAAATAGATGATCATTAGGGTCAGAGGTGCTCTCGTAGGTTTCCATTTTGGGCACCTTAAAGTTGCCTGGAGCCGCATACTTCTCAATGTGAGAAAGGGCTCTCACGCACGGCTATCATGTACTCTTGATGGCTGAATGGTTACTTGTCGTTCTGGCTGCCTTGGCTGTAACGCATGAAAGGTGCGTGTTGCTCGTATTTTGAGTGACAAGATCTCTCACTCAAATGATTCTTGTCATGTGACAAGGCTTAGTAAAGTTTTCCTTTTGCCCTTAACCCTGGCATCTGCTATGAACTCATCCTATGGCCTAGATGACTTTTCATGGGACATTTCCATCCCTTGATAATCATGAGGAAGGTCTTCGTCCATGTGCATGTCCTTGGGCCTTTATTCTTTAGCATTTCAACCATGGTTTTAAATACACCTAATTTTTTAGCAACATATCGCACGACCCGTTTGTGCTCTTTCTGGGTGACTCCTTGAAAACTAGCCACATGACCCGCCTGTCCACCAAAGACCTACTTCAATGGATGGTAGGGACCGCCTCTCTGTCTTCGACGGTTAAGATTCTTCACCTTCGTATTGATTGTTTTTACCAATGTTTTCAAGGAGGTATGTGATTTTTGCAATGAAAGAAGGTGAATTATGGCATGATGAGGCCTTCCTTCTTGCGCCAAATGGGAAGTCGGATCTTCATCCAGATTAGAGGTGATCCAAAAAGAGAAAACACCGTCAATGACTTATGCAGATGCAATTTGCTGACAGAACTAACGTTCCCAGAAACCTGAGCAAGTCAATGGATGTTAGAGGTCCCGGAGCTACTGCTCTGTAGAGAACTCTCTCACGATCAAGCCAGTTGTGGATGTAGTCACATTCTTATGCTAAAAATTTGGAGAAACATGTCTACATTTTCTGGGTATGTCTATCTCTTTTTCTCCTGCTCAGGCCCTCTTTGTGGGATGTTTCTTCCACTTTTATATGTCTGAGGTAAACCATGCATGCCTCGAAGCATAAGGCACCACGTGCCTCGCCCCACTGGTTGGTTCATTTGCATAGCTGCCATTTGCCGCCGTGTGTCATGTTGTATGACTAAGTTGCTTGCCTGCAGGTGCCAAATTTAGCTGGACCAAGTAGAGATGCCCGTGAACTTAGGGGTGTGGCCGAGCATTATAGTTAAGGCAGTGGATTGTAAGCTGACCTGTAGTGAGTGGCGGAAGAATGCAGCTGCAGCGGCGCTAGATGGCTGGGCTGACCCTCTACCTTTATCAAATGGGTCGCATTTAGTAACCCAATGTTAGGGCGATGCAGAAATATGTCTCGCATCTACCAAGCTAAGCTTTGTGGAAGATGTACTCGAGGCGATAACGTAGATGTGCTTGTGGTGACCTACGCCTTTATAGAGTCAAGTAAAGTTGAATGTGACGGGCTAAGTTGGACATGTATGTTGTTATTATAAGTAATGGTTTTGTCCTCATCATCGAGGAAGTAAAGCCGAGCCCATAATCACCACAACTCCGGGTGGTGCAGTCTATAGCTTGGTTGAAAGTAGTCCATTCTTTTTGATATTTGAATACTCCCTTTGAATCTTATATATCCTGTACCGTGAAATTGGGAAAAGGTTGGCAAAACAGGGCTGCTTATCGGAAGAAAAGTGAGTGAGAGAGAGAGTCCATCCTATTCAAGAAAGGTTGAACAAGAGATGGAGTAGAGGGGGGAATCGTTGATGGGAAGGGTGAGGAAATTCCTCCTTGTGGCCTCCTCCTTTCACTCATCAAATATATATGATATATATGGCCTTTTATTTTCGTCAATCACCCTTTCCTTTGCATTGAGGCAAATCTTTTTTTTGTTCTTCTGAATTAACATAAAACTTCTGAATTTGGCAAATTTTACCAAAGTGCCAGAGCAAATATGACAAGTTACTCATTCACCAATCAATGTATATGATATATGTGACCATCTGATTTGGCTAATCACTCCTTGCTTTGCATGGAGGTAAATCTTATGTGGTATCATCTTATTGTGTCACTAATTGCTTTTGCAGCAACATGAAACTTGTGAATTTGACAAATTATAGTTGTCGAGAGTGAGTATGACAAGGTACTCCTTGACCAATCAAAAGTATAACATATATATGGGCCTCCTGTTTTGACGAATCACTCCTTGTTTTGTATGTAGTTAAATCTTATATGGTATCATCTCATTGCATCACTAGTTACTTCCAAAACAAGATAAACTTTTTGAATTTGACAAATTTTACGTTAGTACTGGAACAAATGTTACCTCTATCACCCCACACCTCTTCTTTCCCATCTCTACCCTGTAGCATTTCTTTTGGTCCGACAAAATATTCAAGCTCCAATATGTGCAATCCTTCAAGCCCAACGACTTACATATGACAAAATACCCTTGCTAGATGTCGCAACTTGGTTCAGTTCGGGCATGTATTTTGCCGAACAATAGGTTGACAGAAACGTTGGTAAGAAATTGGCGAAGTAGGTATAGCAAAACAAATTAGACAAAAAAAGTCTGTGAGGCTTTAGGAAAGAAAGGGGAAAGTGGAAAATGTTGGACCGTGCACCTGCAATAAACACCACTAGAGGGGGGGATGAATAGTGGTTAGCAGAAATTACACTACAACCCTTTGTTAAAATCCCCTTTGAAAACAGAATCTGAGACCACCTCAGATTCAGAACTCGTTTTTAAAAAATTCACAAATAAATGTACACAACTCCAAAAATCTTGAAACTTTCCAGAATTGAACTTCAGTGTGTTAGAAAGACGCTATCCAAAAATCAGATACAAATAAGATCGTTTGACCCTTCAAATAAATACAATGATTCAGATGGTCAAATAGGACAGAATTGGACAGAATGTTGCTGATTTTCCAAAACGTGTTTCTCTTTGAATACTTGACCAAAAAGATTGATCTTTATATCAAAACACTCCTTAGGAAGTCTAGTTGATGTTTCCAAAAGGTCCTGACCTCAAACAATTCTGGATAAATAGAGAATTCAAGGTTTCTTAAAACTGGTCAGATTGCAGCCAGATTGGAGCAGTTATCTTACAAAGACTGAAAGACTAAATTTCCCTTGCTCAAATCAAGTGATTCTTGTTGCAAATGAAAGACAACAGTCTGAATTATAACTCCAGCAAACATCACAAATTTTGAAAATGTTTAGCTATTTTTTCAAATTGTGAGAAGTTGTGTGAAAACTGCAGTCAGAAACGGGCAAAAACAGAAATAAAGAAACAAGAGAAGAACAACGAGGATTTATCCTGGTTCGGTCAATGTGACCTACTCCAGTCCCAAGGAACACCTTTCCTTGGATTTCACTATCAAATGAACACCTTACAACAAGAGCCAAGCTTGATCCTTGGGTTATACACCAACCCTATTCAAGACTTGGATAATCACCTCTATGCAACTCTTGGTTACAACACATCTACCACCTATTGATGTAGCCTTATAAATTTGGCTAATCAATCATACAAATCCAACCCAAGAAGGTGTGTATAATGTAGCTGGACAACAAAAAAATTTTGGAATATCTTAGATACACAAAGTATGAACGAAAATATGAGAAGAGAATAGAAAGACAATAATCTTCAATTTTACTTTCAAGTGTGTGTCTTCTCTTCTTCACCTTGCCTCCTATTTATAGTGTGAATAGATGGCATATTCTCTCCAACTTTTAAACCATGTGATGGCTGAGAATTTTGAATTAAATCACATCCAAAATCAGCTCCAACAACATTGTCTCCATTAACTTCAAATTTGAAATTTCAAGTTGACAACTTTTGCCAACTAGCTTGTTTTTGAATTGTCCACTTGCCCAAAAGTCATAAAATGAGTATACCACCTTCTCCACCTGTTTATGGACGTTTTTGATGTTGTATGTATGTATACCAACTCAAATTTTGTGAATAAGAAATAATGAATAAGTGTTGACGAGATTATGTCAACATATAACACCAAAATTCCTACTTTATTCTCCTTTACATATTGTGATGAATCATGCACCAAGGACACCTTGTAATCTCTAAAAGATGATGATTAATATCCACTTATAACATATATAAGAGGGTCTTCAAGAAAAAATAGAATGTGACATCTCAAATCGTCACATATCCAGCTATAGTCAATAATATCATCGGTTGAGAGAATAAGATATAAGATCACCATATAATCTTCAAAATAATAATAATAACACAGCTCTAGAATAAAGATAATAATATGCTCAAGAGATTCCTTGAGTGAAAATACCAAAAATACCCTTGGGGGTAAAATGACCAAAATACCCCTGGTGTGAGAAAACTCCAGAAATGCCCCCGATGGTCAGAAATAATCACAATACCACCTTTGTCATGATAACCTAGATAATAATATGCACTTGAAATATTTTTCACCATATGATGTTCCTACAAAACTTAAAATAACAATTTTTCCCTTTTTGGTAAGTTGTAGAAACTTCCAAGGCACGTTAGTCACAAGACAATAATAATCACCAAAAACACATAACAATCACATAATGAGCATGTATAATCATGTACAAATGAAAACAACCATTTTATCACATTTTAGAAAATTATTTCTAAAAACTCTAGACATCGATCGATCGAAGTGCCTCAGCTTCATAGATCGATGTCTCACATAAAGGTTCAGGTTTTGTCTCTGACCTATATCGATCAATCGAAGTGAGATTTCGATGTACATCGATCGATCGATGTGTCTCAGGTTTAAAGATCGATGTCTCATAGAAAGGTCTTAAACTTTTCTGCCTTGCATAGATCGATCGATGTGAGAGATCTATGTACATAGATCGATCGATGTGCAACAACCTGAGAGATCGATGTCAACTTGTTCAACTTTTTCAACTTTTAATCACATATAGCACCATGTGTGACATTTTTAAGTATTCATCACTTAAAATCATGATTTTGAAAATTATCCAAACATATTTCTCAACATTCTCCCCCTTTTGGATGATTTTCAAAATAACCTAACATGATTTTAATGTCACAACTTATAACCAAAAGTTTAACCAAATGTTTTCAACTATGTTTTCAACTTTTAAATAGTATGCCGCTCCCACTCAACTCATACTCTCCCCCTTAACCTATGCTCCAAAATTTATACCAATAAAAACTTAACATATGATTCATCATGACTTACCAACTAAAATCTAAAAACTTAGCATATGATTCATCATGACTTACCAACTAAAATCATGTTCTTATTCTATCTCCCCCTTTATTTTGCAAATCATGCAAAAGATAGAACTATACAATGGTATCGTAAGTCATCATTCCTAATTTGGCTCGTAAGTTTTCAAAAGTGGCTTGATTAAGGGGTTTGGTGAAGATGTCAGCGATTTGGTGATCAGTTCTTATATGGTTTATCACTATGTCCTCATTTTGAACATGATCACGAAGAAAGTGGTATCGCACCTCAATGTGTTTGGCCTTAGAATGAAGCACCGGATTCCGGGAAAGATTGATTGTACTTGTGCTATCGCAGAAAATTGGAATCTTATTCATTTCAATGCCAAAATCACTAAGTTGCTGTTTAAGCCAAAGTATTTGGGTAGTACATAAACTCAAAGCGATATACTCGGCTTCAGTGGTAGAAAGAGCTACACTAGCTTGCTTTTTAGAAAACCAAGAAATCAAATTGGTTTCTATGAATTGACATGTACCACTAGTGGATTTTCTATCTAACTTGCAACCACCATAATCAGCATCACTATATGCGTGTAATTCTAACGTAGCGTTTCTATCATACCACAGTCCTAAGTGAGGTGTATGCTTAAGATATCTAAAGATATTTTTCACTGCATTGTAATGTGATACATTAGGACAAGATTGAAACCTAGCACACATACACACACTAAACATAATATCAGGTCTTGATGCAGTTAAGTATAACAATGAGCCAATCATAGACCTATAAAGTATGTCATCAAAAGGTTTACCATTTTCATCCTTATCAAGTTTGGTACTAACATTCATAGGGGTAGTTGTAGGTTTCAACTCTTCAAAGCCAAACTTCTTGATTATATCATTGACATACTTAAGTTGTCTAATGTGAATTCCTTGAGGGGTTTGTTTGATTTGAAGTCCTAAGAAATAATTCAACTCTCCTACCATTGACATTTCAAACTCTGACTTCATACATTCTTCGAAGTCTTTTACTAAAGTAGGGTTGGTTGAACCAAAGATTATATCATCTACGTATATTTGAACTATTAACAAATCATTACCTTTTCTTCTTAGGAATAACGTGTTGTCGATGGTCCCCCTTTGATAATTATTTGCAATAAGAAAATTTGCAAATCTATCATACCAAGCTCTTGGAGCTTGTTTTAAACCATATAGAGCTTTCTTAAGCTTATAAACATGGTTAGGATTCTTTGGATCTTCAAATCGAGGGGGTTGTTTGACAAACACCTCTTCTTGGATGTATCCATTCAAGAACGCACTCTTGACATCCATTTGGAAGAGCTTAATTTTGCTTAGACTTGCAATCGCAAGTAACAATCTAAATGCTTCTAGTCGTGCAACGGGTGCAAAGGTTTCTTCATAATCTATTCCTTCTTGTTGATTATAACCTTGTGCGACTAGTCTAGCCTTATTCCGTGTAATATTTCCTTGTTCATCCATTCATTCCTAAAGACCCATTTAGTTCCTATGATAGACTTGTCTTCAGGTTTAGGTACTAAGTCCCACACGTTGTTCCTTGTGAATTGATTTAATTCTTCATGCATAGCATCTATCCATGATATGTCACCTAAGGCTTCCTTAACGTTATTAGGTTCTAATTGTGAGATTAATCTATGTCCTTCAAGTTGACTTATATTTCTACGTGTTCTAACTACAACACTTGGATCCCCAATGATTAGTTCTCTAGGATGCCACCAATTCCTAGATTGACTAAGTTCACCCTCATCGTGTTCAAATGTTTCATTAGTGTGAACGTTATCATATGTAATTGGATCATTAGTTGTATCTTCCAATTGCAGAGTCTATTGATTTATTTCATCTAAGGGTTCATGTATGTCTTGTTCAGGGGGAGTTGGTTCTAGATGATCAAGTATAGGCTCAAGTAATACATCATCATCAAACATATTTTCAACATTTGTTTCTTGTTTATGTTGATGTTTATCACTAACTTCAAAGCATGCATTTTCATTGAATTTAACATGTATGGATTCAATTATTTTTCTAGATGCAGGATTATAACACCTATATGCTCTTGAGTTAGTTGAATACCCAACAAATATGCATTCAATAGACTTTTGTTCAAATTTATCTAGATTATCCTTAGTGTTCAGCACAAAACATTTACATCCAAATACTTTAAGATAATCTATCTTAGGTTGTCTATTGTTTAGCAATTCATAAGGCGTTTTATTTAATTTCTTTCTAATAGTGAGCCTATTTATAATATAGCATGCACAACTAACAGCTTTAGCCCATAAATATTTAGGTAATTTATTTTCACATAGCATTGTCCTAGCAACTTCTTGAATCGTCCTATTTTTACGTTCAACAACTCCATTGAGTTGTGGTGTTCTAGGTAGTGAGAATTCATGTTTGATTCCATATAGTTCGCAAAATTTGATTACGTCTTTGTTTTTAAATTCTCCACCTCTATCGCTTCTAATTCTTTTAACATTTCCTTCATAAATGTTTTCAAGTTGCTTAATAAGAGTTTCGATTGCTAATGGAGCATCGTCTTTGTGTTAAGAACAATGTCCATGTGTAGCGTGAGTAATCATCTACTATGACACACACATAGTAATGTCTACCTAGACTTCTTGTCCTACTTGGATCAAATAAGTCTAAGTGAAGCAATTCTAGTACATGACTAGTACTCACTTCATGTTTCGGTTTTAAGGTTTCTTTAATGTGTTTTCCCTTAATACATGTTTCACACATTTGAAAATTATCTAAGTCTAACTTAGGCATTCCTCTAATTAAATTCTTCTTAGACAATTTCTTAATAGTTGAAATTCCTATATGGCCTAATCTTCTATGCCATAAATTTATATCTAAGTCATGTGATAATAGACACTTAACCTTAGCATCTAACATGTTATCTAAGGTAAGAGTATAAATATTTCCATCTCTATTTCCTTTTAAAACCGTTTCTCCTTTTTCATTTATTATATCACAAGAAATGGGAAGAAAGGAGACATTATAACCACAATCTATAAGTTGAGAAATACTAAGTAAATTATAAGATAGATTGCTTACTAATAACACATTTCGTATTTGAAATGTGTTAGGGTCCCCAATTGTTCTTTTTCCAACAACTTGTCCTTTGTTGTTGTCACCGAATGTTACTTTTCCTCCATTCTTGATATGTTCCAATTCGATGAATAGTTTGGGATTCCCCGTCATATGCCTCGAACATCCACTATCTAAAAACTAGTTGGTTTTTAGATTCTTTGACTTTGCCTCCTTCTTGCATTCTTTGCGTTTATCCTACAATGGAGACAAAGTTTTAGGTACCTTTTATTTGGGTCCTTGAATGTTAGGGGCACTATTCTTGTTTAGATATCCCTTAGGTATCCAAACTTGAATATACCTTCTAGGCATATTTTTAGCATTGTTATAATTTGGAATATAAGAAGAATTAGCATATACATGATTATTCCACATAAGTGAAGATGTATTGTTATACATGTTGTGCCATGGTTGATAATCATTATAGGATGACCAAATTTTATAATGTGCATAAGGCATGCGATTTTGTTTCTTATATGGCGCTATATAAGTGTGTTTGTAGGCATTTCTATAAGACTTATAAGAGTGTTGCATATATTTAGGTTCATAATAAGTTGTATGCATTTTATTTGGTCTAGTTGCATTTGTATACATGCAGGCATAATTTCTAGGTTGTCTAGATGCAAAGTTTGGCCTAGATGTATAGTTATGCGTGTGTGTTTTTGTGGGTGCATGTTGCATCTTTATCTTTGAATAAGAAGCAGAAGGAGTAGAAGAAGATTTAGCAGACAAGCTTGTTTTTATAACTTTATAAGGTTGTTTCGTAGTTGATGATACAAACTTAGTCTTGTTATCTAATTTGTCATCTTCTTCTTTATATCCCAATCCAGTTTTATCATTTCCATACTTTTGTGATGATATAAGTGTATCTAACATATTTGCACCAGATTTAAATTGTTCTATCATTTTTTCTAAGGTAAATCTAGAAGACTTAAGTTACACTATTTCATTTTCACAACTTTCTAACTTAGATTTTAACATTTTATTTTACATTTTTATCTTATGTTCATCTTTCCTATATGATTCAATTTTTTTCTCTAAAGAATCAAGAGTATTAGTAGACTCTTGTTTAAGAGATTCTAATTGATCGGAAAATTCCAAGTTGGACGTCTTCAACTTGTCATTTTCTTCAACTAGTTTCTTCTTTTCTTTAGAGAGCCTCTTACAGTGAGCATGCATTCTTAGGATTTCTTCATACATTTCATCAAATGTCATGTCACTATCAGAATCACTATCAGAAGAAGAACATACCTCGTGGGATACGGAGCAGACTTGAGCTTCCTCAGTTTCGGATTCTGAGCCGGATGAGTCGCTCCATGTGCTCACCTTCATTGCTCGTTTCCCTTTTCTTGCCTTAGACTCCTTTGTCTTTGTCGTTTGAGTCTCCTTGTCCTTGGCTTGTTTATTATTGTTGTTGTTATTATTATTTTTCTTCGTGGGACAGTCGTATGAAATATGTCCTTTTTGACCGCATTCATAACACTTTAATTCTTTATTATACCATTTGTTTATATTATTCTTCCTAGTTTGAGAGGAAGAAGAAGAAGAATTACGTTGTTTATTCCTATTTGGACGTTTGAAAAATTTTCTTAGTTTTCTAGCTGTCAATATCAAGTCATCGTCTAATTCAGTATCACTATTACTATCATCGTTACTAGCATGTGTTTCGGTTGTTTTGAAAGCTATTGACTTACCGGATGACTTAGACGATTCAGACTTTCGTTGGTTTAATTTAACCTCGTAAACTTTAAGAGACCCGATCAATTCATCCATCTTAGTGATTGACTTTGTCTCCTCGATTGCAGTCACCTTTGGATCCCATTCAGCAGGGAGGCTTCGTAACACCTTTTGGACCTTTTCACTGTTCGAAAATGAATTCCCTAAGGCTTCAAGGGCATTGAAAATATTAGTAATCCTCAAATCCATAGATGTTATGGATTCGTTTGGCAACATTTTGGAAGTCTCTAATTCAGTCATAAGCATGTTTATTTTTGACTCTTTAACACCACTAGTACCTTCATGCTTTAATACAAGTGATTTCCACATGTCGTGTGCGCTTGTGCAATTTGACACATATCCTGCTTCAGAAGTTGTAAGTCAATTTAAAAGTAATTGCATAGCTTTAGCATTCATGGACATTTTCTTTTTATCATCCGATGACCATTCACTTTTATATTTTTCAACCTCTTGAGTTACTCCACTAACTTATATATCTTTCATTGGAATGTATGGCCCATCTTCAACTATAGACCATAAATCGATGTCTATAGCCATTAAGAATAGTCTCATTCTTAGTTTCCAATAAACAAAATTATTGCCATCAAAAAGAGGAGGGCGTTGTGTAGACATACCTTCCAACTCACCTTTGTGAGAAACAATAGCCATAGTATGTACCTTGGATTTGAGACAAGCAGTATATAATGAATCGTTGTTTCTTGGCCTTGTATTGTTCGTATGGTGTTGAATCTTGCTTCTTTTGAGTGGTGTTGGTCTGGCTCTGATATCAAATGTTGGACCGTGCACCTGCAATAAACACCACTGGAGGGGAGGTGAATAGCGGTTAGCGGAAATTACACTACAACCCTTTGTTAAAATCCCCTTTGAAAACAGAATCTGAGACCATCTCAGATTCAGAGCCCGTTTTTAAAAAATTCACAAATAAATATACACAACTCCAAAAATCGTGAAACTTTCCAGAATTGAACTTCAGTGTGTTAGAAAGACTCTATCCAAAAATCAGATACAAATAAGATCGTTTGACCCTTCAAACAAATAAAAAGATTCAGATGGTCAAACAGGACAGAATTGGACAGAATGTTGCTGATTTTGCAAAACGTGTTTCTCTTTGAATACTTGACCAAAAAGATTGATATTTAAATCAAAACACTCCTTAGAAAGTCTAGTTAATGTTTCTAAAAGGCCCTGACCTCAAACAATTATGGATAAATACAGAATTCAAGTTTTCTAAAAACTGGTCAGATTGCAGCCAGATTGGAGCAGTTATTTTGCAAAGACTGAAAGACTAATTTTCCCTTGCTCAAATCAAGTGATTCTTATTGAAAATAAAAGATAGCAGTCTGAAGTATAACTCCACCAAAAATCACGAATTTTGAAAATGTTTAGCTATTTTTTCAAATTGTGAGAAGTTGTGTGAAAACTATAGTCAGAAACGGGCAAAAACAGAAATAAAGAAACAAGAGAAGAACACCGAGGATTTATCCTAGTTCGGTCAATGTGACCTACTCCAGTCCCAAGAAACACCTTTCCTTGGATTTCACTATCAAATGAGCACCTTACAACAAGAGCAAGCTTGATCCTTGGGTTATACACCAACCCTATTCAAGACTTGGATAATCACCTCTATGCAACTCTTGGTTACAACATCTCTACCACCTATTGATGTAGCCTTATAAATTTGGCTAATCAATCATACAAATCCAACCCAAGAAGGTGTGTATAATGTAGCTGGACACAAAAAAAATTTGGAACACCTTAGCTACACAAAGTATGAACGAAAATATGAGAAGAGAATAGAAAGACAATAATCTTCAATTTTACTTTCAAGTGTGTGTCTTCTCTTCTTCACCTTGACTCCTATTTATAGTGTGAATAGATGTCATATTCTCTCCAACTTTTAAACCATGTGATGGCTGAGAATTTTGAATTAAAGCACATCCAAAATCAGCTCCAACAACCTTGTCTCCATTAACTTCAAATTTGAAATTTCAAGTTGACAACTTTTGCCAACTAGCTTGTTTTTGAATTGTCCACTTGCCCAAAAGTCATAAAATGAGTATACCACCTTCTCCACCTGTTTATGGACGTTTTTGATGTTGTATGTATGTATTCCAACTCAAATTTTGTGAATAAGAAATAATGAATAAGTGTTGACAAGATTATGTCAACATATAACACCAAAATTCCTACTTTCTTCTCCTTTACATATTGTCATGAATCTTGAACCAAGGACACCTTGTAATCTCTAAAAGATGATGATTAATATCCTCTTATAACATATATAAGAGGGTCTTCAAGAAAAAATAGAATGTGACATCTCAAATCGTCACATATCCAGCTATAGTCAATAATATCATCGGTTGAGAGAATAAGATATAAGATCACCATATAATCTTCAAAATAATAATAGCACAGATCCAGAATGAAGATAATAATATGCTCAAGAAATTCCTTGAGTGAAAATACCAAAAATACCCTTGGGGTAAAATGACCAAAATACCCCTTGTGTGAGAAAACTCCAGAAATGCCTCTGATGGTCAGAAATAATCACAATACCACTTTTGTCATGATAACCAAGATAATAATATGCACCTGAAATATTTTTCACCATATGATGTTCCTACAAAACTTAAAATACCAATTTTGTCCTTTTTGGTAAGTTGTAGAAACTTCCAAGTCACGTTAGTCACAAGACATTAATAATCACCAAAAACACATAACAATCACATAATGAGCATGTATAAATCATGTACAAATGAAAACAACCATTTTATCACATTTTAGAAAATTATTTCTAAAAACTCTAGACATTGATCGATCGAAGTGCCTCAGCTTCATAGATCGATGTCTCACATAAAGGTTCAGGTTTTGTCTCTGACATACATCGATTGATCGAAGTGAGAGTTCGATGTACATCGATCGATCGATGTGTCTCAGGTTTAGAGATTGATGTCTCACAGAAAGGTCTTAAACTTTTCTGCCTTACATAGATCGATCGATGTGAGAGATCTATGTACATAGATCGATCGATGTGCAACAACCTGAGAGATCGATGTCAACTTGTTCAACTTTTTCAACTTTTAATCACATATAGCACCATGTGTGACATTTTTAAGTATTCATCACTTAAAATCATGATTTTTAGAATTATCCAAACACATTTCTCAACAGAAAACAGAGAAGTACAATTTCAGCTATTTGTGGAGATAATGTCGAATTAGCAGAATGAGAAGCTGGCTGCCATGTGTGAAATTTGCAGTGGAGGAGCAGTGTAAAATCTCTTAGATAAAGATAAGTACTAGAACACAAAATTTCATCATGAAAAGACCGAGTAAGAGTAAGACATTAGGAGACCAGAGCTATCACAAATGTCATGTATTATATCAAAGACAATACACAAGTGTTCCAAATACTTGGATACATCAAGTATTTCAAATACTTCAATCAACTTAAGATTGTCAAAGCACACCAGAAGAAAAATGAAAGAGTGGACATAAAGGTTGAAAATATCACCAAAACAGAGCAACTGGTCTTCAAATTACTGATCAAATCTGTATAACCGATAGCAATCTCAACCTCTTAGAATGAACATCCATAATCTAGCACAAGGGCCAGAACTTATATTCTGACGTCCAAAGTAGAGATGCTGGCTATTTTCTTGTAGTTTGTCTCACTTCCCATGGGGTAGGGCTATAGTCGGTTGCAGTAAGGCACATGGAGAAGAAGCGCCATACAAAAACACGTCGAATTATAATTGGCCTTGTACTCCCTAGGAAATAGGTGGGGTTATTAATATTATAACAATGCATGATACAAGACATTAACATGAGTAACTTAGTGAAATAAAAACGACAAGTTTAACCAGTAATATTTTTGATGACTTTCTTTCATTCTTTAATCATATTTGTAGTCGGTATGCAGGAATAGCTTCTAAGTGGATGGCTCTGGAGACCACGATGCCAAATTCCTCCGTCATATCCAACTCAGAAGCTTTCATGTTTTCTGGAAGTTCCCAGTCAAAACAATGCATCAATTGTGCCACCACCAACCTAACAACAGTGAGACCCAACTGCATTCCAGGGCAACCTCTTCTGCCAGCACCGAAGGGAATGAGCTGAAAGTTTTGGCCCTTGAGATCAATGTTTCTCTCGAGAAACCTCTCAGGAATGAAACTTTCTGCATCAGACCATGCACTAGAATCTCGCCCTATTGCCCAAGCATTAACAAGGATGCGCGATTTTTTTGGTATGTGGAAGCCTTCCACAATGCAGTCTTCCAACGCCTCGTGAGGAAGTAGCAAAGGTGCAATTGGATGGAGTCGAAAAACTTCTTTCACAACCATTTCTAGGTACTTAAGATTGTCTAAATCTGACTCCTCAACCATCCTATTCATGCCTACTTTTTCTGCTAGCTCATTCTGCATTTTCATCATTACATTTGGATGTTTCAAAAGTTCTGACAGTGTCCATTCAATCACGCTTGCCGACGTGTCCAATGAAGCAACAAGTATATCCTGTGAAGAAGAGGCGTGCATGTTGAACCAAGTAGAATATTGATTAATTTATCCGATTATCAAATTAGAATTTAACAAGCTTCTTCATCTATGAAAAGGGATAGAATCAAAAGTCAAAAGATTGTGTTATCTGTCATGCCAAACCTGAAGGTCAAATCCCTAAGGATCTGCACGCCACGATACAACAGTTTGTGATAACGTAAGAACATGCAATAATTTTGGTAGTTAAGCCTACAGAACTTGCAGACGCTGTAGAAAGGCTCAAAACGGAAATGAGGCAATTAAAGACAAAGGTACAACCACTGAGATGAAATAGATGATTATACGTGTGAACGTAATTGGTTTAGAGGGGCTTAAATTTCCAGCGAAGGCACAAGAAACCATTTTTAATCTAGTGCACATGGAAAGCAGAAAGACCTAAGGAAAGTACACATCTTTTGTAGCAAAAGTAACTACAAGGTATCCAATATGGTGCTATACTGTTTGTAATTTCATTGTTAGAAAGAATAAAAAGAAGAAATAATGCACGTGCAGCAACGAAAATTGATTATTATGTCTTCACCTCTCCTGCAATCAAGTTTTATATTTCCCTAAGATTTTTATGAAACAAATTCTTTTG
Organism: Eustoma russellianum; assembly: GCA_036186865.1. Classification (NCBI taxonomy): domain Eukaryota; kingdom Viridiplantae; phylum Streptophyta; class Magnoliopsida; order Gentianales; family Gentianaceae; genus Eustoma; species Eustoma russellianum. Next base: position 25,002,741 of record AP025045.1, on the reverse strand, counting down.
AGTGATTGCATAAGCAAGAAAATTTATAAACGAAACGTGTCACATTTTTGCTTGCATTTCATGCAGTAAAAAAGAGGCAAATTGTCTCACCAACATGATGGCTTTAACATGGCGGAGATCAAATGGGAAATCGATGTCTCCAGATTTCATAAGTTCCAAAAGGGTACAGGTAAGAGAATTTCGTTTCCCTTCTTGTTCTTCGTGCTCCTTGATAACCTTTTCAAGGAAATTGTCAAAAGTTTTGCTAATTTCCTTCAACCTTTTTGTGATCCCTTGAAGATCAAGCCTGCCAAGGTAGGGAAAAAACTCACCCAAACCAGGTTTAGCAGTTAATTTCAACCACTCTTGAATCACTGATTTAAAGCCCCTCTCGTGGAAATCATCCTCCGAATACTTCTTACCAAAAACCATCAAACAAGCCATATCAGCATTTGAAGACGCAATTGCAGCACTCAGATCTACCTTAGCGCGAGCATGAGACGCCTCTTTCAGTGACTCCACCAGCAAACAAAGCTCGCGTCTTCTCATAGACTGAAAAGAGTTGATCTTAATGCTACTAAGGAGTTGTATGGTGCAAAGCTTCCTCATAGTACGCCAGTATGACCCATACTGTCCGAATGTTAAGTTTCTTTGTTCATACGAGACATATTTCGCGGCCTCACTAGGAGGTCGGCCTGCGAACACAAGGTCATGTGTCTTGAGAAACTGCTCAGCTGAATGAGGTGATGAAACAATGATGGCGTCAACGAAACCTAATTTCAAGTGCATGATAGGTCCATGCTTTTTTGCTAGCTTGTGAAAATCATGGTGTGGATTCTTTCCAAGTAAATGGAGATGCCCAGGAATTGGGAGCCCTCTTGGAGATGGAGGCAGTTTCTTGTTCTTGCTCTTCTTGACATGTTTCTTGAAGAAAGCTAAAAGAGCAAGGACTGCAATTATTATCCAGATCCAGATTGATGACACCATTATACTACTGTTTCCGTTGTGGTATCACTTCTTGGTGTTTTTTTTTTTCTTTCTGTGGTTTTCAAGTTTCTTGACTCATTAATTACGCAACCAGAGAGAAACAAGCAGGCGGCATATATAGGAACTCACTAAAGATTCTTTAACATCGATTAATTCGAGGAAAAATGTCTTTTGCTTTTGGCTGATTAATGGGAATCTGGGACTACAAGAGATCTTGGATGAATTACACTTGTGCAAAGATAATGGATAATATTTATAGGTCATTCTTTGTCAAAATTCATGTGATATTCAGAATTAACAATCAAATTGATCAATGTACAATGAACTAAGAACGAATGTGAAAGGAGAAAACAAATGACGAGCAAAAGGATGCTCTGACGCCAAAGTTGAATGTCTTCAACTTGAGGAAAAACGAAAGAATCAGAAATTTTATTGTGCTAACTCACTTAGCAGTACAATCATTACTTGTATTTATACTAGTCTAAGGAACTATCTAGAAACTAAAATTAACACGTGAGAAGTAAGCTGGTTCAATGTTGAAGCAGTAGCTTCTGCTGCAGAACACCAAGCGTGCCACCGTGCCAACCTTGCCATGTGTGCCAAGACTAATCGTGCCATGTACGCCAACCATGCCATACGTGCCAAGACTAAGCGTGCCATGTACACCAGCCGTGCCACTCGTGCCAAGACCAATCGTGCCATGTATGCCAACCGTGCCATGCGTGCCAAGACTAAGCGTGCCATGCACACCACCGTGCCATGCGTGCCAATGTCATCTGATTACAGACTTCTTTTTCTTCTTATCTTCATCTGCATCTTTAACACCCCCCCTCAATTCTGACTTCTTGTAAATGTTGCAAACTCCTAAAGCAGAAGTCAGAAATTGCAGTCTCTGTGAACTCAATGGCTTAGTAAACAAATCAGCCACCTGAAGCTCAGTCTTGACTGGCATTGGCTTGATCACCCCTTCTTGAAACTTGTCTCTAACTACATGACAGTCCACTTCTATATGTTTTGTTCTTTCATGAAACACTGGATTTTCTACTATATATGGCACTCTTATTATCACAAAACAGCTCTACAGGTTCTTTCTGTTCTACCCCCAAATCCTTCAACAGATAAAGCAACCACTGTACTTCACAAGTAGCTGCAGCAAGTGACCTGTACTCAGCCTCTGAAGAGGATCTTGACACTGTAGATTGTTTCTTTGCTTTCCAAGATACCAGAGCATCACCAAAGAACATACAATACCCTGTAACAGATCTCCTGGTTTCAGTACACCCACCCCAGTCTGAATCTGAATAAGCTTTAAGCAATTTTGAACCTGTGCTAGGAAACAACAGTCCTTGACCAGGACTACCCTTCAGATACCTAAGCACCCTATGAACAGCCTTCATATGCATTTCTGTGGGACAATCTAAAAACTGGCTTAATTGTTGGACAGCATACGAAATATCAGGCCTTGTAATAGTAAGATACAATAACTTGCCAATAATCCTCCTGTAACAAGACACATCTGAAAATAAAGGTGAATCATTATGTTCCAGTTTTAGATTCTGCTCCATAGGTGTCAAAACAGGTTTAGCTGCCAAAAAACCTGTCTCTTCTAACAATTCCAGTGCATATTTTCTTTGACAAATCATAAACACCCCCTGAGACCTTGCCACTTCAAGCCCCAGAAAATATCTAAGAACACCTAAATCTTTGATTTGAAATGTAGAATGCAAATGCTCTTTCAGATGTTGAATATGAGATAATGAATCACTAGCTACAATAATGTCATCAACATAAATGAGCAAAGCTATGAAAGAATCTGAAGTTCTTTTAGTGAACAAGGTGTAATCATTTTTAGACTGTGTATAACCCTGAGACAGTAAGTACAAAGTGAGCTTTTCATTCCATTGTCTACTGGCTTGTTTAAGTCCATAAAGAGATTTCTGAAGCCTGCAAACTGCATTAGGGATGGATGACTGGACACCTTGAGGCAACTCCATATAAATCTCCTGATATAGATCACCATGAAGAAAGGCATTATTGATATCTAATTGATGCACATGCCAATGATTCACAGATGCCAAAGCCAAAAATAGACGCACAGAAGTCATTTTGGCCACAGGGGAAAAGGTATCAACATAATCTATACCTGGTTGCTGGGTGTACCCCTTAGCCACAAGCCTGGCTTTATACCTCTCAATAGAGCCATCTGCCTTGCGTTTGACCTTGTAAACCCATTTACAGCCAATAGGCTGCTTACCCAGTGGCAAGGGAACAATGTCCCAGGTATGTGTGGCCTCTAAGGCTGCCAACTCAAGCTGCATAGCTTGTTGCCAGGCTGCTGATGCAGCAGCCTGCTGATATGTCACAGGTTCTTGTTCAGCACTGATGCTGAGGATGTAGGATCTGTATTCAGGAGCCAAAGCTTCAAGAGAGTGATATGCTTGTATAGGATATGGCACAGGGCCAGAAGAATCAAAGACGTCAGAAGAATGACTAAGATTACAATAGTAATCCTGTAAGTATGACGGGGCATGCCTAGATCTAGTATGTCTGTGATTAGAACCTGATACTGGAGGCAAATGAACTTCCAACTGAGTTACAGGTATCTGATCATTTGGGAGGAATCCTGAAGCCTTGGAGGACGAATTAGGAGAAGATGACACTGAAGGCAATGGTGACTCTGAAGGAGACACAGTGTCACTTGAATGAAGGGTGTCAGGTGAAGGTGGCAACTCATGTAAAGGATGTACTTGAGTAGGAGATGGACAAGAACTCAGAGGAACGTCAGCCACAGCATGAGGAACTGGGACTGACGCCGCTGGCAAAGAAGATCCATTGGAAAATGGAAATGAACTTTCATAAAACATAACATCTCTAGACACAATAATAGATTTGTCTTCCAGTTTTTGAAGGATATACCCCTTTGTATTCATAGGAAAACCAAGAAAAACACAAGGCATAGACCTGGGCTCAAATTTTGCCTTATGAGGGGTGTTGTCACAAGCAAACGCCAAACACCCAAATACTCTCAAATGAATATAAACAGGTTGATTCTGATGTAAAGCCTCATAAGGAGTCTTATTTTGAAGTACGGGTGATGGCATCAAATTTATTAAATAAGTGGCATGCTGAAGACAGAATCCCCAATACTCAATAGGCAATGAGGCATGAAACCTAAGTGCTCTAGCTACAACCAAAAGGTGTTGATGCTTCCTCTCAACCACCCCATTTTGTTGGGGAGTATAGTTACAGGTTGTCTGATGAACTACCCCATGTTGCATATAAAACTCAGACATTTTGAATTCAAGTCCATTATCACTCCTAACAACCTTGATACGAACATTAAATTGAGTAAACACATAGTGAAAGAAGCTCTGCAAAACTTGCCTAACCTCAGACTTTGCTTTAAGGAGATATATCCAAGTATACCTTGAACAGTCATCAACTATGGTCAGAAAATATTTTTGACTGTACATTGTAGGGTGCCTATAAGGGCCCCAAATATCAACATGAACAACATCAAAAGGAAGCTTAGAGGCTGTAACAGAAGTGGGAAATGGTGACCTCTTCAATTTTGCTAAGGGACACACTGTACAAACATTATTCTGATTAAAAGAAGGTATGTCTGGATGTAGCCTGTGCAACTCTTGTATTCTAGTGGATGAGGCATGCCCAAGTCTGGCATGCCACAGATACGCATCAGACTCAAGACTGGTAGAAGACAAAGCAGAAGGCAAAGGACATGTACTGGATACTTCACATTGCAGAGCTACACTGGAATCATATATGTAATAAAGCCCATGATGCTTCTTAGCTGAACCAATCATCCTCCTGGACAACTGATCCTGAATCAAACAACCAGAATCATGAAATGAAACAAGCAGATGTGGAGAGTCAGTAAGCTTGCTGAGAGAGACAAGGTTGAAAGAAAACGAAGGAACGTATAAAACATCCTTCAAGATCAGACCACTATGCAAAACAACAATTCCTTTGTGAGTGGATTCAACGGTGACATTGTTAGGAAGCTTAATAGAGACATGATCAATAGGATTATAAGACTGAAATAACGACAAGGAACATGAAATGTGATCAGTGGCTCCTGAATCCAAAATCCACACACAATCAGTGCTTACAGATTGCTTACCTGTGAGCATACCAGTTTGTGCCGTCATGACAGCTCCTTGTACCTCCTTATTTCCATTGCTTCCTGAAACAACATCATCAACATCCAACAACTTCAGTAGTTTAGTAAACTGTTTTTGAGTAAGAGATTGCGTAGGTTGTGAAAACAAAACAGACGGAGGCAATTCAACATCACAATTCGAAGATCTCTCTTCAACTGTTTCAACAGCATTCACTTGACTTTTAAACTTGAATCCGGGGGGAAATCCGTGCTTTCTGTAGCATCTGTCACTCGTATGTCCAATCATACCACAGTGATTACATTGCAGGCGCTTATTTCCTTCTTGATAAAATCTTCCATTACCTCTTCTATATGATTGTCCTTGCCTTTTATTAGCATACGCATTTGCTACAAGTCCTTCCTGATCATCACAATTCGCAGCCAACGCAGTAGGTGCATTGCTAAAACCAGTTGACACAGCATTATTAGAAATTTTCCTTTCAAACTTTAATGCCATTGCAAAAACAGTCTTAATATCTGGTAGAGGAGTCATCACAAATACTTGTGATCTCACTGGATCAAATTCCTCATTCAGTCCTTTAACAAACTTTATGACGTAGTCACTTTCAATGAATTCATTCACCTTTTTAGTTATGTCACACACACATCTAAGGCAGTCACATTTCGGTATGGATCTTAGAGAGGCTAGTTCTTCCCATAGTACTTTCAATTTCGTAAAATAATCATTTACGCTAAGACTTTCCTGTTTTACAGCATAAAATTCACATAGTAAATCAGATAATCTGAATGGATCACCACTTTCATACCTCATAGCTAGATCATTCCATACATCCAGAGCACTATCGTACCACATTACACTCTGCGCAATTGAAGGAGAGACGCAGTTCATGATCCAGGACTGAATCATGGTGTTTACCTGCCTCCATTGCTGAAATTGAGGATCATTCTGTGCAGGTTTAGGTATAGATTCATCGATAAAACAGGTCTTATTCTTTACTAGCAACGCCATTTGAAATGTTCTGCTCCATGAGTGGAAATTATGCGGATTGAGAGGAGGTTGAACCAGAACGATAGCTGGACTGTCATTCGGATGCAAGTAGTACGGGCTACTTGCTGGATTCTCATTGCTCACATGATTAATTCGTGAGCTAGATGAAGCAGCACTTGTATTCGCCATGTTTACACTATAGTTAAAGTGATTTACGAAAGGAAATACCGATGTGACGTAGAGTTTGATCAAGATCTTTCAAGGAGTTAGTAATGAATTGTCATGGCTCTGATACCATGTCAAAATTCATGTGATATTCAGAATTAACAATCAAATTGATCAATGTACAATGAACTAAGAACGAATGTGAAAGGAGAAAACAAATGACGAGCAAAAGGATGCTCTGACGCCAAAGTTGAATGTCTTCAACTTGAGGAAAAACGAAAGAATCAGAAATTTTATTGTGCTAACTCACTTAGCAGTACAATCATTACTTGTATTTATACTAGTCTAAGGAACTATCTAGAAACTAAAATTAACACGTGAGAAGTAAGCTGGTTCAATGTTGAAGCAGTAGCTTCTGCTGCAGAACACCAAGCGTGCCACCGTGCCAACCTTGCCATGTGTGCCAAGACTAATCGTGCCATGTACGCCAACCATGCCATACGTGCCAAGACTAAGCGTGCCATGTACACCAGCCGTGCCACTCGTGCCAAGACCAATCGTGCCATGTACGCCAACCGTGCCATGCGTGCCAAGACTAAGCGTGCCATGCACACCACCGTGCCATGCGTGCCAATGTCATCTGATTACAGACTTCTTTTTCTTCTTATCTTCATCTGCATCTTTAACATTCTTTCTTCATTATACTTATTTATTTTGTTTTCTACCTTTTTCTTAAAATTTCCAGAACTTTTTAATTTTCTTTATATTTTTTTATTCGAGATTTTATGAATGTTTTGTAAATAAAAAATACATAAACAATTACTAACACAAAAAATAGGGATGTGAAAATAGCTCAACCCGGTCGGTACATATTCTACATCAGAATTTCTTCCAACCTTATGAACGTGTGAAATGACAATTGGATACTTAGAAACATAAGCCACTTCCTAGCTCCTCCATACACAATGAACGTCATCGTGTTCATCTTTGCGTGTGCTTTATGACAACGAGTTGAGGTGGAAATACAATACAACTAATCTTAAAATCATACGTCTTAAAAACTCATCCATGAAAATCACAAAGTGAAACAAGAGAAAACATATTTAAACTCATCTTATGACTTACAAAAGCAATACAATATCTTTTGTTACTTTGTTTTTCCTTTTCAAATATATGTTTTCTTTAATCATCTCTTCAAATCCAATAAACATATCAAGAAACCATGTAGAAATCACTTGATTATGCCCACATTTATGTAGGGTAACTGTAACTGTAGCGCCCTGTCCGGGATTAGGGTCTCGGCACGGTGCACCTGCCGTACTCTGCTACGAGAAGTATAAGGCGTTGATAGCATCTATGTGCATGTCAACATAAACATGTATCAAATAGTGGAAGCATAATAAAATAAACAGAATAAAACATAAGCGACATGCATACATCATAAACTAAATCTGAGTAAATGTCATAAGTACATCAAGGATATGAATACATGTCTGAAACAGTATAAGTACAAAAGCTAGAACATGAAGGCCCACTAGACTGCTCACGAATATCCTACTCTTGGCTCGTCGTCCATGTAGTCCAAGTCCTGATCCTGAGACTCTGCAAGATTGTAAAACGTAGAGTGAGCGATAAGGAATCGCCCAACAAGAATTTCCGCCCAGGTTTGTCATGTGGATCATGTATGGGAGATGAGGTGATAAAATAAATGCAGTAAAAATGATGAACATAGCACGTCCCCATTCACAAATAAAGTGATAAGCAAGTAAATCAAACAACACATAAGCAGATAAAGTGCATAAAAGAATAAACCTTAACTTTCATTCATCAATATTCTGGTAGCTTAATTATCATTCATTCTTAATCTATCAATCATAAACTATGCTAAGTCCCGAATCTAGGTGCTTGCCATACGCTCATCTTCCTGTCATACTAATAAGTATAGGATGTGTAAGTGGTGATGGTTCGGAATTCATGTAAAATGCTCATGCAAGTACGTAAAAGGTTTATGTATCATAAAACATTTTAAAACAAGACATATTCGTACCATTTTGTAACATTCATAAACATGGTTTTTCATAAATTGGCTATAGCACTTTTCATATCATAAGAACGGTACCCACGACATACCGAATGATCCCCCCGTGTAGTCTTATGTACCAAATATGAATCCCAATAGTCCAACCACGGTGTTACATCATACGTACATATATCTAACAGTAACGCATTATGGCAGAGATCCCGGGTCCCAGACGTGGTGTTACACTTGGCCATAACGTAAACTATGCCCCTGACATCCTCTCCTAGGACCCGATGTTAGGCCACCGCATCATAATCATATCGTAACCTCGTAAACATATCATTTAAAATTCATATGGGATCATTTGTCTCGTGGTACAGTTCGTTACACATAAAATCCTTTTAAAACATTTCTGAGATAAAATAATTTGTAAAAACATGTCATATAATAAAACCTTTCGTTTCAAAACTTGTTTTATCGTATGCATGTATGAATGCTTGGTACTGGACTGATTTCATGGCCCTAACAATTTCAGCACTTAAGTCCAATGTATGGCTCATTTTCCATATAATATTCTTAGGTTAAATACCCATTTTGCCCCTCTTCGGGTGCTCTCGGTTTGCCCTCCAAAAATATCCCACTTTTGGGTTTTTTTAACCACTAAGATCTTCACATTATTTTGTCCCTAACAAGATCATGTCCATCAACATGCATAAACACTAAATATCATGGAGAAACACATATATGATGATGATCATGGAAACATACAAGAAATTGAAGCAAAGTGAGGTTGTTCATACACTTTATCAAGAAAGTGTGATATGTAACCAACACTTTTCATGAAATGAGGCATGCATTCTTAATCTTGTACTTCATATGACATGCATGAACATATGATACTTAGACATGTCATAAACTTATCATGCATGACACTTTTACATATCAACATAGTCCAAAGCATGTCTACATTCAAGTATCATACACAAGACTTCATAGAATTAGCATGCAAGCAAACTTTCTTCATGTTTATAGTGAAAACACCATTTGAACATATGCATGCATGATCCAAGTTTTTAGATGAACATAGATGACTTATTTTTGAACATGCATGAAGAAACCAAGAAGAATACTTGCCTTTTCTTTTGAATTCTGCACTTAAGATAGAAAAGGTTTCTTGTTTCCCTTGGCTTGAGTACCTCACAGCCTAGATGGCCAAAATGAAGGGAAAATAGGTCATCTTTAAAGAAGAAGACATTAAAAAGGTTTTAAAATCAATCTTAAGAAAACTCACATTGAATCCCTCAAAGATTCCTTCTTTTCTAATCCAGAAAACTTCTCCTTTCTCTTTGGTGTGACTCACGGGTTGATGGCCTAAAGGAGGAGAGTTTGGACCTTTTTGGAGGAGTGGATGAAGAAAAGGTGGTTAGGGAGAAAGGTAGGGTCCTTATCTTGACAATTCTTATGCTTGGAGGCTTGAATCTTCACTTGAAACTGGAAGAAGTTCACTCCCTTTGGGTTGAAGGCTTCTCAGTTTGAGATGGGTGGAGAGGGAGAGAATATTTTGTTTGAGTGGAAGAAGAAAAAGTAGAGAGAAGGAAGATGTTTCTTGAGTGAGAAAGTGAGGGATGAAGAGTGAAATGGAATTGGATGAGAGAATGGCTTGAGATGGGGATTTTATTCCTTGTCTTGCCTGGTCTTGGCCGAGATAGTGGGTGGATTAGTGGAGAGTGTTGAGAAAAAGCGTTTGAATGATTTACAAATGCATGATTTAAATGGTACGAGTTTACGAAATGCATGACAAATTATTATTTCACACGTTTGAGTAATATACATGCTTCGCATGTTTATATATATTGTTGCCGTACTAACAAGTCATGAAGCGTTAAAGCTTACATCATATGACAAACATTTGTTGTCTTTGTACTATTTGTAGGTGCCAGAATTAATGAACTAACTAGTTCATTAAATGAAGACATATTTGGAGAAAGCTTGAGAGCAACAAATTGAAAATGGAAAGTCTCATCATTCAGTCAATATACACGCCATTCATATCTTAATTATATATATTCATATTTTTCTTAAAAAGACACTATACACATATATTCCGACGTACCACAGACACGTCACATATATTATAAACGTACATCAACATCACACCACTATATACACCTCATATTTATGAGTATATTCAGGTCTTATATCATATGATATAAGTCATGGTTATGACAAAATTATAACAACATGTTACAAGGTCATAAACCAAAAATTGTCGTATCGGGTGACTATCGAAACTTCACCGATGTGTCACGTACTTGCCATATAAAGATGACCAGCCCATATATATCAAAAATAGCCAAACATTTCGTGGCTCACATGTTGAAATCAGCCACTAAATCATTCCATGTTGGCACATACAAATCACCCACAAATCATGCTAAATTTATGGAGAATTCAAACTCAACTTTACTAGTACACATGTGGCGTTTTTAAGTAAGATATTGGAGTTGAATATACATTTTATTTTATGTATATTATGACATAATATATATTACATGTGCAAGAAGTTTGAATTTAATTGGAGAAAAATCGCGTAATCGACGAAAGTCGAAAATTCGGTTTTCTACGAACATAACACACGGAACGTTTTTTTGGCATGAGATGT